>CM062807.1:1111949183-1112434183 GCA_031772625.1 Pinus tabuliformis | reverse complement strand
AAAGGTTCTCCTTTTCAAATTTTATCAATGCCTTAAATTGGCAATCTCATCCAACATCATAGAAGCCATCATGTAATTAATCATTGATGCCACAAAAAGACGTAGTGCTATATTTTTTAGATGCCCACAAGAATTATTCCATGGATATTGTATCTTTTTTTGGCTTAGAATTTTTGCTAAATGACACTAACAATACACCATAAATGACAACAATAATCTCGCATAGAGTACATAACATTAAAACACAGATATGGAGAGATCTTCCTGGAAACCCAATGGGGAAGTAAACTCGGTTGATTAAAGATTTTATTAAGCAGGAAAATAATTACAAAAGGGTGAGATATACACATATTTAGTGTATTATTACTCAATAATGGGAAATTTGCAGATGGTTATGGGTCAACAACAACCTTCACTCATCACAGGACAAAATCTATCCTCTTCTCATCTGATCATCAATCAAATTGTTTCATTGAGCTCTCATCTTTCTTATTCTCCATTTCCTTGTCATCTCTTCTCTCTATTGAATGCTATTTTCTCTAGAATCTTCATTTTTAATGGACTACCTTTGAATTCCAACCATTACAATGGTTTGTTTCATCTTCCAATTGAATTATGGACATTTCCTCAACTTTGCCAAAATAAAAATAAAAATAAATATTCTTGTTACAAAATTTACTAAGAGATTTGGTGAAGATCCAATTCAGCCAACTTTCCTCTTTCTCCATCTGACCTTGTTAGTTTTTTCTTGTGGTCTAGGACTTCGCTACTAAGTCAGTGATAATTTTGTAGCATATTATATCACCACTATTTATTCTCTCAACACCTATAGAACATTATAATTTTTTAGCTACCCAAATGGTTTCCATCCCCATAGCTTTTCCTTATTTTAAAATTTAGAGGTAGAGCTCAAATTACTATCCCCATTCTTTTCAAGCCACTATTCCTAATTGTAGAGCTTCAAATGCCATCATCACCAATCATGAAACCCCTTGTAAAATCCACCAAATCTCTTTCAATATCTAAGAAACCTCATGCCTTGTAAGGATACCTTCTATGTTAAAATTTCTTGCACAATTGATGATGTCATGTAGATTAAAGTGTACCTTGATGTTTCTTTGATGCCTAGCTTGCTCCATCCTATTTTAATTTGATATCTAATGACAAAGTTGTTTTCCTCCTTCAAGTTTTGTAAGATTAAAGATAATGTAGCTTTATGACGTGTTTTTTTGCTAGCCTAAACAACATAGACTTATTAATACTACTAAAACACTTTTCATTACTCATTACATGTGGGTACCATAAAAAAATCAAATTTTACAATGAAGAACGATGGTAGATTTTTCCACCTGGACATTTTTTTGGTATCGTTCTGAGTTTTTTTTCAAATTGGACCATTGATAAAAAGCCTTTAATATCTTTTCCCCTGGGGAATGAGATATTTCCGATAACATAATATGGAGAATGAATTAATTCCATTCTCTCATAGCTTGTGAAATTCTATCTCTAATTGGTCTTTTCCAATTCCCAGATTCATTGCAAACACTAACCAACCACTTGCTAAGATTTGTAGTATGTAATGTGTATGAATCATGACAAACCCTCCATTTTCGTAGCCATATCTTGAATCAAGCAACTAATAACATAAGTTTTTTCTTTTTCCTTGCACCAATAATTTTTTTTAGAATACTTTCCATTCGTAACTAATTTATTTGGGAAAGAATTTAACATGACTAGTAGGCATGTATATTATCTAGCACTCTTGAAGTATAGCCCATGATAAGCCTCCTTGTATCGTGTGTTTATTAAGGGGTGTATTCATCCCCATTTGGGAGGGAATCCTCACCCATTCCATGTTTATCATTTGGTTTTCTAAATGAATCTGAATATCCAAATTGTATAAATATATAATTTTGTCAAAAGTGTGGTTGTAAGTTGCTTGAGTATTACTTCAAAGTCTCTCTACCACAATCACTGTAGACTTGTTTTAAATTTTCTTCCTAATCCCTTGATATCTGGATCCACCGAAGATGGAAATCATGTAGATATCTGCATCAGTTTATTTTAAGATATGAAACATGGTGAACAACAATATTTACCTTCATATAGTATAGGAACCTATTGTTGGTAGATGTTGTCGTAGTTATCATGCTAGATGATTGATGGATGATCCTGCATTATTGAACTTATCCCATTTTCAAAAATAAATCCCATTATTTTGTAGTTCAATGCAATATAACACCACAAGCAGAGCATTCTTCATCTTGTTTTATTAGATTTGGCATTTTCATGGGCTTATATTATAGCCTGAAATATAAAGTAGTCAAGAAAGTGTTCAACATGTAATAATGGTGATGCTACAACTTCTAGTTGGAAATATAACTTCATACTGATTGAAATGGACTCTACATCAATTCATTCCAAACATTTAAGTTGAATGAAATAATTATGTTGATCTCCTTATGGATGTATGATGTCCCATATACTATATAAAATATTTTTTTTATTAGGTTGTGTTCTTCCTTTATTCACTTCATTCCAACTCAAATCCCCATTTTCTTGGGATGCATTGACTGTAGTCCTATATTTATAAATATAGAGAGAGTTTACTGAAATTTATATAATTGAAATAATAGTCGTTGTTCCCAAGACTCTTCTAGTTCTAACCCAAACTGAGACATTTTAAAAATATATGTTCTATAAGGTTATTTTCAACATATACAATTGTAGTTGCCTCAGAATAATTTCCAATGATGACTTGATAAGTTAATTAATTGCACCATTTTGTTCTTTCTCAAATCATGAACCTATAATTTCCATCAATGATTTAATGGCTTTCCTTCAAGAATTACTTCTTGAAATGACATCCATAGTAGTATCTTCCATGTTGGGAAAACCTTTTCAAAATGGGATCAAAACTATCCACAACACTAATATTCGACAAATAGTCTCTACAAGTTACATTTACAACCACCAATTTCTTAACTATGTAATTGACATATATTTAATTTTTACAATAGCTCATCATGTAGTTGTAGAAAATAATAGTACATTTCACCCTTGGAAATGAGAGAACTAAAGAAACAAGAACAAAGTTGAAAATTTCATGCCCCTTTATGGAACTGGAATGCCAAGAACATCTTCATGCAAAGAACATTTGACATCTAATTCTAAAGAGTTGCACTGGCAGGATGGCCTTCTAGATTTGGGAAATACCAATGCTAAAGGAAACCACTCTTTCATCAGGATGATGTAAAAATTGAGCAAACTCAGAAACAAGAATGTAATGCAGAGGACCCTGTTGAGACTCCAAGTATTTTAGAAGTAGTAATGGAAACTAGAAATACCAACAATCAAACTTTACCAATCTTGAAATCCTGAAAACTATTAAGTCTATTAAATTCTGAATGGGATATGAAAGTCTACCTTCTCCATATAAGGTCTGAAGAGATTGGAACCACTCAAATATCCTGAAAAAATTAATGGTATTGCTAAAAATTTAAGTCAAATTTACATTCTCTTGATCTTAAAGGGAAAGCTACTTTCACTTTATGAGTTTAATATAACCATTCATTTATTTAAGGGTGAACAAATACCTAATAACATGACATTGGTTAATAAGAAGGAAGAAGTTGTTGGCCCATTCTTTAGAGACATTGAACTATAGGTATCCCTAATTCATGTATGCCCCATATATATGGAAGGGGGGGATGGGAAGTGGAAAATGAATGCGATTTTCTCCCTATTCCTGGTAAATATATGGGGTGGGGAGCCTGCCTAAGGGAAGGCAGGAAGGCAGGGGCATGTGTTTTTTATGAACAACATGGATTCAATAATCCATCTATGCACCATAGCAGTAACACCAAGGCCACCCTTACTTGAGTGAGTATGTAGAAATACATCATCATACCCTACGTTGATTAATGAAAAGACCCAAATCTCACCTTGGACGTAAGCCCCTTGGATGAGATTTGATTATTATCCCTAGCCCATGACCTACTTTCTTAGGAAACAACTCTCCCTGCTCAGGTTAGATCAGGACCAAAATAGCCATTTCCTTTTGAGTCAACAGGTATTGGGTAAACTAACAACGGTATGCATGCAGGAAGATATGGTGCTTGATTTTTTAGATGTATCATCACATGGAGAAATAGGTGTGGCATAGAAAGAAAAGGAGAATATCAGAGTTAGCATCACCGCTTAATATCCCCAATTCATGGGGAATGCAGTAGTGAGATCCCCAGAGGTGGATGTAGATGCGGATGCATATAAAGATTTAGAGTGAACAATTCCAAATCCAGGTGTGGACTAGAAGGTAGAGCCATTTTGAGAATAGATAAAGGCCTATCGATTTAGTTGGGCTCTCACCTAGGTGTTGGGTGATGGTCAAGCTGTTGGAAAGGTATGCAACCAATCAAATGTCATTGTAGGTGCAGGACCATCACTTCCCTCCTACATGGGAATTTCAATGCATGTTGACGACATGTCACGCATATATGACATTTGTTGAGGACATGTAGCACACATAAACACATAAATACATAAAAATAGATTATATTGTATACATTAATATTTAATAATATATATTAAATACATCAAACTTCGTAACATAGTTGTCAGTATGTTTAAATTAATGAATGTAGTACATGTAATTTGTTGCTATTATATAATACAATGCTCTACCCTCGGTCCTTCATTAGTGAATGCTAATTTTATTAGTATGCCTCTATTCTCAAGGTGCTTTGATTGTAGAAGATGTTCATGGACAAATATCCCTCTCCTTTTGAGTTCTCCTTCTAAGTCCAGTTCATTAAGGTTCACAATAGTCAGTAAAAGAGGAAATATAATGTACCTTTGAAATTTTGTTTTGCTAGTGAATAACCATATGTAGCCTACAAGACAAACAATAATGTGGTTTATATTTGGCATAATTTTGCTCAGAATTTTGGAAAATGACCATTCCACTCCAATCAGTTTTTCAGTGGTGTGCTGGCATTCCCCCATTAATTTTCAACTCTTATTTAGTTTCTGAAGAAAATAGGCTCAACAATGATTTTATAAATTATATCTACAAGTCAACTGTCCTTATACTCACTTTTTTGGTATTGAAGAGCAGTGACCTACCAAACTAGTGAAAAGTTCAAACTCTTGAGTGAAGGACATCTTAGATTTTGCAAGTAATGAGGGGACGTTCAAGCATTGTTTTAAGTCCCTATACTACTAGTGTAACCCCTTATTGTTATTAGTGAAACCCACTTATTTTATTATTGTGCCTGTATAGTCCCCATGTTGGTATTATTGTTCCCCATAGAAGCCCACTATTGTTATTGTTGTGCCCCTACAATATTATTGTTATGTAGGCTCTAATTGTACTGAGACCCCTTAGACTCCTATAAATAGAAAGGAGTTCTCATCATTTTTATCATCCAATAATTGTTTATTTATGTAATGTAAAGTAGGTTTCACCCTCAAAGAGGCTACTTTTGAAGTAGTTGATCTATCTCTTTCTTCTATTTTGTGAGTTGGTTGCATAACATTTGGTATCAGAGGTTTGGATTCTAGGGTTTCGTTGCTTCAAACGTGTTGTCGTGGAATTTTAGCTATAAATTTTTTTCTACGATGTTTAAGAAGATGCAATTAAAATACATTTTAGTCGAAATCTTGATGAACCTCAGGTCCAAATTTCAAATCTTTTCTCGCTATATTTTTGGAGATATGATCAAAGGAATTTAGGGTTTTTGAAGGCTCCGGAATTATATCTCAAACATGTGACTTGGGAAAAATTGTCATAACTTTCTCTTTGAGCATCTGATTGAAATTTTGTAAAATGTTATAGAAACAGGATGGAATTTACTTTTATGTGTATCATTTCCAAGTCCAAAGGTAAAAATAGTGACACGTGGAACTTCGTACAAGTTCGCTCTACTGAACCCATCTATAATTAAGCCATCGTGGGATATTTTGGAATAACACCTTCTTGGAGAATCATATCTTGATCAGACTTGTGGGATTGGAAAGAGGACTAAAATGGATACCACAGGATGAAATTTCATACCTTGTAGATCTGAAATTACAGAGACACAACAAATTCAATATCGAGCTCTTACAAAGTGAAAAAAGGTATGTAGCATTTTTAAAATTTTGAATAAGTTTGGTTTGAAAAATTACTTTGAAGTAATTCAAATGGCATAGTGAAGAATAATTATCATTAATTGACGCCTCAAAGAAATAAAATGGGAAAACCTAGTAAGCAACCTAAAAGCTCTACCATGACTCATGAATAAGAGGAAGAAATTCAACATGATATATCAAAATTATGAGACCAAGTGCAACAAATTTAACTCTCACAAAAAGTAATAGAAGCTAAAACAGATGGTTTAAAGAAATCCATGGAAGCTAAGATGAAAGGCGTGGAATCTAATATTAATGGCATGGAATCTGTTATGAAACCAGCTCAAGAAAATATAGAAAAGATAGATCAACGCCTTAGAATTCAGCCTCTTCGAGGGGGCAACTTCCTTTACATTACATGAATGAACAATTCTTCGATGATACAAATGATAAAACCTCCTTTCTATATATAGGAGTCTAAGGAGTCACAATATAATCCAGCCGACCTAACAATAATAATATAAAGCCACAAAAATAACAATAGAGGGATTCTATGGGGCACAGAAATAACAATATGGGGGTAATAGGGGCACAACAATATAAATAAGGGTATAACTACAATAGTAATGGGGTAATCACTAGTATTATAGGGACCCAACATGCCCCTCTCCTTCAAAAAAGTGTTGTCCTCAACGCTTGAGTAGTTCTGGATACTTCTGCATAAAATTCTCATCCTCCCATGTGGAATCTTCAGCGGATAAGTTCTTCCACTTGATAAGATACTCTGAAATTGATCGATTTCGTAGCTGTCGAGTTCTTGTTTCTGTGACTGCTTCCGGTTCCAATATAATTTTTCCTTCCTCGTCAAGTTCTGGCAATATTGTTTGAACTGGGAGCTTGTCGCCTATAACCTTCTTTAAACATGAAACATGGAAAACTGGGTGCAATCGAGAAGCTGCAGGAAGCTCCAATTTGTATGCCATAGTACCAATCTTTTGCAACACCTTGTACGGACCATAATACTTTGGTGATAATTTATTATCCTTCTTAGCTTGCTTTAGGGACATTTGCTTATATGGTTGTAGCCGTAGGAATACCCAATCACCTACATCAAAACTTCTTTCACTGCGATGTTGATCTGCCTGTTGTTTCATTCTATTTTGTGCCAACACGAGGTTATCCTTTAAGAGTTGGAGGACTTGTTGTTGATGTTCGATGTGATGTTCCACTGCCTGAACCTTAGAATTTTCTCTTAAATATGATGTGATGGATGGTGGTTGATACCCATAAAGTGCCATAAATGGGGTCATTTTTGTTGCTGTATGGAAGGAAGTGTTATACCACCATTCAGCCAGAGGCAACCATTTGACCCATTGTGTCTGTTTATCAGATACAAAGCAACGAAGATATCCTTCCAAACATTTGTTTACTATCTCAGTTTGCCCATCAGATTGAGGATGATAAGATGAGCTATGAGCTAACTGAGTACCAAGACAAGAAAATAATTCTGTCCAAAAATTTCCAGTGAAAATGGGATCTCTGTCACTTACAATAATCTTTGGGTTTCCATGTAGCTTTTGAACTGTTTCCATAAATGCAGTAGAAACTGTACTGGCTTTAAATGGATGTGATAATGCACAAAAGTGTGCATACTTGGTAAGTCTGTCAACTACCACCATGATGACACTCTTTCCCTCAGACTTGGGTAAACCTGTGATAAAATCCATTGAAACCTCCTCCCAACGTTGGCTTGGAATGGATAAAGGTTGTAATAGACCCGGTGTCTTAATTGTTTCAACTTTATTTTGTTGGCAAACCAAACATTCCGCCACAAACTTTTGAATATCTGATTTAAGGCCATCCCAAAAAAATTCCTTCTTAACCCTGTGGTAAGTTTTTAAAAATCCTGAGTGCCCTCCTAAGGGAGAAGTGTGCAATTCCATAAGAATCTTTTGTTTTAGCTGGGAATTCTTACAGAGGTATAAGCGATCTTTGTACCATAACGAATCATTTTTCCAGCTAAATGTATCAGAAGTACTGGAATCTTGTTGTAGCTTTCGAATAAGTGCCCACACTTCTTCGTCATTCTTCCATTCCTCCCTTGCTTCGTTTATCCAATCTGGTTGGATAATAGAAATGGCACACAACAATGCTTCCACATCCTCATCCTTTCTTGAGAGTGCATCTGCCACCACATTTTGCTTCCCTTTTTTGTAGATGATTTCAAAGTCATAACCCAACATCTTTGTGACCCACTTTTGTTGCTCTTCAGAGGATAATCTTTGTTCTAAAAAGTATTTAAGGCTATCATGATCCGTTTTTACCTTGAAGTGTCTTCCCATTAGGTAGGGTCGCCATTTCTTAAGTGCATGGAGTATTGCCAACATTTCCTTCTCATAAATAGCTTTGCTTAAAAACTTTCCCTTGATTGGACGACTTTCAAAAGCAATGGGTCTTTCATCTTGCATTAGAACAGCACCAATTCCATTTCCTGAAGCATCACATTCCACAATAAAGGTTTTTGTGAAGTCCGGTGTAGCTAAGACCGGTGCTTGGCACATTGCCTCTTTAAGATGTTCAAAGGCCTTTGTTGCTTCCGGAGTCCATGAAAATGAATCTTTCTTCAATAATGTTGTTAGAGGTGCTGCTATTCTCCCATAATTCTTAACAAACTTGCGATAATACCCTGTCAACCCAAGAAATCCTCGCAGATGCTTTATGGATGTGGGGATTTTCCATTCCTTAATGGCTTTAATTTTGCTAGGGTCTACCTTAACTCCTTCATGAGATACAATATGACCCAAATATTCCACCTCCTGGACTCCAAAGAAACATTTGGATCTTTTTGCATATAATTGTTTCTCCTCCAATAGTTGTAGCACCTTGTCAACATGTTCAACATGATCCTTCCAAGACTTGCTGTAGATTAGTATATCATCAAAAAATACTAACACAAATTTTCTAAGGAATGGTTTGAAAATTGAATTCATCAAACCTTGAAATGTTGAAGGTGCATTGGTAAGGCCAAAAGGCATGACCAAAAATTCATAATGACCCTCATGAGTTCTAAATGCCGTTTTTGGAATGTCTTCAATCTTCATTCTGATTTGATGATATCCCGAACGAAGATCCAACTTGGTGAAGTAAATTGATCCATGCAATTCATCCAGTAATTCATCAATGACAGGAATGGGGAACTTATCTTTAATAGTGAGCTTGTTGAGCTCCCTATAATCTGGACACATGCGCCATGATCCATCCTTCTTGTGCACCAATACTACTGGAGCTGAGAAAGAACTTTGACTCGGTTGAATTATACCAGCCTCTAGCATTTCTGCAACCATACGTTCAATTTCACTTTTTTGGACATATGGATATCTGTACGGCCTGATGTTTGGAGGAACACTTCCTGGAATCAGATGAATAGCATGATCATGATCACGCATAGGTGGGAGACCTTTGGGAGTCTCAAATACCTTGGAATGATTGTCCAGGACTTTTTGGAGATCTGGAGAAATAGATGATTCCAATGTGGAAACATCTAGCGAACATAATTGTGCAATTACACCTCTTTGCTCCTTTTTTAGAAGCTTTGTCATGCCATTAGAGCTGATTATCTTTCCTGGTTTCCCTGCAATACCCCTTAATTCAACTTCCTTTCCTTCCACAGAAAATTTCATGAAAAGTTCTTGAAAATTAAAAGCTATTGTACCCAAGGATTGTAGCCATTGGACTCCTAGTACAACATCAGCACCTCCCATTGGAATGGAAAGCATTGGGCTAGTCAATACATATTCTCCCATGGATAGCTTGATATTATGGCACTTTCCAGAACAATTTATTGTTCCTCCATTTGCAATCATCACTTGACACTCTGGTGCTGGATATAGGAAGCAATTCAATTCTTTTGCTACCCTACAATGAATAAAATTGTGGGTGCTTCCTGAATCAATCAACACTATTACCTTTTTCTTCTTGATTTGTCCTTCTATCTTGATGGTTTGAGGAGTGGTAATTCCCGCCAATGCATTACAAGATATGGTCGGATTTATTTGTTCTTCATCTAGGCTTTGTTCCTGGAATATATCCTCTTCTTTTGACCTTTCTTGCTCCTTTTCTTCTTCCTCTTCACAATCTATGTAGAATAATTTCTTCTCAGCACACTTATGACCTTTTGTGTATTTGCTATCACAATTGTAACAAAGCCCTTTTGCTCTTTTTTCTTCCAATTGTTGTGGTGTCAACCTTGTAGGTTGTGGAAGACTATGGGCAACAACACTTCCGTCTTTATAGTTGTGAATGGTATGCTTCCTAGTTGCCATAATTTTGCTTTCCATTTTTCTTGCTAACCTGAATGCCTTCTCTAATGAATCAGGTTCCCAAAGGCGCACATCATGTTGGATATTATCCTTTAAAGACCCTATGAACACATCAATCCTATGCTCCTCTGGAATATCTTTTACCCTTATGTTCAATTTTTGGAACTCCTCAATGTGCTCCATTATTGAACCCTTTTGTTTGAGACTTATCAATTGGCTAAAAAAAGTGTTGCTTTTTGTATCCTCATAATGTGCTATCAATTCTTCCGTAAAAATTGCCCAAGTGATAAATTGTTTACGAGAACAAAGCCATTGATACCATACAAACTGATTTGGTTCCAAATATAAAGTTGCCATACGTACCTTTTGTGTGTTTTGCACATTATTGAGATCGAAGAATTGCTCCATCTGTAATATCCATGTGGCGGGATCCTTGCCATCAAACTTCCTCATATCGATTTTTGGAACATGGTGAGTCTTCGATCCAACATTAGCGTCTATGGTATCATGATTAACATTTCTTTTGTTCTCATCATGAGTTTCCTTTACTACCTTTTCACCATTAGTGACCCTTTCTTGTAGCAACTTCTTCAATTCTTCCATATCTGTCTTCAAATCTACCATGTCTCTCTTCAAATCTGTCTTCGAATCATCCATCTTTGCTTCCATGCCCTTTATCTTAGATTCCACGCCACTTATCTTAGCTTCTGTTAGCTTTTGTGAGCGTGACATTTGTTGCACTTGTTCTTGTAATTTTGATATATCATGTAGCATTTCTTCTTCTTCTTCATGAGTCATGCTAGAGCTTTCAGGTTCCTTACTAGGTGTTTGCATTTTCTTTCCTCGGGGCATCAGTTACCGATAATAATGCTTTACTATGCCCTTTGAATTCCGTTAAACCAAGCTTACGCAAAAATTTAAAAAAAACTACACACCTTTTTTCACTTTATAGAAGCCTGATATTGAATCTGATGTATCTCTGTAATTTCGAATCATCCAGTTATGAAATTGCTAACTGCAGTAGCCTTCTGCATCCGCTTTCCAATTCCACAAGTCTGAGCCAAATTGGATTCTCCAAGGAAGAGTTATGTGAAATCTCCCACAGTGACTTGCTTTTAGACTGGTTCAGTAGAGCGAACTTGTACAACGTGCCACGAGTCACTGTTTCATCCTTTGAATTTGAAACACACATACAAGAAACTAAAGTCTGTTCTCTTTTTTCACCTTTTTACGAAATTTCAATCCGATCCTCAGAGAGAGAGTTATGACGATTTTCCCCAGGTCACCTGTTTTGAATGTAATTCAGGAGTCTGCAAAAAGGCCAACTTCCTCAGATCATATCTCCGAAAATATCGCGCAAAAAGCTCTAAAATTTGGACCCAAGGTTCAGCGCCAATTCTTCTCAAATGGGTTTTTTTTGTGACTTCTGAAACGTCACAGAAAAAAAGTTATAGTGAAAATGCAACAATGACCTGTTTGGAGCAGCAAAACCCTAGAATCCAAAGCTCTGATACCAAATGTTATGAAACCAGCTCAAGAAAAGATAGAAAAGACAGATCAACGCCTTAGAATTCAGCCTCTTTGAGGGGGAAACCTCCTTTACATTACATAAATGAACAATTCTTCGATGATACAAATGATAAAACCTCCTTTCTATATATAGGAGTCTAAGGAGTCACAATATAATCCAGCCGACCTAACAATAATAATATAAAGCCACAAAAATAACAATAGAGGGATTCTATGGGGCACAGAAATAACAATATGGGGGTAATAGGGGCACAAAAATATAAATAAGGGTATAACTACAATAGTAATGGGGTAATCACTAGTATTATAAGTACCCAACAGAATCTAAGATGGATGGTTTAGAAGTAAACATTGAATATTTGAAGAAAGACATGGAAGGTTTGAAAGGAGGTTTGGAAAAGTTGCTTCATGAAATGCTTCCTAATGGTGAAAAGTTAGTAGAGGAAACTCATGATAAGAAAAAACTAAATGTTAATCATGATGCCATAGAATATATTGTTGGATTCAAGACCCACCATGTTCCATAGATCGATATGAGGAAGTTTGATGGCAAGGATCTCGTAACATGGATACTACAGATGGAGCAATATTTCGATCTCCATAATGTGCAAAACACATAAAAGGTACACATTGCAACTTTATATTTAGAACCCAATCAGTTTGTATGGTATCTGTGGACTTTATCTCGTAAACCAAGTGGTCAATTTTTATGGAGGAAATGATAACACATTATGAGGACACAAAAACAAAAACCTTCTTTAGCCAATTGATAAATCTCAAACAAAAGGGCTCAATGGAAGAGAACATTGAGGAATTCCAAAAATTGAATATGAGGGTGTTAGGCCCCTATAATACTAGTGTATTCCCTTATTATTATTGTCATTATAGCCCCTAATTGTTATTTTTGTGCCCAGGTTTCCCCATATTGTTATTATTGTGCCCCATAGAAGCCCATTATTGTTATTGTTGTGCCCTTACATTATTATTGTTATGTTAGATTGAGTATATTGTGACCCCTTAGACTGCTATTTATACAAAGGAGGTATTATCATTTGTAGCATCCAAGAATTGTCATTTGTGTAATGTAAAGGAGGTTTCCTCCTCAAAGAAGTTGATTTTGATGTCGTTGTTGTATCTTTTCTTCTATTTTGTGAGCTGGTTGCCTACCGATTGGTATTAGAGCTTTGGATTCTAGGGTCTTGCTGCTTCAAAGAGGCCATCATGGAGTTTTCACTATAAATTATTTTATACATTGTTTTAGTAGCTAAACTTAAAACTCATTTGAGAGGAAATCTCGATGAAACTTGGGTACAAATTTCAGATCTTGTCTCACTATAGTTTCAAAGACATTATCCAAGTAAGTTATGGTTTTTATAGGCTCCCGAATTATATCTCAAATAGGTGACCTGGGAAACATCATCACAACTCTCTGTGACAATCATATTGAAATTTCATAAAAAGGTACAGAAATAAGATGAACTGTATTTTTCTGTGTATTGGTTTTAGGTCCAAAAATCAAAACAGTGATATGCAACACTTCGTACAAGTTCGCTCTACTGAGCTAGTCTATAATTAGGTCATCGTGGGAGATTTGAAATAACACTTTCTTGGAGAGTCCAATCTTGATCTTATTTATGGGGTTGGAACAAACACGCAGAGGGCTACCACATGAAGAAATTTCAAATCTTGGAGATCCGCAATTACAGATATAAAACCAATTCAATATCAAGCTCCTACAAATCCAAAAAAGGTGTGTAGTCTTTTTCAAATTTTACATAAGTTTGGTTTGAAAAGTTAGTTTGAAGGAATTCAAAGGACATAGTGAAGCATAATTATCAATAATTGATGCCCCAAAGAAATAAAATGGAAACACTAAGTACGCAACCTGAAAGATCTAGCATGACTCATGAAGAAGAGGAAGAAATGCAACATGATATATCAAAATGATGAGACCAAGTGCAACAAATTTCACTCTCACAAAAAGTAACAAAAGCTAAGATGGATGGTTTAAAGAAAGGCATGGAAGCTAATACGGATGGTTTAAATAATGGTGTGGAAGCTAATATGGATGGCATGGAAGCTAAGATGGTTGGTATATAAGAAAAACTTAAAGGAAACATGGAAGATTTGAAGACAGATTTGACATTGTTGCTAAAAGAAATGCTTACTAATGGCGAAAGTGTAGTAAAGGAAACTCATGATGAGAACAAAATGAATGTTAATCATGATTTTGTAGACTCTAACATTGGATTGAAGACCCACCATATTCCAAAGATTGATATGAGGAATTTTGATGGCAATAATACCGTAACATGGATACTACAGATGGGGAAATATTTCGATCTCCATAATGTGCAAAACACACAAAATGTACACATTGCAACTTTATATTTGGAACCCAATTCGTTTGTATGATATCGATGTATTTTATATTGCAAACAATTGTAACTTGGGTAATTTTTACGAAATAAATGATTTCACATTACGAGGATACAAAAAGCAACACCTTTTTTAGCTAATTGATAAATCCCAAACAAAAGGTTTCAATGGTGGAGCACATTGAGGACATCCAAAAATTGAATATAAGGGTAAAAGATATTCTAGAGGACCATAGGATTGATGTGTTCATAGGGACATTAAAGGATAATATCCAACATGAGGTTCGCATTTGGGAACATGATTCATTGGAGAAGACATTCAAGTTGTCAAGAAAAATTGAAAGAAAAATTATGGCAACAAGGAAACCTACCAATCAAAACTATAAAGATGGAAGTGTTTTTTCCCCTAGCCTTCCACAATCTACAAGGTTGACAGCACAACAATTGGAAGAAAAAAGAGAAAAAGCGATTTGTTACAGTTGATGAGCCTCATTATTGCAACTAGAATTCTAGAACTTCCAAGGCTACCAACTTTAATTATCAACTCGGGGTTCGTACAAAATTAAGAGGTATCGAAACTATATGTGCAGCATAAAATGTGTCCTTCCTTTGTTGTCATGATGTTAGGAGTGAATGTACTGAAATCAAATCCTAAACTAATTGTAAAAAATGAAATGATTGAAATGGAAACCTTAACCTATTGTAAGAAATAAAGTACAAGGAAAGAAACCTATTCTAATTGCATAAAGATCGTGAACTAAATGTAAAAGAAACCTAACTTAACCCTATTTACCACATGTGATGATTTAAACTCACTAAGCATGGAGTCTGATCTAGAGAGTATTAACTGTTATGTGCATGTGTGAATGTAAAAGACCTATTTTTTTTAATCTTTTTGTTTTATAAATGCAAATACTAATCCTTCCCTGTTCTTTTGCAGGGGAGACAGGTATGGAGGAAGAGTGTTACAATGGTATTGATGGAATGGAGGTCAAGTAGGGGCCTAATCCTAGCTTCATTGATTATTTTTCTCAATTGGGGCTCAAATCAGGGGGCTACAGGATTTCCTATAGGAAAACTACAGGATGTGTACAGGACCCCTTGTTTTACTACAAGAACAAGCCAAAAGCTTAGGAAGTGGTCTAGAAGGTGGAATGAAGGCTAGGAACTGTGGATAATGGGAGAATAAGGCATGGATTTGGTGGACACTACCTAGAACTCAAGCAAGGGCTTCCATACGGTTGGATTTGCTCAATGTGAATGGTAATTTTTGCTTATAAAACAAGAATTTGGATGGAGATCTTAGTGGATTTTGGTGACATGGGTGGATGAGGTGAATGGGATGAGGTCTCCTTGCAATGTATAATATCCCACACAATCACACATTATTGTCTATATCTATACACAAATTCATCTATGCATAGGGAAGATTTATTAAATGGAAGAAAATAGAACTGTTACCATCTAATGGCTAGGTGCATGAATGGAAGTGCTTGAAATCAATACAAAAATGATTTGAAACTAGTATGAAATCTAAGAGATCAAAAATTACAATTGCAACTTATCCTAAGAAACTTAACGGCAACTAACCCATGCTAAAAAAAATAACAGAAAATTACTAGTCTAAAATCCAGAAATTCGACAACTATTGAGCCAGTAAATCTATAAAATGCCTAACGTAATCAAGTGAAAATGAAATAATGTAATTTTTGTTATTAAATAGAGTTTTTTTTTTTATCTAATGTAAGTGGAACCAACTCGATTGAAGCTCATTATCATGCTCTACAAAATATAAGAAATTTGTTGTTCTTTGCCACAAAGGAATTCCAGAAATCTAGATTTAGGAATGAGAAATCTAATCCAAGTAGCACAGTGATTACTATGACCTTCCAAAGTTTTCCCAAGGATGAAATGATGCTTATAATCCTGCAAAACACTTACATCAACCATTTAACCCAATCCTACATCAAGAAATCATTAATACTAAATGCAGAAATAGAAAGCAACAAGGACATGAGATGCATATGAATAAGAAGTGACAAGAAGAAAAGAAAACGATAGAAAAAGGCTCTGAGGCTCCTGGGATGGCCAAGCCCAAGGAAACTCAAAGTCCTATGGAGGATACCAAGACTTCGAAGCTTAACATGGCACCAATATTCATTATCTCCATTAATACAATTACACCCCTGCAAGAAAATACAATGGAGCTGCAAAAATACGAGTTCTCTCCACAAGAATACTAATCAAAATCTACCCCTAGAGGAAAATTCAACTTGGTACTTGTACAAAATTATTAGGAATCATTCTCCATGAAAGGAAAAATATTTCCACACCAAAATCCCTTGATTAGTGGATTTGGTTCCCAATTTTAGGATCTGCATTAAATGGCAGGGAACACATTCCTAGGTTTTCTCAATCATTGGATTTCCACACTCTATGCAATAATTCCATAATATCTTGTTGATTTGTTATTTAATATTAATCCTCACGTAGTAAGGAGCAAGTCCCTAAATTATCTCCTCCTCCATATCTTCATAATCTTCCCAGTATTCTCATAATATTCCACAAAAATAAATAATATTAGGCACAAATATGCAATTATTCATAGCCATTCCTAATGAACATATCAAATTTAAAAACACATTATCAAACGAAAAAAAGGATGTTTAACATGTTGAAGGATGGTTAGATGGGCCTTAATTTATGTTTTTTTAGAGGCATGGGCCTTAATTTATGTCTAATTTAGAGGCTCATCATACCCCCTACTGAAAGTGTTGCTCATCCTCCAAGCAACTTAGTGAGATCATTGTGCCTCATTCATGGTAGTGGTGGCCTCTCCCTTGTGCATTTCTCAGTCCATTCTCTTTAGAATCTTGGTTGTAAGTTCTGCAAGGACAAGCCAAAAAATTTATTTGTGCATAGGAAAATCATTGTTTCTTAAGACCATTAGCTTGCCTTCTTCCCCTTATTAAACATGGGTTCTTGAATAGTTTTCAGTTTGGCAAGGTATTCCACATCCTTTTCAACCTTCTGCAACCTTGTTGTACCATGTGGACACCTCTGAAACCTTTAAAATGCCTTTAGATAAGAACTAGGACATCCTGCAGTAATTCTTGTAAAAACTACAGGAAACCCTTTTTGAGCATAAATGATAGTCTGAGCCTATGGTAGGCCATTAACTTGACTCCCAGGCCTTTCACCCATTTCTATAACATCTTTTAGGCCTTGGAAAAAAGCTATAAAGATATTAGAGACCTCTTGGAAAGCCTCTTTTCATCACTGTATTTTTAGTTTTGTTTTGATGGTGAATGCCTTATTTCCTTTTATTGCGTTCTTCTTTTCTTTTGTGGGCTAGATGATTACCTAATGGCCTTGGAGTTCTCTACTTTGATTAGGTCTTTCTTAGGCACTACCATTTTGTGTTTTAACACAATTTGTTCCTTTCTTCCTTTTTATAGTAGCATTCTTCCTTCCTGTAGTAGTCATTCCTCCTCTTTCAAGATCTTCTAACTGTATGGGAGTGATGAGAAATGATGTAAAGGGTTTGGAGAATGATGCTAGGGCTCAGAGGGAGTAGTGTAGGTTTGTGAAAATATAGAGGATGCTCTATTTTTTTTCCAAGAAATTTTTAGGGTGAGATAGAGTGTAGGGTTTGTTCTTGAAATTATGAAATGATATGGATGAATGATGGATAGATAGTGGATATGAAGTGAATGGAAGGCTTGGAGTGTTGTGGTGACTTGGCCTTTGTAGAAATTTCTTCTTTTAATTTTTTCCCCATTCCTCAAAATCATCACCCTTCCTAATTTGACTTTTCCACATTGCATGAGTGAATGAGTGAGCTTAAATTAACTAGTTGAAGGTGGATGAGGCTGCTAACCTATCCTTAGCTTATAAATCCTCATCTCTCATGCATTGACAATGAATTTCTAACTATAATATGCTTGAGATAAGAGGTCAAGAATATTGCATACATGTACCTACTTGATGGTTTTTGGAGAGACATGCATGTTGTTGTTGAGTTGATGTTATTTTGTTGGTCATGACTCAGGTACATCTTCTTGACTGCCTTTTACTTTTTTTATTGATCTTATTTTGATGATGGGTTGTCTTCTTGTTAATGTGCAGGTGTTGGCTTCCTCTATTGCTGCTGAGCTCTGGAGGAGTTTCCTCTTGCCTGTAGTCATGATTCTTCTCTCTCAATCATTATGCTGAAGGTTAGCTCTGGACTTGTTTTTTTTTTCTTCCAGAATAGGCTGCTACAATATTTCCTACAGGAAAGCTACAAGATGTATCATAGCTCCTTTTTTTGTGAATTTTTTTGCATCCTTCCTCTGCTATGAGGGTGAATAAGTATTGTAATAAGCATAAGGTGTGGTCATGGAGTAGAAGGTGGCATAAGCAACTCGTATGCCCCTTTGATGTTCTTTTCTCCTTTTTTTTCATGTAAGGTAGAGTGGAATTTGAATATGGACTTTGGTTAGATGGAGTAGATGAGTGATGAAAGTGGTGTTGGGGGACCTACATCAACCTTCCCTAAATAATACCTGACCTTTTCACTCATTTATCCAATCATATTGCCTCTTGTAGCTTCTTCTCGGTCATCCTGTAGAGATCCCATAGTAATTCAAGACAACATCTTGTAGCACAATTGTTTTGTCCATATCTCCCAAATGGTAGATTGGATTGACCTAAAAAATTTTTAGCATGTCACCATCATCTTTATGAAACTCTCCATAAACAAATCTTGGCGAATGGATACATGAATCTTGAGAAAAATTAAAAATGGCTGAAGTTGAGGGAGACCAGTTTCCTGGAAACTGTACATTGGATTTTTTTGAAATTGCTTGGGAATGTTACCATCATCCATATGCATCTACCCATGAAACAACTTTTTAAATGGATGCAAAAATATTGAGAAAATTAAAAAATGGTTGTAGGTGATGGAGGCCAATTTCTCGAAAACTATGCACTGGACTTTGTTGAAATCGCTTGAGCATGTTACCATCACCCATATGAATCTCCCCATGAATTTTTTTTTTAAATTGATGTATGAATATCGAGAAAATTCAAAAATGATTGTAGTTATGGAGGCCAATTTCTCCAAAATTGTGCACTGGAATTTTCTAAAATTTCTTGAGAATGTTACCATCATCCATATGCATCTCCACCTTAAACATCTTGGCAAACGAATGCGCGGTTTTCAATTTATGGAAGAAATAAATTTCTACTCTATGTATTTTTGTTTCATGTAGTAAAACAGAGCATTCCTATAGTTTTTTAGGACAACAAGGAAACTGAATGGGAAAAGTTTGAGAATGATGAGTGGATGGTGGAAATAGATGAGGGTGATGGATTTGCATGGCCTTGGTCATGTTGGATCATTTTAGCAAAGGAGGAGAAAGTAAAAATTTGACTTCTTTTGACTAGAATTTTGACCAATTTTTTCTTTTGTTGGTGCCTACTTGTTTTTGTTTCTTGCAGATGTTCAAGGGAACCTACATTCATAAGAGAGATACATAGAGAACAAATTTTTTATTTTTTCCCTTTTCTTTCTTCTAGGCCTGCTAGATGCCTCAATGAGGTTTTCAACTAGTAGGTTTGCCTAGGCACCTCAAAGGAGGTTCACCTAAGATTTTTTCTCTTATTTTTCAATTTCCTTTTTCTACCCTACTCTACTTGAAAGCAAAATCACTTTCAAGTATAACAATGCCTCCAATGGTTCCATGTGAATGTCAAGGTGATAGAAAAACTGATGTGTAGGCCTGAAATGTATGTTTCGACATGTTCCTGAATTTGAGTGATCAAATTCTCTGACTTTGACGATATCAAGCACAATTGAAGAAGAGAGCATTTTTGCAACTTAATGCCTCTCTAGAACCATATTTCAATAGAGTTGTGATGTCCATGATTCACTTGCTGATCTAGATGATTCTTCATGTCTTTTTCTACCATGACCTTCAAATCTTCCTCTTTGTGTTGATTGTTATCTTGAATACATGTAGGATTTGATGGTAACCATGAGGGAGCTTTCTTAATCTCTGATTTTGATGTCTACTCTTCATCAAGTGCAGCCCATGATTCTTTCATCTTCCCTTTTGAATCTTCTTTATCTACATGTTGTCCTTGAATGGCATCAAGAGAATCATTTTTTTGTAATGTTCTTCCTGATCTTAGATGAATACCATTGAGATCTAGAGGATATATTTTGAAGTGTTGCACCTCAGCATTGTAAGTGGGCTGAGCTACTTTAATGTGTGGGTTTGGAAATGGTGGTATAGGTAGTTGAGAGGGAGTGTATATTTGAGATGGATGTGGTTGGGTTTGTGGTTGTGGTGGAGGTGAATGGTAAGGATAACATGGAGTTGGGTATGGAGGATATTGAGGAAAATATTGAGGATATTGTGGATGGCTCCCATAAGTTCCTTGCCAACCTTGTTTCTAAGATTGGTTTTGGGGTTGAGATGGCCAATGTTGCAAAGGAAAGGGTGTGCTCCAATTACTTTAAGATGGATGTGCATAAGCTTGAAATTGTGAAATACTCTCTTGTGTCATACCAGGTTGAATAGGCTTCCATGGCCCTCTTAGAGCTACATAACATAGCTGCATTGGCAATTGACTTGCTCCATTTTCCTCTTAGTGAACTTCCTTCAACCTTGGTAATAATGGACAATGTTTAACATCATGTGATTCTGCATGGAAAACATAAATATCAAAATCTTGTTTCTGCTAATTTTTTGTTCTTAAGATTTCTACTTATTCACTTGGATTGCTAAGAATTTCTATTTTAAATTTATCAAGAAAATTTCCATGTTTAGGTTGACTTACCAATCTTGATGACGATTGACATACTCTTGCCCTTCCTCTTGATATGTGTTTTCATGCTTCAGAAATTTCTTCAAATGATAATTGGCATACATCACCTCTACTCATGAGATCAAGGAGATTAATACATTCATCCCTAATTATTCTAAGAGGGTTTTTAGTGTGTCAGATCCTAAATGGTGTAGTTTTTCCCTCTTAACACTATACATGAACCCCTCTATTAGATCCTCAAGACTCTCATCTTCTCTTTGATTTATTCTAAATATTTCTTCCTTAAGATCATGATCTTTATATTTTTCTAGAAATATATTTTGCATATCATTCCATGATCTTATTGAATTAGTCCCTAAACTCATGAACCATTTAAGAGCTATAACCTTCAATGTTGTTGGAAACAATCTTAATTTTCAGTTTTTAATAAGTAACCATAAGATCTACAAACAATTTCAAATTCAAAGAGAAAGGTTTCCGGATCCTTTGACCTTAGACCATGAAATTTTGGAAGAAAATATGGAGGGATGTTCTTCATGTGCACACTAACCATCGGTATCTTGAATGGGAAATCCAAGAGGACATTCCTCATTGTCATCATCTCTGTCCATTTCTTATACATTCTTTGCCATATTTTATTCTTGTAACTGCAAAAGTGGATGGTGATGTTTCTCTTACTACACCAAGTGATCAAATGGGGGGGGGGGGGGGGGGGGGGGGGGGGTTGGCATTGGAGAATTCTTTTGTTTTTATGATTGAATGAAAACACTAATGCAATGCAATTTTATATTTTTCAAATGAAATATGCCTAATATAAATATTTTTTTGTTTTTGAAAAAAGTAAAAAGAAATGAATAAACTAGGGAAGAAAACAATTCATACTTTGACACCTCCTTGACAACGGTGCCAAAACATGATGAGCCTTGGTATTTCAATAAGAATGTTGCAACTCCCAAGGCTACCCACTTTAATTATCAACCCGGGGTTCGTACAAACTTAAGAGGTATCGTAACTATATGTGAAGCATACAATGTGCCCTTCCTTTGTGGTCATGATGTAATGGAGTGCATGTACAGAAATCAAATCCTAAACTAATTGCAAAAAATGAAATGCCCGAAATCGAAACCTTAACCTATTACAAGAAGTAAAGTGCAAGCAAAGAAACCTATTCTAATTTGCGGTCATGATGTAATGGAGTGCATGTATTGAAATCAAATCCTAAACTAATTGCAAAAAATGAAATGCCCGAAATCAAAACCTTAACCTATTACAAGAAGCAAAGTACAAGCAAAGAAACCTATTCTAATTGCATAAAGATCATGAACTAAATGTAAACGAAACCTAGATTAACCCTATTTATCACATGTGATGATTTAAACTAACTTAGCATGGAGTCTGATCTAGAGATTATTAACTACTATGTGCATGTGTGAATATAAAATAACTCTTTTCTAAATATTTTTGTTTTATAAATGCAAATGCTAATATTTCCTTATACTTTGGCAAGGGAGACACGTATGGAGAAAGAGGGTTACAATGGTATGGATGGCATGGAGGTGAAGTAGGGACCTAATCCTAGCTTCAATGATGAATTTTCTATAGGACTTCCTATAGGAAAACTGTAGAATGTCTACAGGATACCTTGTTTTACTACAAGAACATGCCGAAAGCTTAGGAAGTTGTATAGAAGGTGGAATGGAACTTGGGAAAGGTTGATAATGGGAGAATAAGGAACGGAGGTGGTGTAAACTACCCAAAAATCAAGCAAGGGCTTCCATATGGTTGGATTTGCTCAATGGAAATGGCAAATTTTGCTTATAAAACAAGAATTCAGATGGAGATCTTAGTGGATTTTGGCGACATGGGTGGATGAGGCTTGGATGAGGTGAACGAGATGAGGTCTCCTTACAATGTAGAATCTCCTGCACAAACACACATTCTTGTCTATATCTATACACAAATTCATCTATGCATAGGGAAGATTTATTAAATGGAAGAAAACAGAATTGTTACCATCTAATGGCTAGGTGAATGAATGTAAGTGCTTGAAATCAATACAAAAGTGCTTTGAAACCAGTATGAAATATAAGAGATCAAAAATGACAATTGAAGCTTATCCTAAGAAACTGAAAGACAATTGATGCATGCTAAAAAAATAGCGCAAAATTATTAGCCTAAAATCCATAAATTCGAGAACTAGTGAGCTACTAAATATATAAAATGCCTAACCTAATCAAGTGCAAATGAAATGGGCTAATTTTTGTTATTAAATAGATATTGTTTTTTTTTTATCCTATGCAAGTGGAACGAACTCGATTGAATCTCGTTAGCATGCTATAAAAAATAGCATAAATTTAGTATTCTTTTACACAAAGGAATTCCAAAATCTAGAATTGGGAATAAGAAAACTAATCCAAGTAGTGTTGGAAATAATACTGAGAGGGGGCTGGGGGAGGGGGGGATGAATCAGTATTAGAAATTTAACAATATTTCATTTCCATAAACAAATTTATATAGGCTACTTCAGTTAATGAAACTTGCGTGTATACACCACTGTGTTTAGAGCAACCAACATATACCTTGCAAACTTATAATTTAGTTAGTTGATCTTTAATCTGTGTATCAGAACCATATAACTAGTAATCAGGTGCAGTAAACAGAATAGGCAATGACACACATGAACACAAGATATAAGGTGGAAACCCAATGTGGGTGAAAATCACCTACTGCAATCGTCTCTAACTTTCTTTAATAAGAAACTTCTTTTAACAAATTTTTGTACTGATGCAACCTTATACCAATACACACGCTTCTACCTGCAGAAGGCTACAACCTTCTCTTGTTCTCCAGCTTTTCCTGGAAGGGAGCTACAACCCCCTTAGCTCTTGTACTAGCTTATTTGTTTACTAGTATGTAGGTGCTGAGCTACAGAAGGCTACAACCTTCTCTTTTCTTCCAGGGATCACGTTTCATAAATTTTCAGACTGGATCCATCAATAACATCAATCAAACATCAAATATATTTGTATAAACCAATCTCCTTTGTACCAACCAAAACTGAATCAAACAATCAATTTTCTGAATGTTGTAACCAGAATACAGTAACAATAACCAGAACCCAATCCAGAAACGAGAACACTGCAATAGCAAATAGAAGTAGCTAAAACATATTTTATGAGACGTACGCTACTTCAATGTGTCGAACCTGCATTCATATGCTATTATATGAAGGAAAATCTATATATACGGTATTTTGAAATGCCGAACCAGTGTTTATACATGCCTTTGATATACAGAACCTACGTATAGATCTGTAAAAGATGGTTTAACCTTTACAACTATTCAGACATCAGTTATACGCAGATCATCAGATTTACAGATTACGACATGTCCCAATTATAAAAGATCAAAACCACACAAAGATACTTCTCTTCAAGCCTAAAGATCTTGACGCATCAATAGAACTTATCCTTCTTCAAGCGCTCAAGTTCCTCCTTGATTCAGATCCAGCGATGCACCATAACCTAATGACCAGTATTCTAGATCTTTCTCTTCATTAGATATTTAGTGCTTGAGTGCCCTTAGCTAATTATCTCCTCCTCCTTTTATAGTCTTAGGCCTTACTCAATACCATGGTCCAAAACCACTTAGAATCAATACCTTGGACCAAACACCTAGGGTCAACACTTTGTACAAGATGCCTTGGACCAATACCATGGGTCAAAATACCAAGGACCAAATACTGTGGACCAAAACCAAGTTTTCCAACATGTACGTGCTTTTCCTTGCGTGAAAGTGCGTGTATACACATACACGCCTTTTGGTTTGCGAACCTGCGTGTATACACGGTTTGGTCAAGGGGAACCTGTGTATACCTCTTTTTCTTTCATTCTGTGATCTTGAACTATGATCTGTCATCTGAGTGAGTTGTCATCAAGGACAACACATGTGTCATAGCGCCAATCCTGTGTCATAATGCCAACAATCTCCCCCTTTGGACTTGATGGTAACCCCAAGTCATTCTCCCCCTTTGTCATCAAGGGAAAAGGGTTATGATCGCCCTGAGTACATGCTGAATTCTCTAATATGCTGAAGTGTGTTGTTCATGCTCCCCCCGACTGTAAGCAAGGTCTACAAAAGGATGTTCTACTAGAAGAACATGACTCTATACATCATAAATGACCTTCCTATCACCAAAGACTCATACATACATCCATCTCCCAAGCAAGTGGGGAAACAAAATAGGTTGTTACATGACCTTGATAATAAAATATATACATGAATAGAGACAAAATATCTAAAACACGATATTTATCAACAACTATCATGAGTAGCATCTATCAAACACCATCAGCAACCATGATCTCCCTCTACACCTGTTCCACCTGAACAAACAAACAGTGGAAATTGTACCAAGATCTTCTAAGATAATGCCAACAATTCATTATTAGAAGTATATTCTCCCCCTGAATGTATGCCAGATGGTCTCTGTCAAACCCATATCAGACTCTTTTCATCCTGAGTCTGACCCACTATTTTTCTTCAAACCAACATATACGCAACTATATCCATAGAAACCAGCATATGTACACAAATATGCTTCATGAAACTCGCGTACAACTACTTTTGTCTGAAGCAAATAGGTTTCAACAGCAAGATTATGCATCAACTACTCCCAGCTTCTGTATGAGATATTCAAATGTCTCTCTAGGCAGTGGTTTGGTGAATATGTCAGCAACCTGTTCTTTGGAGGGAACATACTCCAATTTGACCTTCTGTTCAAGCACTTGTTCACGGAGAAAATGATATTTGATAGGTATGTTCTTGGTCTTGGAATGCATGACTAGATTCTTTGAAATATTGATTACACTTGTATTATCACATAGAATGGAGATGGGTGGAGTACATGTGATCTGAATGTCTTGCAATGTTTGCATCATCTAAAGTAGTTGTGTGCAGTAAGATGCAGCAGCCACATATTCTGCTTCAGTTGTAGATAATGCAATTGAACTTTATTTCTTGCTTAACCAAGATACTAATCTAGAACCCATATAGAATGCACCACCACTAGTGCTTTTTCTGTCATCCACGCTTCCTACCCAATCTACATCTATATATGCATGAAGTGTAAGATCTATATTCCTAGGATACCATAAACCAAAGTTTTTTGTTCCTTGAAGATATTTGAAAATCCTTTTAACTGCTTGAAGGTGTGCTTCCTTTAGATTTGCTTGGAATCTTCCAACTATTCCCACTGCATGCATGATGTCTGGTCGGGTACTTGTTAGATAGAGCAGAATACCAATCATGGATCTGTAGTTTGGTTGATGTACTGCTGCTGATTCATCATTTGCACTGAGGCTGCATCCTGTTACCATAGGGGTACATACTGGTTTAGAATCTTCCATGCCATATTTCTTCAAGACTTGCTTGAGGTACTTGGTTTGTGATAGAAAAATACCATCTTTATTTTGTTTAACTTGTAAACCAAGAAAATATGTGAGCTCACCAAGTAGGGACATTTCAAATTCTTTCTACATTACTAGAGAAAAGTTTTGACTCATGGCTTCTTCACTGCTACCAAAAGTGATATCATCAGCACACACAACAAGTATCAGCAATTTATCATTATAAATTTTTATATATAGATTGCTATCAGCTGATCCTTTTGAAAAACCCTGTTGATGAAGGTATTTGTCAAGATGATAATACCAGGCCCTTAGAGCTTTTTTTAGACCATAGAGATCCTTTCTGAGTCTACATAAAAGTTTTCGATCATTTCTAAGGATGAATCCACCTGGTTGCTCAATATATACTTCTTCTTCCAGGTCTCCATTAAGAAAGGTAGATTTCACATCCATTTGATATACTTTGAACTTCTGAAAGCTAGAAAGAGCAAGGAACATTCTTATGGCTTCATGTCTAGCAACAGGTGCAAAAGTTTCATCAAATTCTATACCTTCTTGTTCAGCATACCCTTTACAAGAAATTATGGCCTTGTTTCTAATAATTTCTCCATTTTCATTCAGCTTGCCTTTGAACATCCATTTGGTTCCTATGACATTCTTATCATTAGGTCTAGGAACTAATTCCCAAGTATTATTCTTTTCAATCTGCTCAAGTTCTTCATTCATGGCCTTGATTAAAACATTCATCTTTGTATGGTTTAGTTACATTTTGTGGTTCGACGGAGGAAAACAATGCTAGATAGCTTGAAGCTTGAAGCTTCTGTAATAGTTCTTCTTGTCTGCACACCTCCCTCTTTCTGCCCCAAAATTTGAGTCTCTGGATGATTCTTCTGAACATACATGGATGGAGTCTTTTCTTCTACCCTTATATGTTATTCTTGTGCTTCATTGGTTTCTTCTTCAGAATTAGTTTGATTTGATGTGGAAGAATAGTCCTAATCTTCTTCATAATCTTCAATTTTTACCTGCTTTGGATTTTTGTCTGCTTCATCAACCGCAACATCAATACTTTCAACAATTTTCCCAAGTCTTTTATTATAAAACTTATATCCTTTACTCCGGGAAGAGTAACCACGGAGAATGCCTTCATCTGCTCTAGGTTAAAACTTGCCAAGTTTTTCATTAGTCCTTTTGATGTAACATTTGCTTCCAAAAACTTTGAAGTATTTTACAGTAGGAATCTTACCATACCAAAGTTCATGTGGAGTTTGAATGTTGTTTACTTGAAAGTTTGTTTTGTTGAGAATAGTGAAAGCAGCATATGCAACATCACTCCAGAATGTTGCAGGAGTTCCAGACACATCTAGCATAGCACGAGCCATTTGTTGAACAGTTATGTTCGTCCTTTCTACCACTCCATTTTGCTGAGTTCTTACAGTAGAGAACTCCCTTCTTATTCCATGTTCTTCATAGAAGTCAAAGAATTCATCCGAGGTAAATTCCCCTCCTCAATCAGACCTGAGGAATTTGATTTTGCGATCTGATTCATTTTCAACCAAGGCTTTGAAGGCTTTGAAATTTTTGAAAGCTTCGTCTTTATGCTTTAGAAGTCCTATCCAACACATTCTGGAAAAGTCATCAATGAAGAATATAAAGTATTCTTCTCCACGAGGTGACTTTTTTCTAGATGGACCACATAAATCAGTGTGAACAAGTTCAAGAGGCTTACTAGCTGATCCTTCCTTCTCAGGGAAATGTGCTCTGGTTTGCTTACCAAATTGACATGATTTGCATATTGTATTCTCTGGAATGCTGATATCAGGAAGATCACAAACGACCCAGTATCTGCATGGTTTTCTTATTTGAGAGAAACATAGGTGCCCCAATCTTCTGTGCCATAACGAGTGTTCATCATTTTTGCTTGGATAACATTGTTGTTGTCCCCCCTTGAGTATGTATAGGTTGTTTGGAGTTCTTACACCTTTGATCACTTTTTCTCCTGTATCAATCTCACGAAGAATATATCCATTTGATCGAAATAATACCTCATTTCCTTGATCACACATTTGACTGACACTCAATATATTATGCTTTAGAACATCTACATACATAACATTCCTAGCTTTGACTTTTTCTTTTTGGAGAATGGAGCCTTTATCTTTTATGACTGCGGGAGTGTCATTACCAAATAAGACCTTCTTTTCCTTTTCTAAGGCATTATATGACTGAAGTTTTTCTTTATAACCTGTCATGTGTTTCGAACATCCACTGTTGATGTACCACTAATTTTCTTGTCCTTCTACATATAAGGCTATACCACATCTTTTTGTTTGTGATTCCTTCTTTCTCCATGTTTTGGGACCCAATGAAGCTTGCTCCTTTTGAGATGTTTGCCAAAATTTACTCTTGCATTCAAAATCTTCATGACCGAAGTTGTTACAGATAGAGCATTCTATTTCATTTTCAAGAGCAGAAAATTTATTGTAGGTCCTTTTCATGATCCCAATCAAATTCTTCTGATTTCGTGCTTCTCTAGTCATGATGGTCTTGTAAGAAACACATTGAATAGCTTTTTGTCCAAAGTTATGACATGAAAAACATTGGCTATTAAAGAAATTCTTGCGATTATCGAATCTACTGACCTGGTGATTATAGTTTCCATTCACATTCGTTCTTGAAGTAAATTGAGACTGATTTACCTATGGTTTGTTATAGCTTCTGTTCATCCTTGAAGTAGATCGAACCTGATTTACCTGGTGATCTGCTTTATGCCTTTGCTGACGATTGTCAACCTGTTAACTTGTCTTTGCTACATCAAGATAACTTTTGGAGGTTGATGGCTTCTGTGCTTGAGATGCTTCTTCAGTATATCCAAGACCTGTCTTTATCAGAGGATAATGCTGCACTTTGAAAATTTTATCTAAAGTTTCTGATCCTTTCGCAAATCTAAGATTGAGATATTTGTTTCCTCAATATCTTTTCTTAGACCCACAATTTCACATTCTAACTTTTCATTATGTTTTTCCCTTTCAGCAAGTTGGAATGTCAAAGTATCTATAATCATACTCTTTTCTTCTAAACAGATTTCAAGCTTAGAAATTTCTTCATAGAGACCATATTCATCTAAAGCAGCCAAGAAATCATCATCTTCAAAAGCCATCAAAAGTCTATAATCATTACCACATTCATCTTCATCACTATTTGATAAACCATCGCTATCTTCATGCGTATAGTAGCTCTTCTTACTTACATTCTGTTTTCTATTCCATTTTGTCGATTCCTTACCTTTATCAAGCTTATCTTTATGAGGACATTTGGCTGCATAATGACCAACTCTTCGATAAGCAAAGCATTTGAAAGGTAGTTTACCTCCGAATCTTCCAGTACCTCATTGAAGGTTTTGGAAAAGTTTGGTTCTTCCTCTCCTTCTGAAATGTGTCCCGATTCATTGAGCTCTTCTCTTCCTGAAGCCTTGAATGTGGCTTCTCTCATATCTAATGGACATCCTTTTCTAATTTCAACAGCAGTTAGGATTCCTTGTAGTTGTGTCATAGTCATACTCTGAATATCCTTATTTTCTTCCATGGCAGAAACTTTTGATTCAAACTTAGAAGACAAGGATCTTATAACTTTTCAACTAAAGTAACTTCTTTTATCTCTTCACCCAAGTTTTTCATGCGACTAACAATCTCATCTATACGTAGGAAGTAATGAGCTATACTTTCATCATTGTGCATTTTGAGAGTTTCATATTGAATTCTGAGAGATTTTAGTTTTGCACATTTTACCTGATTGTCTCCTTCATAGCTTAGAACGATCTTGTCCCATACTTCTTTGGCAATTTGAGCTACATAACTTTGTCAAATTCTGATTGTGATAGACTCCCCAATAGTGTATTGACAGCCTTGGCATTACTGCTTTTTACCTGCTGTATCTGTAGGAATTGCTGATGGAAATGTATATCCTCCTTCCACGATTTCCCAAACATCTATTCCAAGAGATTGAAGATAGGTTGAGGTTCTTACCTTCCAATAGACAAAGTTGCTCCCATCAAATATTGGCGGTCTAATGGATCCCTCTCTTTTGTAGCTGCACATGATAGATCTTCCTTCAAGCGATCAAGCTTCTTCTGAAGGACGTGCTCTAATACCAATTGTTGGAAATAATGCTGAGAGGGGGGGGGGGGGGGGGGGGTGAATCAGTATTATAAATTTAACAATATTTCATTTCCATAAACATATTTATATACGCTACTTTAGTTAATAAAACTTGCGTGTATACGCAACTGTGTTTAGAGAAACCAGCGTATACCTTGCAAACTTATAGTTTAGTTAGTTGATCTTTAATTTGTGTATCATAACCATATAACCAGTAATCAGGTGCAGTAAACAGAATAGGAAATCACACACATGAACACAAGATATAAGGTGTAAACTATGTGGATGAAAACCACCTGCTGTAATCGTCTCTACCTTTCTTTAATAAGAAACTTCCTTTTACAAATTTTTGTACTGGTGCAGCCTTATACCAGTACGCAGGCTTCTACCTACAGAAGGCTACAACCTTCTCTTGTTCTCCAGCTTTTCTTGGAAGGGAGCTACAACCCCCTTAGCTCTTGTACTAGCTGATGTGTTTACTAGTACGTAAGCGTTGACCTACAGAAGGCTACAACCTTTCCTTTTCTTCCAGGGACCATGTTTCATAAATTTTCAGACTGGATCCAAAAATAACATCAATCAAACATCAAATATATCTACATCAACCAATCTCCTTTGTACCAACAAAAACTGAATAAAACAAACAATTTTCTAAATGCTATAACTAGAATACAATAACAATAACCAGAACCCAATCCAAAACCCAAAGCACTGCAACAGTAAACAGAAGTAGCTAAAACATATTTTATGAGATGTACGCTACTTCAATGTGTGTAACCTACATTCATACGCTGTTATATGAAGGAAAACCTACATATACGGTATTTTGAAATGCCGAACCAGCATGTATATCTGCCTTTGATATACTGATCCGGCGTACAGATCTGTAAAAGATGATTTAACCTTTACAACTATTTAGACATCAGTTATACCCAGATCATCAGATTTATAGATTACGACATGTGCCAATTATTAAATATCAAAACCACACAAAGATACTTCTCTTCAAGCCTAAAGATCTTGACCCATCAATAGAAATTTTCCTTCTTCAAGCACTTAGGTTCCTCCTTTATTCGGATCCCGCTATGCACCATAACCCAATGACCAGTATTCTAGATCTTTCTCTTCATTAGATATTCAATGCTTGAGTGGCCTTGCCTAATGATCTCCTCCTCCTTTTACAGTCTTAGGCCTTACTTAATACCATGGTCCAAAACCACTTAGAATCAATACCTTGGACCAAATAACTAGGTTCAACACTTCGGACAAGATACCTTGGACCAATACCATGGGTCAAAATACCAAGGACTAAATATCACAGAACAAAACCAAGTTTTCTGACATGTACGCACTTTTCCTTGTGTGAAAGTGTGTGTATATGCATACACGCCTTTTGGTCTGTAAACCCACATGTATATGCGGTTTGGTCAAGGGGAACTTGCGTATACCTCTTTTTATTTCATTCTGTGATCGTGAACTGTGATCTGGCATCTGAGTGAGTTGCCGTCAAGGACAACACCTGTGTCATAGCGTCAAACCTGTATCATAATGCCAACAAGTAGCTCAGTGATTAATATGACCTTCCAAAGATTTTCCAGGTATGAAATGATGCTTGTGATCCTGCAAAATAACTTACATCAACCATTTAACCCAATCCTACAACAAGAAATCATTAATACTAAATGCAGAAATAGAAAGAAACGAGATGTAAATAAGAAGTGACAAGAAGAAAATAAAGTGATACAAAAGGTCTATGAGGCTCTTGGGATGGCGAAGCCCAAGGAAAATAAAAGCCCTATGGAGGAGACCAAGACTTAGAAGCTGAACATGACACCAATATTCATTATTTCCATAAATCCAATTACATCCCTGGAAGAAAATATGATGGAGCTGCAAAAATACGAGTTCTCTCCAAAATAAGACTAATAAAAATCTACACCTAGAGGAAAAGTCAACTTGGTACTTATACAAAATGATTATAAATCATTCCCCATGAAAGGAGGAAGCTTTCCCCACCAAAATCCCTTGATTAATGGATCTAGTTCCCAATACTATGAATCTCCATTAAATGGCAGGCAACACCTTCCTAGATTTTCTCAATCATTGGACTTCCACAATCTGTGCCATAATTCTATAATATCTTGTTGATTTATTATTTAATATTGATCCACATGTAGTAGGAAGCAAGCCCCTAAATTATCTCCTGCTCCACATATTCATAATCTTCCCAATATTCTCATAATATTCAACAAAAATAAATAATATTAGGCACAAATATGCAATTATTCATAAACCTTCATAATGAACATAGTAAAGTTAAAAATACATTATCTAATGAAAAAGGAGAGGTTCAATGTTATGAAGGATGGTTAGATGGGCCTTAATTTATGTTTAATTTAGAGGCATGGACATTAGTTTATGTCTAATTTAGAGCCCCATCAACAATTGTCATAGAAAATACAGTAAAGGTCATATATGTGCTGAGAAGAAATTATTTTACATAGATTTTGAAGAGGAGAATAAAAGGAACAAGAAACATCAAAAGAAGGGGATACGCACCATGAAAAAAGCCTAGATAAAGAAGAAATGAATCCGACCATATCTTGTAATGCATTGGCTAGAATAATCACTACTCAAACTATCAAGATAGTAGGACATATCAAGAAGAAAATAGTAATAGTGTTGATTGATTCGGGAAGTTCCCATAATTTTATTCATTGTAAGATAGTGAAGGAATTGAATTTCTTCCTATATCCAACACTAGAGTGTCAAGTGATGGCTGCAAATGGAATAAACATAAATTTCTATGGGAAGTGCCATAATATCAAGATATCCATGGGAGAATATGTGTTGAATAGTCTAATGCTTTCGATTCAAATGGGCGGTGCTGATGTTGTACTAGGAGTCGAATGGCTACAATCTCTGGGTATGATAGCTTTTAATTTTCAAGAAATTTTCTTGAATTTTTTTTCATAAGGAAGGAAGTTGAATTAAGGGGTACCATAGGGAAATTGGGAAAGATATTTAGCTCTAACAACATGAGAATGCTTCTAAAGAAAGAACAACGTGGTGTAATTTCACAATTATGTTCGCTAGAGGTTCCCACATTGAAATCATGTATTTCTCCAGATCTCCAAAAAGTCTTGGACAATCATTCCAATGTATTTGAGACTCCTAAAGGCCTCCCACCTATTCATGAACATGATCATGTTATTCATTTGATTCCAGGAAGTGTTCCTCCAAACATAATTCCTTACAGATATCCCTATTCCCAAAAGAGTGAAATTGAATTTATGGTTGTAGAAATGCTAGAGGCTAGTATAATTCAACCTAGTGAAATCTATTTCTCTGGTCTAGTAGTATTGGTGCACAAGAAGGATGGATCGTGGTGCATGTGTGTAGATTATAGGGAGCTCAAAAATATCACTATTAAAGATAAATTTCCCATTCGTGTCATTGATGAATTATTGGATGAATTGCATGGAACAATTTACTTCAACAAGTTGGACATTCATTCAGGATATCATCAAATCAGAATGAATACTGAAGACATTCCAAAAGCAACATTTAGAACTCATGAGGGTCATTAAGAATTTTTGGTCATGCCTTTTGGCCTTACCAATGCACCTTCTACATTTCAAGATTGATGAATTCCATTTTCAAACCCTTCATTAGAAAATTTGTGTTAGTATTTTTTGATGATATACTAATCTACAACAAGTCTTGGAAGGATCATGTTGAAGATGTTGATAGAGTGCTCAAAATATTGGAGAAGAAACAATTATATGCAAAAACCTCCAAATGTTTCTTTGGAGTATAAGAGGTGGAATATTTGGGTCATATTGTATGTCATGAAGGTGTTAAGGTAGACCATAGAAAAATTAAAGCCATTAAGGAATGGAAAACCCACACATCCATAAAGCATCTGCGAGGATTTCTCAGGTTGACAGGGTATTATTGCAAGTTTGTTAAGAATATGGGAGAATAGCAGCACCTCTAACAACATTACTGAAGAAAGATGCAATGTGCCAAGCACCGGTCTTAGCTATGCCAGACTTCACAAAAACCTTTATTATGGAATGTGGTGCCTTGGGAAATAGAATTGGTGTTGTTTTAATGCAAGAAGAAAGACCCATTTCTTTCGAAAGTCATGCAATCAAAGCATTTACACAAAGCTATTTATGAGAAGGAAATGTTGGCAATACTACATGCACTTAAGAAATGGTGACCTTACCTAATGGGAAGACACTTCAAGGTAAAAACAAATCATGATGGTCTTAAATACTTTTTAGAACAAATATTATCTTCAGAAGAGCAGTAAAAATGGGTCATAAAGATGTTGGGTTATGACTTTGAAATCATCTAAAAAAAAGGGAAGCAAAATGTTGTTATAGATGCACTCTCAAGAAAGGATGAGGACATGGAAGCATTTCTTTGCGCCATTTCTATTATCCAACCAGATTGGATAAATGAAGCAAGGGATGAATGGAAGAATGACGAAGACGTGTGGGCACTCATTCAAAAGTTACAACAAGACACGAGTACATCTGATGCATTTAGCTGGAAAAAGGATTCATTATGATACAAAGATCACTTATACATCTATAAGAATTCCCCACCTATAAGAATTCCACACCTCTCCCTTAGGAGGGCACTCAAGATTTTTTAAAACTTACCACACGGTTAAGAACACTAGTACAAAATGGCTAATTAATTACTAAAGAAACAACTAAAATTTGCATATAAACGACCATTTTTCAGTCGGTGACTAGTAGTAGCTAATTTACAATATCTTATAATGCGACCAACTTTTAGTCATTTTTAGCTTAGTCATTAATTGGTTGTCTCAATTTTATCATCTAGTAGTATATCTAGTAATAAATTTAGTCATTAATTGCCACAATTAATGACCAAATATACAGCAAAATATATTACTATATGACCACCAGAGAAAACCAATTAATTATCAAAGAAATATGATGAAAATGTTGGTCGTGTTATAAGATACTGTAAATTAGCTACAAATAGTCATATATATGCAAATTTTAGTCATCATTTGAAACCAATTAATGACCAGAGAAATATGAATAAATTTTGGTCGTGTTATAAGATACTGTAAATTAGCTACTAATAGTCGTATATATGCAAAATTTAGTCATCATTTGTAATAAAAAATTTATCATTTGCAGTAGTCACTTATCTTTTTTTGGTAGTTTCATATTCATTATATAAACGACTAATTTAGTAGTTTATATTCATTTCATTTACTTTCATTAATAATCATTATAAATGACTAATTTAGTTGTATATTCATTTTATTTGTGTTCATCATTAATCAATATAGCCTACTAATTAGTAGTTTTAGATTGATTTTATGTGTTCATAATTAATCAACATAAATTAATTAATATGATTTTGCGACTAAATTTAAAAAATGGCATACAATGTGCATGTTCATCTAATATAAAAATGCACAGTTGCATATGTTAATTACAATACTAAACAATATCAAGTGCAACTATAAATAATTTCAACCACATAAATTATATTATATGAAATGTTAAAGTATTACAATATGAGTTTCCAACTTAATATTGGTTGGACTGCAATTTACACATGAAATGATGTTTCATCACTTCAAAATGTTATCATTGTGTTGACAAGGCATTGCAGGTGAATTCACCAACTTTGAAGACTTGACCATCAGTCTCTATGTGTGTGTCTTGTGTGGGATATTGACTCTAAGGGTATCACTAGACCGACTCTCTTGTCTCTCTCTTTTTGCATTTGTCGCTCCATTGTTATTGCTCTCAGCCTCTTTCTTCAATTCCTACTTCTTACCATCAATACCAAGTTCTTTTTCTGAAAACAAAAGAATATACAATGCAAAGTGTAAGACATGAAATACAATGAACACTAGAATATAAACTAAAGTATACTATAAAGAGTTTATACAACATATACCTCAACATTAGCAATGTCAAAGCCATTTTTCCCCATACAAGCAAGAAACTCGAACAAGTTTTCTTCAGTTCGGCGATAGTGGCCACTATAATGTGGCTAGATGACTTGTATAAACAAAGAAAAGAAAATGTCACCATATAAAATAACACCTTAGTAACTTAGTATTTAACCTTCAAAGAAATCTTAGGCACAATCATGCCAACTAAGTTACATGCTAAAATGCTAAAGTTGTAGATAACTTGTGAAGACAAATAATATGATGTGTGATGTTTATATCTTGTCATTTTATTCACAACAACATGTCATTTTCTAATGCATGAACTTAGTCAAGTATATAAACAACATGTGCTCAAATAACAACATGAAAGTAAACATTTTTCATCGTCATGAATTTTTTTCAACAAAAGATTTCTATAAGGATTCCAATCAATATTTTGTAATACTAATTTCATCTTCAAAGTTTGATCGTTGTTAAATGGACATGATGCAAAGTATTTTCTATTTCATAGTTAAAAAACAACAAAATCAAAACAAACGTTCAAAAGAAAATCAAACAATAAAGAGAGGATATCATGGAATGGAGATTGCAATTATAAAAAATTTGTTGACCTTTCCACTGATGTCTTGCCTAAAATTCCTAAAACATTTTCTTGCCCAAAATAACCATGAGGTGAAAGAATCACAACATTAAAAACCATAGGAATCCCTACTATTTTGTCTAGCAAATCCTTCATAGTTGAATTTGGAGGTAGTTCTTGCACAATCATCTATTTAAGAACAATAAGCAATCCTTTATTCATGAAATTGATATGATGGTAGAAATTTCAAAAAGCATACATAAAAAATTGTGTAAAATATTAGCAAATGAATTTCAAAACAAGAAGATTGCAAAGAAACTACATCATAATATGGTGTTTTTAAGAATACAATACTCACTTTATCATCTTCCAACATAATTAGAAGGAGACTATCATTTGTGCCACATGGTGGGCTCTAGAATTTATCCATATGTGGGCAACAATATTTATGGGAAGTGACAATAACACCCATAAATCCATTTGGATGCATTGGATTCTAGGTGAGGAAATCATAGCATGGTAGCAGTTTCATATTTACAAAAGAAACAACACGTTGAGCATTGACAAGCATATTAATAACAAGAAAAAGTGTCTTATGACCAATGGCTATATAAACATTGCTAAATCCCATGATTCTAAAGCTTTAAGAAGTCAAGCCATCATCTTATGAAAAAAATATTATTACATCTTTCACAAATGGTTGTCTCAAGATAAATGAGCAGATATTGTTGTAAGTATAGTGTACACCACCCTTTCCATGACATCAGAGGCAATTCAATAAGATTTAACTACTTATTCACCTGTAATAAGAGGAAAAACTTAAGGAATGCCCCATCTTACACAAATGTCCATTGTGGACTCCCACACATCAGAGTAAGTGGGAAGCATGGGATTATTGTTGAGGGCCATTTGTCACCAGTTAAAAAAACACACTAACAACAATAATAATACCTTTCATTGTCATGGCCACATTAATTTTTTCCATGGTTGGCTCTGCCTTCAACATGAGCAGAGATGTTCACTTCATGGCACAAAAAATATGAACAAATTTTTTTAACAAACCAAATTCTAAAACACACCTCGTCGGCCATGCCTAAATTCATATGTCTGCAAATGTGGTCGGATAGAAACAAATTATCATCCATTAAGAAAACAATATGTCAAAAAAGTAGCATCAAAAGTTTAGGGATGTTGATGTAAATAATGCAGGATAATGGAATGAAGAGGAATAATATCCAGATACTAGAGCAGAAGGAAAAGAGTTGGATCAAAGATCTATTGCCAGGAGGGATGGCACATCCAAAATGTATCCTCTAGAAAACCAAATCAGTGGAGATGTGGCAAATTTGAATGGATGAGGATGAATCCCAAAAATGGCAGATCTCAGAAAAAATACCCTTTCTCAATAGACTCAAAGGGTAATCCACTAGCTGGTGTGGGGGTGGGGATGTGCTTGATCCTGGGGGGAAATAGAAACAGTTGTGGGTGGGGTCTAGGGAGGCATAAAATAATTGATCAACTGATATTCATAGGAGATTCTTCTCTTATTATGACATACATGCCAAATTTATCTAGTCCAGTGGTTCTTAATCATGCAAGAATAATCTCAAGAATCAAATGATAGGAAAAAAATGGTTTGATTTCATTGATTTATACCATGTGCTAAGAGGACTAAACCAAAAGGTAGATCGCTCAAAAAATGCAACATATTTCCTACAAGCCATAAAACTAGTTACAAATGGAAGGAACATTACTCCTCACTGTCCCTATACCATGAGCTCTAATTATGATTTATTCAAATTTTAATGTGTGAGATAGAAAATCAATATCACAGTTCATATGTCAAGACAAGAAGAGGAATACAAGCTTGTGGCGAGGATGAGCATCAATATTCCTGTATACAAAAGGGTGTCACCTGTTGGCTAGTTGAATTGTTTATGGATTAAACATTCAAGTACCACATTAATTGTCAACCAGGGAAAGTCTTTTTATTCCAAAGGCTACCGCGTACTGTATGTACTTAAACTCTAAAAGCATTGAAAAGATGTAGTATACGTAATCCTTACGCTAAGTCATCATAGTACTGTTAAAATGAAAGCAATTAATTAAAACTACAAATCTGGAAAGCAAAGTGATGGATGCTCTGTTGGCAGAGGATCAGGACCCTATCCTCCAGGTGGGGATGTTCAGCACCTGCCCCTGTAATCAGATTGCTAATGCACACTGCACTCTAATTCACCGATGAGAAATAACTTCAAGCAATTAATGAAACAGAGTACTAGAAAAACAGAAATACCAGAGGTAATGCTACAGAATCCAAACAGAGTACCAGAAAGAAAGAAACTATTACACACTTACACACTTGACAGGAAAGTAAATGGGTGAATTTTGTGAGGAAGGTGGGCCCAGTCCTTCTCACAAGATTCCCCAGGAACACGAAGACTGGATTAAGTGCTCAAAACAATTTTATATTCATCTGCCAAAAGGGATTCAAATACAATAAAGTTTAGACTTGCTAATGTTTCTCAAACTCTCACTTACAGATTGACTATAGACTCTAGGCTCCCCCTTTCTCATGTAGATGTCTCCTCTTTATAGAGGAGACATCTATTACAATAGACGATTACAGTTCATTCAATTAACCCATTCTATCAAAAATAAGAATTACAGAACGTTGTTACAACAGTATAATAATATGTTCTTTCTTGGGTTCTGGCTATTACACAGCTGGTAACTGACTTCGACCGTCTTCTCGGGATCTCCACATTCCTTTGCCGCTTCCCCATGCTGTTCTTGATTTAGGCAATGATGACTGTGTTCTTCCTGCTTTAGACATCCGCTTGATTATGCCGCGTCAGAGTTCTTTAGATAGTTGCCATCTGTTATTCGCGGCTGTTGCAAAATAGCTTGCTTTAAATGATTGTTGTTGCTGACTGTAGCAACTGTGGAGTTGCTGTTTCTGGTGTTGCAGCAACTGCATAGTTGTCGTTTCTGGTGTTGCAGCAACTGCATAGTTGCTGTTTCTGGTGTTACAGCAACTATACATTATACTTCCTGCAAGCTTAAGACAATTACTTGACAATTTAGTCAGCTTTCCAAGGATAAATATAAAGATATTCACGAATATGCAATGAACAATTAAACATAGATATGCGGGAAGTTACTTCATACCTTGGGGTAATTAAGTCATTATAAAATCAAAAGCTTTCAACCTATGACTGTAAAAAGGATAATAATATGGCAAAAAGATAAGGTCAAAATAGGTCAATTCTGAGTCCCAACATCCCCCCCAACTGAAGAGATTGCATGTCCCCATGCAATGGCTACTCTGAGTCTGAGTCGGAGAACTGGGACGAACAATGTAGATTACTAAGACAATAGCTATAGGGAGTGGCATCAAACTTCTTCCTGAACCCACAAACAGTCTGTATATGCTTCCATGCTGCTGCTTCTTCCCTGTTGGAGAGTCCAAATTGGTCGTTATACTGTTCACCAGATAACCATAAAAGTGGAAATTTAAATTTGTAACCCATCCAATTTTCAGCACAATATTGCATGCATTTAACACACTGAGGTACCCTTGAGAGTGCTACTTGCAGGTTTGATGGATTATACGGGTGATATTCCTGCCTTTCTGTGGGGCAGTTTTCCCAAAACAGTTTATTTGCTTTGATAGCCAAGGATGCTTTAGTCTTTACATAACGCTGACAGTCTGTTAGGACCTCTGTTTGCAGTTGCATGATATGATCCTTCATATCAGGATCACTTACCATTTTTAGGTGTTGTGCAATGAAAGTGGCAGCGTTCTGCGGTTCAGCTCTAATCCACAGAAGACAATTCTGTTCATTATGGTAAGCTGAGACAAAGGCATTCTGCCAGGTAAGTTGATTAGCCAAAAAGGAGATAAAGCCTCTCAGCTGTATGTCGCCAACTACAGGTATCATATTCATGTTCCTTTCTTCGGACACGGCTTCATTATGGAGGTATAGTTCACATAACAGGTTTTGATCGTTTTTAGGTGCCTCTGCAAAGGTCTGCATAAACTACTCTGATGTGACCACCTGATGAGGCCTTCCCTCTTTGACAGCCTTTATCTGTAGAAATGTGAGTCTTTCCCTAAAAAATGTGGCATAATTAAAAGAGGGTTTCCTTGTGGCAAGCATTCTTTGAAATAACTCAAACATTTGGGACAACCTGGCTTTCAGTTCCTTGATTTCTTTATACTGGGCTCTACACTGCTCCAGTGCTTCCCAGTTCTTATAAGCATGATCGAACCAGGTCTCCTTTTGTTGTTCGAATGCTTTGCCTTGAGACTTCTGATATTCTCTCCACCACTTTCCTTTTAATGCCTGAAAACTCTCTGTTTTTGTGCATGCATCACTAACAGAAGGAAGCTCTGTTTGTATACAGGCATCAACCCGGATAATCTGCTCTGTTGGAATGGGCTGGGATGATCCAACATCTTTCTCTTCATTTCTACCTAGGGTCTCTTCTTCCTGTTGTACTAATTCGTTTTGCTCCATGGTGATTTGGGTGGGCCAGGGTGAATCTGTTCCTTTTTCCTCATTTCCTTCTTCTTCTTCTTGCTCCTTGGCAGTTTGACTGGGGCTGGATGAGTCCAATTCTTCTTCATTTCCTCCTGAAACTATTTCTTCTTCCTCCATAATGCTTTGGGTAGGCCGTGGTGAGTTTGTACCTTTTTCCTCTTTCTTTTCTTCCTGCATAGTGTCAGCAGGCTCCTCTGTTTGTTCCTGTGCAGTCTCTGGAGAACTTGCTGGTTCTTGTGTGTCAGCAAGCTCTTGATCTTGTGCAGTTTCCGGTGAACTTACTGGTTCTTGTGTGTCAGTAAGCTCTTGATATTGTGCAGTTTCCGGTGAACTTACTGGTTCTTGTGTGTCAGTAAGCTCTTGTGCAGTTTCTGGTGAACTTACTGGTTCTTGTGTGTCAGTAAGTTCTTCAGTTTGGTCCTGCATCTTCTCTGGAGAGCCTGTTGGTTCTTGTGTGGCAACAGGTCTTTCTATCTGCACTTCTTCTGGAGATCCTGTTGGTTCTTGTGTAACAACAGGTCTTTCTGTCTGCACTTCTTCTGGAGATCCTGTTGGTTCTTGTGTAACAACAGGTCTGTTTGCCTGCACTTCTTCTGGAGATCCTGTTGGTTCTTGTGTAACAACAGGTCTGTCTGTCTGCACTTCTTCTGAAGATCCTGTTGGTTCTTGTGTAACAACAGGTCTGTTTGTCTGCACTTCTTCTGAAGAACCTGTTGGTTCTTGTGTGTCAACAGGTTTTTCTGCCTGCATTTCTTCTGAAGAACCTGTTGGTTCTTGTGTGTCAACAGGTTTTTCTGCCTGCATTTCTTCTGAAGAACCTGTTGGTTCTTGTGTGTCAACAGGTTTTTCTATTTCAGCAGAGGATTGAGGGATATCCATCTGTGCATCAGCAGGCTCTTTTGTTTCATCTACAGCAGCGAAGGCTTCCTTCATTGGTTCTTCCACTACCTTATATCCTGCCTGAGTATATATTTCACCACAATTTGTACACATATATTCATTATCTTTACTTTTCTCTGCTGCAGACGCTACTCGTGCTAAAACATGCAGGCTGAATTCTTTCTGATATGCTTCCTTGACCCTTATTATCTCTTCCTGATAGTCCTGAATCTGAGATTTCAGAAACTCAATTTCTTCCTGTAGGGCAGGTATGGTAGGCTGATCCTGTGGAACGGTAGATTCCAATGGAGGCAGAGGTTGTGTTTCGTCAGTTTGATCAGTATTCCCCACAAGTGGTTCTTGTGTGTCACCTGGGGTAGTGGCTGTTTCTTGTGTTGCAGCCACTTGGTCACTATCACTTTGGGTGTCGGCATCTGGTTCTTGTGTGTCAGCTGTCTTAAGATATCATGTCACGAAGCTATGAACACTCTGCATCTCAGCTTTCGTGGGTGAGGGAGAGGAGTTTTGAGGACTGGCGGGAGTGCAGATTCTTGTAGCGATGGGCGGTGAGCTGGAAGAATTAGGAGATTCAACTGCTACCGATTTTTGTTTTGGTAGAGAAGCAGGGAATTCAGGCGTTTTTCTCTTCCTGCTAGCTTTCTTTAAGATAGGGACAGTAGTCGGAGTAGCAGGTGCTTTAGTTGAAACCCTAGTTCTTCTTCTTTTTGCTGGGGTTTTCTTTCCCTGCTGCATTTTTCGTTTAAGCAGAGTAATTGGGATATTATCATCGGAATCATCAGTAGAAATACTAAGTATGGGAACGGAAGGATTGGTTCTTTTGGGAGATGTGGTTATTTCTGTTGCTGCTTGTTCATTCTCAGCAACGTGCAGGGGTGTTTGCTGGGGTTGTTCAGGAATATGCTCTGCTTGCTGAGGGTTTTCCAAAGGGATTTGTTCAGGCATGTCGTCCGTTTGCTGAGGAAGTTCTTCGTCTTGCTGAGGTGTGTCCTCAGCTTGACGAAGAATTTCCTCTTCTTGATGAGGACTTTCATGCTCCGGCTGTGGAATTTCTTCCTCTGGATGGGGATTAATGGGGGGTGGAGGGTTGTTTAGAGCGAGGGTTTTGTTAATCAGCAATTGGGCTAAGCGATGGTGTTTTAAGGAGAGAACTGGATGCTTCGCTTTCATAGCATATCGTGACATATTTTTGAGACAACCCAATAGATAGTATGGCATGTTTAATAACTGACCATTTCTTAAATGATTTAACAGGACGAAGTCGTGCTGGTAAATTACCTGGTAGCGGCCTTCGCTCGTCAGATATTGCTTGACGAATTCAGCGACTTTCGTCCATGGTTGAGGTAACGACCAAAGTGCTACGCCTTTGCCCTTGGTCTCTACTTACTCGCCTGGTCGGAGGAAATCCTACTGCGCATTCAGAGTCAGGTGCTTTCTGCTGAACCACCGTGTGCCATTGGCTAGTAGTCCGGTAACTTCGGCTATGATTTCCTCCGTGACTGGAACTTGAATTCCTTGGACGACAGAGAATCCTTCTGTTAAGTTGCATGCGAATTCAAGGACTTGCTGCTCGTCAAAGTCCAGAAGTCTTCTGAAATACTCTATCCATCCTGCTTGCAAGAAGATTTGATAAATTCCCGGAAAGAGTTCTAGGACTGCCGTCGTGCCAGGTTCATGTGTAATAAGGGTTCCTCCCATGGCTGTTGTTTCAGTGAATTTTCAGAGTTCAGAGTCGAGCTTCCGATTTCAACTCAGAGTAAAACATCGCAAATAGTAACATGCCGTGATAGGGTGGCTTTTACATATTACCAGGAGAATTAAGGGTGGCGGTAGTTGGCGTAGTATGTCATTATGAGAGTTGCTTTGGTAATCCCCCCCCCTCCTACGTGTAAATGATATGATTGGAAATGCAATCATTTGATGGTCCTATCAGCTTCTCCACATTATCTATTATTTAATGCTCATTCATAAACGTGCATACCTTCGTATTTTACCTTTTTGATTGCTGCGTCAAAAAGTCTCATCTTGTCTTCTGCTGGATCATAATAATTACTGCGGATCTGAAAGCATGGGAATATGCGTGATTTGTAATGATAATGACGGGAAGTGATAGTAGGGTGGTGTAATCATCACAAGAAGTGGTATATTTTATCAAGATTCGTCCCTTGGGGCTGAAGTGGTAAGACTGGTGTTTTCATACGTGAGGGAATTTTGCTGGGAAGGATATTTCGTGATCGGGAAGCAATGTTGTGGCACCGGGATTGGTGTTGCAGCAACGGAAAATTGTCATTGGGGCAACAGGGACTGGTGTTCTATCATTGGGAAAAAGACGTTTGTGAAAACGGGGAATGTGCCGGAGTAATGGAACTGGTGTTGCAGCAACAGAAATGGAGTTGGAGCAATAGGAAATGGTGTTGCAGCAACAGGAGTGGTGTTGCAGCAACGGGGAATGGTGTTGCAGCAACGGGAAATGGTGTTGCGGCAATGGGAAATGGTGTTGCAGCAACAGGAAATGGTGTTGCAGCAACAGGGATGGTGTTGCAGCAACAGGGATGGTGTTGCAGCAACAGGGATTCCGAGTCCGCACAGTAATTCCTTTGAAACTTTTTGTTCTCAGCTACTTCCCAAGCTAACATCTGCAAAATACTGAAATGTAATATCGCAATCCTTGGCAGGATTTATTAGTTTCTAAGAAAAACAAGAATATCTAACCTAAGAAAATTACATAAATAATAAAAATTCAAGTGCTTTGAGGGACAGCAAGTTCCCCTGGAAAAGAATATTGTTTTATTGCCATGCAAGTGGCTTTAAAATCTTCTTTGGAAACCGGCCGCTGATATAACCGAAGTCGGTAGCCATTCACTAACAGTGGTGTTATGTCCCCATCAATTGTTAAAAGTCTGACTGTTCCATTTGGAAAAACAACATCCACTTCATACGGCCCCAACCACCTTGTTCTTAACTTCCCTTGAAAATTCTCGAAATGGGAATCATAAAGTAAAGCCCAGTTACCTTTCTGGAACTGCTTTTGCTTGATGGTTCTGTCATGCCATCTGCTTCTTTGTTGCTGTATCATAGTTGTTTGATGGATGGCATCCAGTCTTTTCTCATCCAATTCCTGAAGCTGCTGCAACCTGGCTGTCTGTGCATTAGTTAAATCAAGGTTAACAGCTAAGGCAGTTCTTAAGGTTTTAATCTCAAACTCTACAGGGAAAATAACATTCTTTCCATAAACTAATTCATAGGGTGAAAAGCCTGTTGTATTCCTCCAAGTGTTTTATAGGCCCATAGAGCCTCGGGCAACCTCTAAAACCAATCCCTTCTATTCTCCTTTATCGTTTTTGTTAAGATGGCTTCTATGACCTTATTGGTACTTTCCACCTGCCCATTTGCTTGGGGGTAGTATGGTGTGGTCATTTTATGCTTAATATGATATTTTTGGAGTGTATCTTTGAAGCCATGAGAATTAAAAGGAGGTCCTCCATCAGTGACTAATTCTCTGGGTAGTCCAAATCTAACAAAGATTTCTTCAAATAAGAATGTTAGTACTGCTTCTTCATTAGCTTTAATGAGTGCTTTGGCTTCTACCCATTTAGTCATATAATTCGTGCATACTAATATGTAGACTCTTTGATTAGATGGAGGATTAATGGGACCTATAAAATCTAATGCCCATTTCTCAAAAGGTTCAAGAGTTACCTGGGGGTTAAGTGGCATTTCATACCTATGGTTAGGCTGACCCATTCTTTGACAGCTGTCACAAGCCTTCATGTATTTTCTAGCATCTTTAAAAAGTGATGGCCAATAACAACCCATTCTAAGTACCTTGTGTGTTGTTCTTTTGTCTGCAAAATGTCCTCCACAAGGGCCATCGTGACAAGCTTTTAACACATCATAAATTTCATCTTCCCCAATGCATCTCCGGATTTCTTGATCTATTCCTATGTGGAACAGACACTCGCTTATCTAGCTGTACCTAGCACTTTGTTGGATGATCTTTCTTCATTCCCTGTGTGATAGGTGTGATGGTAATTTTCCTGCAACTAGATAATTGGCAATGTCTGCATACCAAGGTGAGTGAGCAGATACTGCAAATAAATACTCATCAGGAAAAGAATCATCTACTGGAGCATTTTCATCAGCTTTTAAACGAGAAAGGAAATCAGCAACTACATTTTCTTTTCCTGGCCTATCTGCAATTGTGATATCAAATTCTTGTAATAGTAATAACCACCTGGTGACTCGGGCATTTGTAACTGATTTATTCATTAAATACTTAATGGCCGAGTGATCAGTGTGCACAAAAGTAGTATAGCCAGTAATATAATGCCGAAATTTATTAATAGCATAAATAACTGCTAAAAATTCTTTCTCAGTCACTGTATAATTTAGCTCAGCTGGTGTCATGTTTTTGCTAATGAAATAGATGGCATAGGGGAGATTGTTTTCTTCCTGACCCAGGACAACTCCAATTGCCGTGTCTAAGGCATCAGAGGAGATATGAAAGGGTAATGCCCAATCAGGTCCTCTCAAAATAGGAGTTGCGGACAACTGATGTTTAAGTTTATTGAATGCATTTTCGCAGTCATTAGTCCACTTGAATTCAGCATTTTTCATTAATAATACAAACAGAGGAGAAGCTATTTTAGAAAAATCCTTAATGAATCTTCTATAATATCCGGCATGTCCTAAAAAACTTCTCACCTCAGTTTGTGTTTTGGGGATAGGAAGGTTCTGAATCACCTGAATTTTAGCTGGGTCGACTTGAATTCCTAAAAATGAAATGAAATGACCTAATACAATACCCTGATTCATCATCATATGGCACTTTTCAGTGCTTAAAGCAAGGTGTGCTTCTATGCACCGCTTAGGTACTTTTTCAAGGTTTTGCAGTGCATCTTCAAAGGTCACTCCATAAGGAGTAAAGTCGTCCATGAATATTTCTAATGAATCGTTTAACATATCAGAAAAGATTCCTATCACCGCTCTTTGGAATGTTGCTGGAGCGTTGCATAGCCCAAATGGAAGTACTATGTATGCAAAGGTTCCCCATGGGCTAGTAAATGTGGTTTTGTCCTGGTCCTGGGGTGCAATCCTAATCTAATTGTATCCACTAAACCCATCCAAGAATGAGAAGAATTTCTTACCTGCTAAATTATCCAATACCTGATCAATAAAAGGTAAAGGGAAATGATCTTTTTGGGTTGCTTTATTCAATGATCTATAGTCTACACATACTCGCCATTTCCCATTCTTCTTCGGTACAATTACGAGTGGGGAAACCCACTCACTATCAGATATTGGATATATAAATCCTGCATTTAAGAGTTTTTGGAGTTCCTCCTTCACAATTTCTCTAAGGTTAGGGTTCATTCTTCGCTGGGGTTGACAGACTGGCCGGGATCCCTCCTTAATATAAATACGGTGAGTGCATAATTCAGGGGAGATCTCTTTCATGTCTGTGTAGTCCCATGCAAATGCCTCTTTATTTGCTTGGAGTAACTTTATTAATTGCTGTCTTTCATTATCAGCCAAGTCAGGATTTATATTTAGTGTTTTACCAGGTTCAATTTCAATTGTTGTGCTCTTGGAAGGGTTGCCTAATGTTGTCCGGCATAAGTTTTCATCTTTCATATTCTGTTGGGATTCAGATTCTAAGATTGCAGTGAAGTGTTTATATGTTTCAGGGTTAACCGAAGAGGGTTCAGAAATAAAGCTGCTAATTAGTTCATCTTCGGTGGAGTCCTTAAAAGTCAAGGCTTGTCCAATAGTCAGTATTGGTTGGGTTTCTTCATCCTCATAGTCTACCCATACAGAATTGTCACTATTGATCATGGGTGTGGCATGCGGATAGAGGGTGAGCTGTTTAGTTTCCTGCCCATTGGATATGGTCATTGATCCTGATCTACAGCTGATGAAAGCATCTGCTGTAGCCAGCCAAGGTCTCCCTAGAATCAACGGATGACCCCCCAACTTTGTTTTAGTTTGTAGCACCACAAAGTCAGCCGGGTAGTTCCAGGATTCTACAGAAATTATAAGATCTTCAATGACCCCCTCAGGTTTAATTGTAGATCGGTCAGCTAACTCTAAAATTGTTGGAGTTTCCCTAATTAAGTTTTTCAACTGAAGCAGTTGTGCTGTTTCGAGTGTCATAATATTTATTGCGGCTCCTAAGTCTACTAGAAATTTAGAGATAAAGGTTTTTCCGACCTGGACTATTACTGTAGGGTGACCAGGGTCACCATACTTCACAGGATAATCTTTTTCGGTCATTAAGGCAGTTAATTCTCCCATCACATGAACTGTGAGGGGATCCTTAGCCTTTCTTCCCGGTTTCTTTATACAAATGTCTCTAATGGTTCTAGCATAAATAGGCACATCTCTTAATGCTTGCAATAATGGGATTTTAACATACAAATTCTGTAACTCTCCTAAAAGGTTAAAGGTAGGTTGCTCAAGTGTTTTCGTGAGAGCTAGCCGTTCAGGAAAGGGTGGATCTATCATTTGATCATTATTATTAGGTGTTGATTCTGCTGTTTCAGCATTGTTGTTAGGTGATTTTTCTTTTCTAACTTCTTCTTTTTCAGAGTTAGTGATATCATCTATAATGGGTTCGACAATTCTCCCAGAGCGGAGATGGATATCATTACATTGCAGGGGAGAGACAGGTTGATTGTGAATGTCAATTACTTGCAGGGCTTTATTATTATTTGGATTAGGGTTAGGTTGTACAGGCAGCTGCGGTCTAATTGCCTGATTATTTGGAGGAGTGTTAGATGGTAGGGAAAGAGACTGTTGTTGTTGAGGAAATGGCATCTGTTGGGCTGCCCAATTTGGATTCCATTGATTGAAATATGGTTGTTGGGGAGCCCAAGGATTCCATATAGTAGGATCATGGAAAGGAAGATTTGGTTGCTGCATAGGTGGAAAGTTCATTGTATTGAAGGGTGGGTACTGCATTTGGTTCATGGGAGGGTAAAAAGGAGGATTATTATTCCAACGATTGAATGTTGTATTAGAGCTCATACCTTGTCTTTGTGGCCACTGCCTCCTCTGTGTCATCAGGTACACTGCTTCAGCCTCTTCTTCGGTTGACTGCAGTGCTGCTTTGATTCCAGACAGAGAGGGGCATTGCTGCGTTTCATGGTCCTTCTCGCAGATTGTGCAGATAGGTATCTTATCCAGTGGGCATTCCCTCAGTGGGTGCTTTTCTCTGCATTTGGAACAGAAGATAGCTAGAGCAGCTTCTGCTTCCGCCTGTTTCTTCTTAACTTGCAGAGCATCGATTTGTGAAGCAAAAGAGCTTAGCATTTCAGTTTTAAATTCTTCTAATAGGTTACCTATTTCGGCTCTTGTCACTCCTCCACTGGCTGACTTCTGAACTCTTGAATACACATTATCTCTGCTCTTTGATCTGCTGCCTGCTCCTCTTGAGCATCTCATGCAGAGATTGATGATTTCATCAAATGATTCTTTGGAAATATCCCCTTTTCCTAGCATGTTCAGCATATCCAAGCAGTCATCTCTTACCCCTTTTAGCAATATGGTCTTTAGAATATCTTTACTCATATTAGGATGGTCAGACCTCTACAGATTATACTGCAGTCTTTCCACAAAATCTTCTAAGCTCTCGTCTTCCTTCTGAACCATTTTGAACAGTTCTTCCTTCCTTTCTCTCGTTCAGCAATAGTCTTGATATTTGGCCAAGAATCCTTCTTTCATCTGGTCCCAGGTGGTGATTACCTGAGCTCCTAAGCTCATGAACCACCTCAGCGCATTTCCTTTTAGTGTTGCTGGAAACAATTTAAGTTTCTAATTAGGAGTCACATAATCATAACTTCTGCATAGTATGTCGAATTCAAAGAGGAATTCGTCTGGGTCCTCAGAGGACAACCCATGGAAGTTGGGTAGTGCTGAGAGTGGAATATTCTTCATAGGGGTCGTTCCTCTCGGGAGCTCCCCAATAGGAAATTCCAGGGTAGAAAGCGAATTTTCCCCTCTTCCTTCTGTTCTGTTATCCTCCATTGGTCTTTTTCCTGAATCACTTAATTTGTCTTCTGTATCTTCAGGTTCTTCCACCGGTTCCTCATTGTATTCTGTTGTTTCCAGCTTCCTTTCAGGTCCCAGTACTTCCTCCGTCTGTTGGTCTGTCTGTGAGGAGTGTTGGATTTGCGGTCTCCGGGAACTCGTCCTCTGTGATGTTTCGGCCTTTGAAATGATCTCGTCGATAAAAGTCTTTCTTCCTCCCTTGCCGCCTGAGAAATTAGGTTTCTTGCGTCCTCTCATGCACCTGTTATTTTCACAAAGAAACCATTAATGCTTTTAGAAATCTTTAGTTGCCTTCCCCGGCAACGGCGCCAAAATGTTGGCTAGTTGAATTGTTTATGGATTAAACATTCAAGTACCACATTAATTGTCAACCAGGGAAAGTCTTTTTATTCCAAAGGCTACCACGTACTGTATGTACTTAAACTCTAAAAGAATTGAAAAGCTGTAGTATACGTAATCCTTACGCTAAGTCATCATAGTACTGTTAAAATGAAAGCAATTAATTAAAACTACAAATATGGAAAGCAAAGTGATGGATGCTCTGTTGACAGAGGATCAGGACCCTATCCTCCAGGTGGGGACGTTCAGCACCTGCCCCTGTAATCAGATTGCTAATGCACACTGCACTCTAATTCACCGGTGAGAAATAACCTCAAGCAATTAATGAAACAAAGTACTAGCAAAACAGAAATACCAGAGGTAATGCTACAGAATCCAAACAGAGTACCAGAAAGAAAGAAACTATTACACACTTACACACTTGACAGGAAAGCAAATGGGTGAATCTTGTGAGGAAGGTGGGCCCAGTCCTTCTCACAAGATTCCCCAGGAACACGAAGACTGGATTAAGTGCTCAAAACAATTTTATATTCATCTGCCAAAAGGGATTTAAATACAATAAAGTTCAGACTTGCTGATGTTTCTCAAACTCTCACTTACAGACTGACTATAGACTCTAGGCTCCCCCTTTCTCATGTAGATGTCTCCTCTTTATAGAGGAGACATCTATTACAATAGACAATTACAGTTCATTCAGTTAACCCATTCTATCAAAAATAAGAATTACAGAACGCTGTTACAACAGTATAATAATATGTTCTTTCTTGGGTTCTGGCTGTTACACAGCTGGTAACTGACTTCGACCGTCTTCTCGGGATCTCCGCATTCCTTTGCCGCTTCCCCATGCTGTTCCTGATTTAGGCAATGATGACTGTGTTCTTCCTGCTTTAGACATCTGCTTGATTATGCCGCGTCAGAGTTCTTTAGATAGTTGCCATCTGTTATTCGCGGCTGTTGCAAAATAGCTTGCTTTAAATGATTGCTGTTGCTGACTGTAGCAACTGCGGAGTTGCTGTTTCTGGTGTTGCAGCAACTGCGTAGTTGCCATTTCTGGTGTTGCAGCAACTGCGTAGTTTCTGTTTCTGGTGTTACAGCAACTATACATTATACTTCCTGCAAGCTTAAGACAATTACTTGACAATTTAGTCAGCTTTCCAAGGATAAATATAAAGATATTCAGGAATATGCAATGAAAAATTAAACATAGATATGCGGGAAGTTACTTCGTACCTTGGGGTAATTAAGTCATTATAAAATCAAAAGCTTTCAACCTATGACTGTAAAAAGGATAATAATATGGCAAAAAGATAAGGTCAAAATAGGTCAATTCTGAGTCCCAACATCACCATCAAATATTGGATAAGATTGTTTTTAACATGTCAGTTAGCTCCATAACAACAAATGTAGATGGAATTGACCTATTGAATGGGTTTTTGTATTGTCATTTCTAAATATTTTGCAACTTGTCTTGCTGGACAATATATGGAAGGAAGTATGTTAGATCCTTATCCTTCCTTCTCTAGGGATTGGTGTCAAGCATCAAGAAAGTATATTCACAGGGCAATGACCACTCTATATTTTAATGGATGGAAGATAAATCATAAGAAATAAAGCAATTCATCAAGATCCACTCCTCCAGCTTCATAATGACAAGCCAATTGATCTTACAAGAGGAGACTCAATGCTCGGTACACCAAGATGTTAGAAATAGTAAACTTACAAAAAAAATCAAAATTCTCAGCTACAGATAGATTGTGCAAGGACTCAGTGTTCCGTTCAACCATGAAGAAATATCTGCTATGGGATTGTTATGACAAAATATTACCACTGTCACATAAGTAACCAGTTCCTCTTTTTAGTGAAATATAAATCCAACACAAGGGAGGATTCCCTTGTAGCCTCAAGGAATCCTTAGGAAAGACAAAATCAAGTCTAGGGCCTTCTATACTAACTACTTATTACTACAACTTAAACCTAACATTCAAGGTAAGAAATAAAATGGTTTGTGAAGGGATTTTGCATATTTTAGCATATAAACCTTCCAATACCATTTTGGGATGTTTATCAAGTTTGCATAAGTCAATGAATAAACCACAAACACTACAAATGAAGAAAAATTTATGGTTGTTGCAATAATTGCAATTAAGATAGTACATTTCAGAACAAAAGTTATTACAACACCAAATAAATTAGCCCTTGAACTTGAATTCCAATGAAAACTAGCACTGGAAAGAAAAAATACATTATATTTTAATTGACATATAAATTTTGAAATTAAAAGGGCATATAAAATCCCTAAAATCCAAATTGTTCAGCTCTACGAAGGCTGTAGAATATATCAGCAATACAAGATATGATGAATGAGTCTATTTTCAACCATACAAATGCTCAAGTATGATAGCAGTATTAAACAATTCAGAGAATATTATGGGTCAATTTTTGGATATTTTGTAAGTTCTTTTCAACTCAAAGCAAGCTAGCACAAATTATGTGCATGAACAGATAGATCTCCTACTTGGGTTTGGATATTGTGGTCTACCTTGTTCAGGATGAACTATTATGGGCAGTAGCATGGCTTCATGAATCAACAGAAGGCCAATACTACTTGAACTAGATGATTGACAATGCAGGTCCACTTAGTGGGAAAATGTAGCACATGAATGAATTTAGTTGGGATAATAAATATGTAGGGTCCAGGTGCTTGCATCTAAATTCATAGTGAAATATAAATAAATAAACGAATTTTCTAATGGTTTTTTATCTAGTTATAGTAGTGCTTTCCATCAACTTACATTGCAGGCTTCATACCAATGGCCAGATTGGGCTACTCATAAACTCAATCAGTTTGGATCGAAATTGAATGGACAATTGGCATTGTCTCTGGTCTTTGTCATCATCTTCATCATGAGAGAAACCAACATCTTCATCATGGGCTTCCTAAATTTCAGAAATGGACTTGTCAAGAAACAATTAGAAGATTTTCAAGGAAGTTTTGGAAATATTTGTTTAGCAACAATGACTACCTAAATTTGGAGAAATTGTCATCAACTAATGAGGCATCAACATTGAAGTTCATTCCACCTTTACAAAAATAGCAGAATATCTAGTAATATTGGTACATCTTCATGGAACTAACAAACTCATGGACGTTTTGAGAAATTTCAATTACTTAACAACGAAGAGGAAAGGAGTATCCATGTTCTAAAATCCCAACCAATGAAAAAATCCTCATTTTGTAGAGTTGTTAGTGGTCAAAAATGTGGGGTCAGTTTCAAAACTATGACTTTGTCATGGCCCACTCAAAGTTGGTTGAGATAGGAGCCCCAAGGGTATAGTTGTTCACATCACAAGGTTGAATATATTGTCAAATACTTCACATTCTTTAATGAGAATTGGTACAATTTTTTTTCATTTTTATTATTTATAACCGTGATAAAAATGGTAATACTCCTTTCATTTATTTTATTTCTAAAAAAAAATCAAAATATATGTTTGGAAATGGATTTTTTGAAGCCCTTGTCAAGGGAAACATAAGAGCTTGAGTCATGGCATTAATGTCTACAATCTTGCAAAATGTGCTCGACATGACAAAGGTTGAGATGGACCCTATAACATGGATGTTGGTAAACCTTAGGCATCTGACATGCTAAGGGGCTTTCGTGGGGATGGTCAAACATATTGGGCACACATACAATGTGACAAGTCAAGACTAGGGCTTGGGTTCACACACCATGTAACAAACTAAAACAAGGGTTGTGGATGCACATATCAAGTTGTGTATGAATATTAGTTTTAGGCCCATACATTGTGTGATAGACCTATATAAGGATCATCAACACAAATTGTGTGGTAGGAAAAGGAATGACCATAATCGAGTAACCAACATGTTCTTAAACAAATGGTCAAAACAACTATGGACTAGGTGGATGAGTGCACTTGATACATGATGAAGCAATCGATATATGTAATGAGCAAAGGGAGAATATTAGGTGTATGAAGTTCCAAGGGGGTCATATGGAGGTTTATTAGACAAGTTATGCCTACAGTCTAGTTGTGCAGAGCACATGATGTTGGTGGATGGTAGAATGAATTATATGACAAACCAGGTGGTATTACAATGAAGCAAGTGACACATATTTTGACATCAATTTGAAATGATATGCATGTGTCAACATGATGTGTGTAGGAGGATGCACAGGAAAACTCACTAAGTTGTGGACCACACAAAAGTTGGGTCAACTTGACTTCACATGTGGATGAGTATTGCAATGTGACATGATTGGCCTATGCCATATGGAACATTGCAACATTCAAACTTATGGAACAATCTCATATATATGCGTGAGATTTTTTGATATGTGAGACAAGTGATGGAAATAGTATAGGAGACATGACTCTAGCAGGAATGGGGCATCATCTTGATGACATAGAATGACAAGTAGATAGAGAAGTAGTGGACCAAAGACTAAAGAGGATGGTTGATATCATCGCGTGATAGATGTCATGGGTGAGTTAACTAAAATATTTTATTGTTAACATTGAAGCTTACCTACAAGACTTGTCAGTCTTAGACATAATCGAGATAGGATATGGCCAAGCTAATAGCCTTGCCATCTTGGAATGACCTTGTCTAGTTGAGAAAGTTGGTGAATCCATTAGATGTTGTCTATGCTAAGGAGAACACTTTGTAGAATAATATCCAAACAAGGTGACTTGATTGAATGAGTTGGTGAATCCTACCAAGGTTGGGTCGAATGTTTTACAAAGTAAGATGCAAGAACCACATTCACCACAAGCTTTGCAGATGGTTGGATCATGCCAAGAATTTTTTATGAGTGAAGCCAAGGATGGATATGCAAAACACATTGAGAATAACACATAGAATGACCAACAACAGGTTGCGACAATAATGGAGTGATCCAACATGCTTACAAGGAGAGGTAAATTGATCAAGGGCTTCTATTGCTCACAAAATCATTATGTGAAGCACTATCGATAGTCAGGAAATATGGCATGATTTATGGAATCAATGGAGGAACAAGAAACACCAAGAAAGGAAGCCAAGGTCTTGGATGAGACAGTTTAATATTGGTGATTAGAGGATAGTGTGATTAGGAGAGAGGGTGCTCAACTCTACTCAAATGGAACTATTGCAAAAATAACATAGCCAAAGAAAACAAACAAATACATTGTGTGTTTTCTTTGAAATCAAATCCTCTTGGCTAAAAACTACTCATGGGAAGATAGGCTAGTGTGATTGGTTGAAAAAAATGAGATATGACCCATATTAAGTGAGAATGAACCTACAACTTCAAGGGAGATAGTTCTCGTCCAACGATTCTCATAGGAAGTGTTCAAAGAATTGAAAAGATTGGAGGGTTTTTTGCATAAGGATGACATTGAATAACCTTGGAAAAACAAGGATGTGGCATGGGTTTGCTTCATAGATGAAATGACTTGAAATGGATTTTTGAACTTAGACTTCTATGATCCATAATAATTATCATAACATCTTTTGGAAGAAATCACATAAGAGAGATTCTCGTCGACGCGTTTCAAACCAGCCAGTGTGGTTCATCTTCAGGACAAGATGAGGAATCTGATCTAGGCATTTAGATAAATAGATGTAGAGAGCTACTAACTAGCCGTTAGGGATAACAACTAGTTTGACTGAGGGTAGGAAATAGAAAAGGTTAATGACCAAAAAGGAAGGGAAAGAAATAAAACGGTTATTATTATTATTTTTTGGATAAATTAATGATGTAAAAAGTTATAATTTAGAAAAATAATAACCCTTTATAACTAAATTAATTAATATATATTAAAAATAATTTTAAGAGTCATAAATTGGGTACTATCAATAAATGATATTCTAAAAGGAATTATATTTTAATATTATTCAAATAATTATTAATTAATATTTGATAGCCAACCTTATAAAACTATATAATATAATCATGTTGAATAGGGAAAAAATAGAAAGGGAGTTTACCACAAGGTTAAGGGAAAACTAATTAAGGAGAATAGATTATCATAAAATTAATTAATTAATTGATTAAATTTATTTTCATATATAAAAATGATAAAACACCTTATATAACGTCATTAATGAATATAATACTATATTAAATAACCTCATTAATGAATAAAAATTACAAAAATATAAATAAATAAATAAATAGATATAATCTATAAGAAAAAAAATTAGGAAGAAAGCGCAGGAATCTAGTTTCTGCTGATACTCCAGCCATCATCTCTATTTAAATTAACAGGTCTCTTTTCGATTTCTAAGGCCTCCCTGAATTTACGATGATGAAATTGGTCAATCCTCGCAATAACCTTAGCTTCTTCGATGCAGATGTGATGATTTGTTTTTTCTGCATGCTCTGCCAAAGCAGAGGAGCGAGCTCTTCGGTGCCTAAGGTTGGCAACATGTTCAGAAATCCTTTGGTTAATGGATTGGCCGGTCTCACCAATATAAGGAGTTCCACAAGAACAGGGAATAATGTAAACACCCTTTCCATCCCTGGGATTAATCGGGTCTTTAATAGAACGAAGAGAACTTCGAATAGTGTTAAGGGGTCTAAAGGAAGAATGATTCTTATGCTTCCTTAAGATCCTTGCGATTCTATCTGTGCTCCCTTGAATAAAAGGAAAACAAACACCAGAAGACCAATCCTTGGTGTCAATTTCATTCTTAGCGCTTTTTTCAGAATTTTGAAAAGCCTTAAGACCTTGAGACCTACTATAAACATTCTTATTAAAAACTTTAAGGAGGTGGAATCTCTCATCTTCAAGGTGATTTTCGTCGAAAAATCGCGTTGCCCGAGTGGCTAAGGTGTTGAGAACGCCTAGATTTTGAGTAGAAAAATGATGGGAACTAGCATGGAGATATTGCTCTGTGTGAGTTATCTTCAGAAAAACCTGATGGGAAAAATAGCCATCATCCTTCTTATAGATAAGAACATCAAGAAAAGGCAGGCTATTATCAACATCAAATTCCATGGTGAATGTTAGAATTCCAAGAAACACTCCTACGTTGTAGCTCGGAGATTCCTGGTAACATATAAATTCAACTATTGTTGCAAGGTTTTAAAGGAAGGAATGATGGTTTGGTTCAAGCTAGATAACCACTTCTACTCTGTTTCACTCCAGACATGCACGAACATCCTCAGACTACAAGTCTTTAGACCACCAATGCTCATAGTTTAGATATTAGGTGAATATGGAGAATACTAACCACACCAGCAGATACACAAGACCATGTGATGGCTGGCTGCAACTAGTACAAAAGCCTGCAAATCTATTCTATTAATGCAAAGACAGGATGACAACTCTCTTGCATTAGATATAAAGAAACCGGAGCAACCTATTCAGTGATGCATTCAAGATTCTAACACAGAGATAGGATGAATGATCTAGTGCTAAACATCAAGAGATTAAGAACACAACATATCAAGTACAAGCTTGGGACAGAGGGAAATGGACAGTGAGCAGTTAACAGAAAAAGAAGCTTGTATTTGCTAGAAATGAAGATGAGACGCTGCAAGTGACAAAATGTCTACAGTCTCTAGAATTTGAACCTTACATCAAATGCCAACCATGATTACATCTTGCTTCTAGATATTTATAAGTTTTTGTTACAATGGCACTTGGTCGTTTAGGTATGGGGGGGTCATAATTGACCACCAACTGCATTTAACTACGTGATGGAGTCTCTGAACAAGGTTTCTTGCTTTTCTATGTAAATATGATCCGCACAACTGTTGTGCTTTCCTTCAGGTGGTTGGAGTGCTCGTACCAGCGGAGTCCATGATTGATAAATTTAGTTACAGAGTCATGCTGTGTCCTTTTCTCCTTTCGCCATGCTTTATGTTAAATATGGTTGTTGGGGATATTACTATAACTGATGCTGACAGAGCTGGTCATCTCCTTATTTTGACAATAGAATGGTTAAGGACGTGGGATGCATGGGTACATGGACAGTTGGGATAAGAGAGAAGGATGACTATTAGATCAAGAAAATGGATCGCAGAAATGGCTCGGTAGAGGCTATCGGTCGAGATGGGAGCGGGGTGTGTTAGGGCCATTAGATCTTCAACGGACAGATCGGATGATCATCAAGTGACGGAGTTGCACGGGTGAGGGCGGTTTGGTCGAGCGGTAACAGTTTTCATCGTACCGCTCTTAGACGCTAAGTGGTAAATGCCCAAGGTCGAGCGATTCCATTGAATGATCGACACGTAACAATGGATGAGAGAGAACAACTGCTCTCATTGTGCACTATCGCTCGATCAGGTTGTCGGCATGACGAATGCGAAGACTGTGAGATTTTTGCGGAGGTGATCTGACAGTGCAGAGTGGTAGAGTGGGTCACCTTTATCGGGTGTGACGAGAGTTGTTGGATTAGTGGGGGCTGATCAATGGCGGGGACACGGCGTGATGGATTATGAGCATGTGAAGACATATGGTAGGGTTTTACGGGTGCTTTGGGGTTTTGCACTTGGAGCTAAGGAAAAAAGGGGTTGCTTTGTCAGGTTTAGAAGGTAAATAGGGAAATGGAGGTGGTGGAGAGTGAGCAGGGTACGAGGAGAAGGGGAAAATGACCCATGTAAGCCCTCTTTTAGACACAACAAAACAGACCAGACCTCTCTCCGGCATTAGAAGATCAGTGCTGCGTAGTAGAGCTAACAATGGCTCCTTCTGGGGATGAAATCCTCCCTGTGAGGTTTCAAGAACCATAGACCACTACCTTCTAAATAAAAACAAGATCAGAAACATTGCCTAGTATTCCATTGGGCATGGAGTCTATTTAAGCCTACACTAAAACTATAAAAATAACGTATTTACAATACTGAGGCCTGAGAGCCTTAAACAAAATAAACTTTCAAAAACCGCCCATTGATGGGGCCATCAAAAATTATTTCTCCTTCCAAAATTTTCCTCCTGAAAGTATTGTTCCCCTAGACCTAAGAGATGACAAATGTTTCTATCCACAGAGCATCAAATTTACCAGGATTTCCCTGCCTTTCTTTTCCTTTAGTGCATCCTATTTGAGAAAACAGTCATCATACTGACGATTGGCCCTTTTTACCTTTCTATGAAAGGTTTCTTTCTCTTGGTCAATGTGCACATCAGCCAATTCATCAAAGACTTGCAAAATCATATTGATTTGATCACCCACTTCAAATATTTTGGGGCATTTGACCTTATCAGGAAGAGATGGTTTATATTTCACCCCCTCTCTGTATGCTCTCATCCTTGGATGTTTTTCTTGGAAGTTTTTGTACACCTACTGAAAAATAAGGTTTGTTGTATACTTGGATGTGTCATTTGTGACCTGAACAATAAATATAAGTGGTGAATCAAGGTATTCTTGTGTGGGGGACACAGAGACTTCACCTGCTCTTATAGATTTCTTAGAACAATCCCCATCAAAGAAGGTGTCCCAAATCTATGGGCCTTCTTCTTCTATGATTTGACAAGCTGCGTTTTTAAGCTGTGTGGAGGCTAACTGGGCAGGCTTCGTAATGTCAAGGCTGAGCTTATCCATGTCAGCCTTGGGCATTGAATTATGGCTGGCTCCAGTGCCTAAAGGGAAATCATGAAGGATTTTATCCTGAATAGTCAGGGGAGCATAGGATGATGGGGAGATGACTTCACAATATTTTATCACTGGGATGAGAATAATAGTAGGTTGGTCAATCTTTAGATTTAGATAGTCATTGGAAGCTTGGCTGGCTTTAGGCTCAAGATCTTCAACGGTAGATTTCTTGAGGGACTCATTCTTCACTAGTTCAATCAGAGGCATGGGTATTCTTGGCTTCTGTCTTTTTGATTGAGAACTGAAAGAAGAAGGGGACCTGTGAAGGCCTCTTACCTCTATGGTTGGAGCTTTGAGGATGATGGGATCTACTGCTAGTTGCTTTTGCTTATTAGCTTGTTGTTCCACAGGGACAACAAATTTATGAGTAGGAGCTGCTCGGACATTATCCATTAAAGACCTCAAATTATATCTCTGTTGATCTTCAATTTGTAAAACAGCTCCTCCATCCCACTCTTAGTTGATTTGACCTTTGAATAATGACTTCTCATAGCCAGCTTTGGTTAAAAAAGGGGCACTGCCCTTATCTTCTATATTGTGGATCTCATCCTCTTCTTCAAACTGCTCCTCCTCCATGACTACATAGTGGAAGGCAGTCTTAACCCTTTGTTCCTCGCTAGCCTCTTTGCCCCTCTAAATGATCTGTAATCATTCATTTGCTCTTCTATATGGATTTGGATTTCTAAGAGAAAATGTATTAGGAAGCCTTGATTTCCCAGAACTCTGCTCAACCTTCAGCTTGGAGATTTCAACGGCCAATGACTCTATCATTTTAGACATTCTATCCATTTTGGGATCTGAAGATGAAGAAGAAGAGGAAGATTCACCTCTCTGTCTCCTTCTATCAGCATGTCCTTTGAGTTTTTCTGCAACCATGATATTGGATTCCACCTCCAAGGCTGCATCTTGCATTTCAACTAGGGAAGCACATCTTCTCTCTCTTAACAACAGTCAGAAATCAGAATCAAAGGTATTGGCATAGGTGGGGATAGGCTTCACTTCGGCTGGTATCTTGCTATACATACAATTGAATCTTTTATTAAGGTCAGATAATGACTCCCCATTTTCCCTTTTCAGGTTGCCAAACTCAGTATGGTAGTATAGCAGGTCTTTCTTATCTCCCCAATGATTTCAAAACACATCATTTAATTCCTTAATGCCTACTATAGACCTAGGGGTCAACTCTTTGAACCACTTTCTAGCCTCTCCATCAAGACGTTGGACAAATACTCTCATCCACACATCATCTTCGTTGATATCTAGGTTATCAGCATAACTATAAAAAGACTCGAGGTGTTCTTCAACTTTACTCCCTCTGTACTAGTGAACTTAGGCATGTATTTCTGATATTCTCCTGCAGGCATGGCATTCAAAGGAATAGGTAGGACCAGGGGTCCATACCTAGTAGCTATGATTCTTTCCATTTTGGTGGGTGCTTGTGGACCTGCCATGACTGGGGTGGATGGAAGGGTGCTAGCAGTCTGAAAGGTAGGGAGTTGAGAAATGACTGACAGGGCTAAAGGAATATGATGGACTGGAAGGGAGGTTTCCTTTGGACTAAGATCCAAAGGGGAACTTATTGAACAAGGAGCTTTATGAATCTCTGAGAGTATTTCTTCATTGATAGTGCTAGGCTCTATGTTTTCAACATGTGTATGCTCAGTTACAATCCTTTCTTGCAGAGATACATAAGATTTTTTATGCTTACTTGGTCCTGATGCTCCTTTTTGTAATATCTTTCTCTTCTTGACAATCTTTTCAGGGTCAGGTACTGGGTCAGCTGGTGATTTCTGCGGATTTCTCCAAGTATGTCTCATGAACTGAGCCAGAACTGTGATGTCGAGTCGCCAAAAGGTTAGATCTCCAGTAGAGTCGCCAGATAGATGATTACAACAAAAAATGTGTCCAGACTTTGTCTATCATCAAAGCTGGATCTGTGTCGTTCTCCCAGGGAACCTGATCTTCAATCTCCTCTCCCCGACAACGACGCCAATTATGTTAGAATTCCAAGAAACTCTCCTAGGTTGTAGCTTGGAGATGCCTGGTAACATATAAATTCAACTATTGTTACAAGGTTTTAATGGATGGAATGATGGTTTGGTTCAAGCCAGATAACCACTTTTACTCTGTTTCACTCCAGACATGCATGAACACCCTCAGACTATAAGGATTTAGACCACCAATGCTCACAGTTTAGATATTAGGTGAATATGGAGAATACTAACCACACTAGTAGATACACAAGACCATGTGATGGCTAGCTGCAACTAGTACAAAAACCTGCAAATCTAATCTATTAATGCAAAGAGAGGATCACAAATCTCCTACATTAGATAGAAAGAAACCTGAGCAACCTATTTAGTGATGCATTCAAGATTCTAACACAAAGATAAGATGATAGTTATCTAGTGCTAAACATCAAGAGATCAAGAACATATCATATCAAGTACAGGCTTACAACAGAGGAAAATGGACAGTAAGCAGTTAACAACAAAAGAAGCTTGTATTTGCTAAAAATGGAGATGAAACGCTGCAAGTGACAAAATGTCTCCAGTCTCCAGAAGTTGAACCTTACATCAAATGCCAACCATGATTACATCTTGCTCCTGGATATTTATAAGTTTTCATTACAATGGCACTTGGACATTTAGGTATGGGGGGTCATAATTGACCACCAATTGCATTTAACTGCCTAATGGAGTCTTTGAACAAGGTTGCTTTCTTTACTGTGTAAATCGGATCTGCACAACTGTTGTGTTGTCCTTTAGGTGGTTAGAGTGCTCATACCAGTGGAGTCCATGACTGATAAATTCAGTTACAGAGTTGTGTTGTGTCCTTTTCTCCTTTGGCCATGCTTTATGTTAAATATGGTTGTTGGGGATATTACTGTAACTAATGCTAACAGAGATGGTCATCTCCTTCTTTGGAAAATAGAATGGTCAATGACGTGGGATGCATGGGTACACAGACAGTTGGAATAAGAGAAAAGGATGACCATCGGATCGGGAAAATGGACGGCGGAAATGGCTCAGTGGAGGCTATTGGTCGAGATGGGAGTGGGGTGTGTTTGGGCTATTAGATCTCCAACAGACAAATCAGACAGTCATCAGGCAATGGAGTTGCACGGGCGATTAATGGGCGAGGGCGGTTTGGTTGGGCGGTAACAGTTTTCATCACACTGCTCTCGGACGATGAGTGGTAAATGCCCGGGCCTGAGTGATTCCATTCAATGACCAACATGTAGCAGTGGAGGAGAGAGAAAAACCGCTCCCATCGCATGCTATCGCTTGATCAAGTTGTCAGCGTGATGAATGCAAAGACTGTAAGGTTTTGGCAGAGGTGATCTGACGGTAGAGAGTGGTAGAGCAGGTCTCCTTTATCAGGTGCGACAGGAGCCGTTGGATTGCTAGGGGTTGATCAATGGTGGGGATGCAGCATGATGGATTACAAGCGTGTGAAGACATATGGTAGGGTTTTATGGGTACTTTGGGGTTTTGCGCTTGGGGCTAAGGCCAAAAGGGTTTGCTTTCTCAAGTTTAGAAGGTAAATAGGGAAACGGAGGTGGTGGAGAGTGAGCAGAGCAGGAGGAGAAGGGGAAAATGACCCATGTAAGCCCTATTTTGGACACAACCAAACAAACAAGACCTCTCTACGGCATTAGAAAATTAGTGCTGCGTAGCAGAGCTAACAGTGAACTTTATATTGTTAGATTGACTGTTAAGATGATGGAAAAACAGCTCCAACTTCTCTTTACTATGAGACCAAATGACACAAGTGTCATCCACAAACCTTTTCTAAAGTTTGGGTTGGTAAAGGGCCGAAGATAGGGCTTTGGATTCAAAATGCTCCATGAAGAGATTGGCCACAACGGGGGATAGGGGAGAACCCATAGCCACTCCGCAGGTCTGCTCGAAGAATTCACCCTCGAAACTAAAGAAAGTAGAGGTGAGACAAATCTTAACTAAAAAGGCAGTATCGGGATCAGTGATGCGATAGATAACATCAATGGCCTCATTAATGGGAATATTAGTGAATAAGGAGACCACATCGAAACTCACTAGTTGATCCTCAGGGTCAAATCTAAAATCCTTTAACTCGTTAATGAACGAAGCTGAATCTTTAACAAAATATTATGTCTATCCAACGAGGGGTTTGAGCTTATTAGCAATAAATTTCGCTAAAAGATAGGTGGGCCCACCAATAGTATTGACAATGGGGTGAAGAGGGACCCCTTCTTTATGGATCTTAGGGAGACCATAGATCCTGGGGGTAAGAGGGTTGCCTTCAATAAGCTTCTTGCTAAGGGAGCTAACAGAACTACTCGATTTTATGGCTAGAGCAACAGCCTTAGAAATCTTTTTTAGGGGGTTCTTCACAAGCTTTCTGTAGCTTCCGCTATTACAAAGGTGATCTAACATCTTCTTCTGGTAATCCTCCTTGTTAAGAATGATAGTTGCACCCCCTTTGTCAGCTTTTAGAACAACAATGTCCCTGTTATTGTTCAAAGATTTGAGAGCTTCAAACTCCAGCTTGCTCAAGTTTCTCCTAGGGGGTTTAGCCTTTCTAAGGATTAATGTGCAATCCTACCTAATAATATCTTTAGTGGAATTGGTTAAATCTCAAATCTCGAATTCAATGTCACAAATAATATCATTCACAGGAATTTTTCTATGAGCCAAAGCAAAGTTAAGACCTTTTGGATTGTTAAAAATTTAGAACAATGGATTAGTATTTGGTGTCACAAATGTCTCTCTCATAGAGGTAGGTTGGTTTTGGTCAAATCCATTCTAGAAACTATCCTTATTTTTTAACACTCTTTCCTCAATCCCAAAGAGTGGTAGAAAAAATATAAAAAATTGTTGTAACAATTTCCTCTAGAAAGGGTGCTTAAACTTTAAGAGGTATCATTGGGATGGCTAGGAAAAGATAACAAAACCTAAGGCTAGGGGAGATTGGGGATTGAAGTATATTTTACCTTTGGGTGTTCATTAATGGCCAAATCTATTCATTTCCTCTAAAATACTTCAGAAAAGATTCTTGTGCAAAATTATATTGCTCTTGGTTCAATTATTGACTCGATCCACTAGGAGCTAAAATGATTTTAGGGAGGTTCTAATCATTGGAAATATTTTTCATTAGTGTTCCCTCTTGCGAAGAAATTTCTAGCCTAGAGGGTTGGGAATGGTTCCAAATTAGCTTGGGAAAAGATACTATTATGTTTTAGAGTCAATACATACTTTTGTTATAGAACCTGATTTGTCACCTACATGAATACAATTATTTCATGTTAAATCAAATCAACAAACTAAAGTCTACAAGTTGATAGTCACAAGGGTGGCTCTTTGCTAAATATTAGGCCTGATTGGGGATTTTATTCCTACTTTGCATACATTTATATGTGAGTTAGAAATGGATCGGTTTATATTAATACAAGACTACAATTCTTTAATCTAGAGTTTGAATGAAGTTGGAGGTGTTTTCACAATAGAGTTAGGATATAAATCGGCTTTAAATTTAGAAGTAAATGCTAAGTGGTGTTGGTGTAATCTTTAGAAGACAACTTTACCAGCTAAAACAAAATATTGATGTGGCATACTCTTATGGGTAAAATCCTTAATTGCAGTCAATTTCTTAAAGTGGAAATAAGACATGGAATATGTCTCCTTTGTAGATCTAGAGAGGAAACCAATAATAACTTATTTCTTCATTATTTTTACTCCATTCAAGTCTCAATAAAATCTGCGTTGCATTTTTTTTTTCTATTTGTTGTTTGTAGCTAAAATCCCTATTTCTATTATAAATAACGTAAGGAAAAAAATGTTCAGCTTCCTATGGAGGAATGGTAAAATAGTAAGAAATGTATTCACCTAGCCTGTTGGGACTCCCTATCTAAACAAAAAGTCTTGGTGGGTGGGGTTTTAAAAATCTACATTGGTTTGGTAAAGCTTTGGCCCTAAAATTTATGTGGAGAGGCCTATTTGGTGTGGGACTTTGGGGCCAATTTTTAAAGGAAAAGCATCTAAAAAGAATGTTGGTGATGGAATTTTTTAGAGGAGAAGCAAACAAACTTGTCAAGAGGGGATCCATTGTTTGGAAGACCCTTATTGACTCTCTCCCATTCCTTTTTAATTGGCTTTCTTGGAAAGTTGGGGATGGTAAGAAAGTGATCTTAGGAAAGGACCCCTTTATAGGTGGTTCTTGTGTCTTCAAATTATCTTCTGATCTGATCCAATGCCTAAATGAAAAATGCCTCTTCTCCCTCCATAATGCTAAAGAATGGTCTTCGCTCTATCTTCTAAGAACTACTGGTTGAGTTATGCTAAATTGGGACTGGATGGTTCTTTGGCAGAGGAGTGGAACTCTTTCATTAAGGAGATAAATTATCAATGGGGTCTATTTAAGTAACTCAAGTTTGGAGATGTATTCCTCCTCAGGTAAGGAAACGGTTGGTCTTGCTTAATATGATACAATAGCCCATTCTGCAGTGGTCCAAGATTCCAGTTGGTGGAACAAATTTATTTGGAAATGGAATATTCCCAACAACCTAAAATGATTCACCTTGCTTTTTCTTCAAGACAAAGTTCTAACCTAGGAGAACCTGCAAAAAATATGCCTCACTAGACCAAACTATTGTTTCCTCTGAAAATAGTTCGATGAATCTATTGAACATCTTTTTATTTGTTGTCCTACTGATAAGAAAATTTGGCATGCAGTTTGTTATGAAACCAACTCAAGAAAAGATAGAAAAGAAAGAACAACGCCTTAGAATTCAGCCTCTTCGAGGGGGCAACCTCCTTTACATTACATAAATGAACAATTCTTGGATGATACAAATGACAAAACCTCCTTTCTATATATAGGAGTCTAAGGAGTCACAATATAATCCAGCCGACCTAACAATAATAATATAAAGCCACAAAAATAACAATAGAGGGATTCTATGGGGCACAGAAATAACAATATGGGGGTAATAGGGGCACAACAATATAAATAAGGGGTATAACTACAATAGTAATGGGGTAATCACTAGTATTATAGGGACCCAACATGCCCCTCTCCTTCAAAAAAGTGTTGTCCTCAACGCTTGAGTAGTTCTGGATACTTCTGCATAAAATTCTCATCCTCCGATGTGGAATCTTCAGCGGATAAGTTCTTCCACTTGATAAGATACTCTGAAATTGATCGATTTTGTAGCTGTCGAGTTCTTGTTTCTGTGACTGCTTCCGGTTCCAATATAATTTTTCCTTCCTTGTCAAGTTCTGGCAATATTGTTTGATCTGGGAGCTTGTCGCCTATAACCTTCTTTAAACATGAAACATGGAAAACTGGGTGCAATCGAGAAGCTACAGGAAGCTCCAATTTGTATGCCATAGTACCAATCTTTTGCAACACCTTGTATGGACCATAATACTTTGGTGATAATTTATTATCCTTCTTAGCTTGCTTTAGGGACATTTTCTTATATGGTTGTAGCCGTAGGAATACCCAATCACCTACATCAAAACTTCTTTCACTGCGATGTTGATCTGCCTGTTGTTTCATTCTATTTTGTGCCAACACGAGGTTATCCTTTAAGAGTTGGAGGACTTGTTGTTGATGTTCGATGTGATGTTCCACTACCTGAACCTTAGAATTTTCTCTTAAATATGATGTGATGGATGGTGGCTGGTACCCATAAAGTGCCATAAATGGGGTCATTTTTGTTGCTGTATGGAAGGAAGTGTTATACCACCATTCAGCCAGAGGCAACCATTTGACCCATTGTGTCTGTTTATCAGATACAAAGCAACGAAGATATCCTTCCAAACATTTGTTTACTATCTCAGTTTGCCCATCAGATTGAGGATGATAAGATGAGCTATGAGCTAACTGAGTACCAAGACAAGAAAATAATTCTGTCCAAAAATTTCCAGTGAAAATGGGATCTCTGTCACTTACAATAATCTTTTGGTTTCCATGTAGCTTTTGAACTGTTTCCATAAATGCAGTAGAAACTGTACTGGCTTTAAATGGATGTGATAATGCACAAAAGTGTGCATACTTGGTAATTCTGTCAACTACCACCATGATGACACTCTTTCCCTCAGACTTGGGTAAACCTGTGATAAAATCCATTGAAACCTCCTCCCAACGTTGGCTTGGAATGGATAAAGGTTGTAATAGACCCGGTGTCTTAATTGTTTCAACTTTATTTTGTTGGCAAACCAAACATTCCGCCACAAACTTTTGAATATCTGATTTAAGGCCATCCCAAAAAAATTCCTTCTTAACCCTGTGGTAAGTTTTTAAAAATCTTGAGTGCCCTCCTAAGGGAGAAGTGTGCAATTCCATAAGAATCTTTTGTTTTAGTTGGGAATTCTTACAGAGGTATAAGCGATCTTTGTACCATAACGAATCATTTTTCCAGCTAAATGTATCAGAAGTACGGGAATCTTGTTGTAGCTTTCGAATAAGTGCCCACACTTCTTCGTCATTCTTCCATTCCTCATTTGCTTCATTTATCCAATCTGGTTGGATAATAGAAATGGCACACAACAATGCTTCCATATCCTCATCCTTTCTTGAGAGTGCATCTGCCACCACATTTTGCTTCCCTTTTTTGTAGATGATTTCAAAGTCATAACCCAACATCTTTGTGACCCACTTTTGTTGCTCTTCAGAGGATAATCTTTGTTCTAAAAAGTATTTAAGGCTATCATGATCCGTTTTTACCTTGAAGTGTCTTCCCATTAGGTAGGGTCGCCATTTCTTAAGTGCATGGAGTATTGCCAACATTTCCTTCTCATAAATAGCTTTGCTTAAAAACTTTCCCTTGATTGGACGACTTTCAAAAGCAATGGGTCTTTCATCTTGCATTAGAACAGCACCAATTCCATTTCCTGAAGCATCACATTCCACAATAAAGGTTTTTGTGAAGTTGTTATGGTAAAAACACAACCCCCCCCCCATTTTTGACTTGTTCACTTCAAATAATGGGGACCCTCTCTATAAAAATTTTGGCTAAACACCTTTTTGGATTTTTATTTAGTTGATTGCCCTACGCTTTTGTTAATTTTACATTTTCTTTGGATTCTTGTTTTGATTGCTTTGTTAGAATCGATTTTTTATAAGCTTCCCATTGACGCTTGTTTCCCCTCATTTGGTCAATTGGTTTGAAAATGGCACTCCTTTGAAGTCTCATCATTTATCTAGCCTGGGTTAAAAATGCATAAAATGTACAATATTGCATTTTGTAAATAAATTAGTTCAATAAGGTATTCATTTTAAATATTAACCCGTAGCGAATTTTTACTAACATTTTTCATTTTTAGTTATGCGGCCAAATCATTAAGTATCGAGATTTAAGAAATTTACTCCAATTTCTAAATCAATTATTAATCTCGAAAACCCAAAATTTTCGAAGTGGTTGTAGTTATTTTTTTTAAGAGTGGCTGTAGTTTATAAAATAACCCTCCTAAAATAAAATCAAAATCAAAATTGATTGTTAATATTAAATCTCAGATTAATTAAATTAATTATTATTTAAAATATAATTAATTTAATTAAACTTAAATTTAATATATAAAAAAAAACATATCGCATCGGGAGTTTCATATATGGCAAGTTTAAAAACCCCCGATACACACCATACCCCCGATGCGATATCGGGTCGGAAGTTTTGTTCGCAATGCATTTTATAAACCCCCGATATCCCTCTCCTTCCTGATGGCCGATATGCGATGGCTTCATAACTCAATGGGGCATTAACTTAGGTTATAAAGCTTATACTCCATTTGTTTTTTTCAACTCACTCATACGTATGAGTGGAGTTAATAAAAGGTAGGTTGGTATATTAGTTTAAGTTATAATATAACATATTAAAGTAATTATTTAATATTTTAAATTAGTTAATATATATTATTTAATTAATGAATTTTAAATTAATCAGATTAATTAATATATAATATTTAATTAATTTGATTGATTTAAATTAATATTAATTAGTTTTTTTTAATTAGATTAAATTTGTTTATAAATAGTTAATTAAATATCAGTTAGTTAAATTAATAAATAGTTTATTAATAATTAGTTTAGTTTATAATTAACAATTAATTTAGAATTAATTAGAATTCTAATTTAGGATTTAATTTTTAATGAGAATTTTGATTTTTTTAGCCCAGCAACAGAATTTCTAGATTCATGCCAGATTTGACTCATCAGCTTTGGAAGCTCATAGAATGAGGTTTACTTGGCCAAATGAGGCCCAGGACGGCCCATTGGAAAGAGAAAATCGAAGAGAACATTTTTGAAGAGGTTTTACTAACAGATTTAATCATTTATTGGGTCAAAAATCAGGCAGAAGATCAAGCTCCGAATTTTGAAAACAAAATCAATTTTCTGAGTTATTTTCTTCATTTTCATTTGTCCAAAACCTCTTCTAATTGCAGATCCATTGGTTAATCATATCTCTGTCTAATTAAACCATCCCAGGCATCAAGAGAAAGTTTATATTTTATTTTCAATTATTTATTTAAATAGAATTTGATTGGATTTAATTTAAATGCCAGCAATGCCATGTTGATTTTATTGTTGCATTTTAATTTATTTTGATTTCTTTTTGCAGGAAAATGGTGAAAAGAATATGGAGAAAAAGATCTCAATCTATGAGAATGCTCCAGCAATTGAAGATCAGAACTTTGAGCAAGTAAAATTGTATTTAACAGATTTCTCTTCAACAAACTCTTCTCTCAAGAATTCCTTCATAAATAGTATAAGTAATAGATTGCAAAAGGGAATCAAGGCTGCTCTCCTCTGCAATGCTAGACTTCTAAAAAAAGCACTACTGTAATAGGAATTTAGAATTGTAGGAGAGAGGAGAGAAAATCTCAGATCTGGGGATTATTGAGGTTTTTTCCTTTGTATCTTGAATTATGTATGAGGGGAAGATTTTTCACTATTGTGGCTTTAGCTTTGAAGGCAGAAGTTCAAGCAATGTAAAGGACTGTTGGAGACCAAGATCAGAGAAATGGATGCAATAAATTGGTATTTTTAATACTACTGTTTCAAATATCAGTTTCATTTTTATGGTAACAGGAATGTCTCATTTTATTCATGTTTGTGCACTATTGTCAATATGGGTAATTTGTCTCAATCTTGTTATTAGGTATCTCTGTTCTTATGAATTAAAATCTGATTTCTGAGTAACTATTTACTCAGAAATCTGTCTTATAAAACTGATTTATTGAATGGTAATGTGTTGTGAACTATTTCCACATATCATTATTCAATTATTGGATTTACTGATTTGATAATTAATATCATTTTTATGAACTACTTCTTGAATGTTGTTGGTTTATTATTTCAGTTAAGAGGTCTCAATAGGATGTGTTTTGGTAACTATAATATCAGTTAATTGAACTACTTCATTAACTTGATATTCATTATAAACAAGACATTTAAATCTCAATACTTTAATTATCTTGCTCTTAGTTGGGTTAGATCTATATCTGCCTAATTAAGATAGGATTTAGATTAGTTTCTTTTGCTTGCATCATAGAATAAGCTTGCATTTAGAGTAAATTCTACATTCTTTTAAGTCCTCTCCTCAAAGAGGCAAAACTTTAGTTGTGGCTTGGCTGAACCCAAATCAGCTTAAGGGTCATTCTCTTGCCTGATCAGCAAGAAGAAGTGATCTGATATCCCTGTCTATTGGTATGTAAAGATACATCATAAACCAATAGCAATAGGGAGAAGGTAACTGGACCTAGTTAAACCAGTCGGAGCCACCACACCAAACGGAAAAGGAGTTGCTTTAAGGTCCGGACCGGGTGGTTATCCCCCAATGTTGTTGCAGTGATTTTCGAGGCATCAACAGAAGTCCGGTGTAGCTAAGACCAGTGCTTGGCACATTGCCTCTTTAAGATGTTTAAAGGCCTTTGTTGCTTCCGGAGTCCATGAAAATGAATCTTTCTTCAATAATGTTGTTAGAGGTCATGCTATTCTCCCATAATTCTTAACGAACTTGCGATAATACCCTGTCAACCCAAGAAATCCTCGCAGATGCTTTATGGATGTGGGGATTTTCCATTCCTTAATGGCTTTAATTTTGCTAGGGTCTACCTTAACTCCTTCATGAGATACAATATGACCCAAATATTCCACCTCCTGGACTCCAAAGAAACATTTGGATCTTTTTGCATATAATTGTTTCTCCTCCAATAGTTGTAGCACCCTGTCAACATGTTCAACATGATCCTTCCAAGACTTGCTGTAGATTAGTATATCATCAAAAAATACTAACACAAATTTTCTAAGGAATGGTTTGAAAATTGAATTCATCAAATCTTGAAATGTTGAAGGTGCATTGGTAAGGCCAAAAGGCATGACCAAAAATTCATAATGACCCTCATGAGTTCTAAATGTCATTTTCGGAATGTCTTCAATCTTCATTCTGATTTGATGATATCCCGACGAAGATCCAACTTGGTGAAGTAAATTGATCCATGCAATTCATCCAGTAATTCATCAATGACAGGAATGGGGAACTTATCTTTAATAGTGAGCTTGTTGAGCTCCCTATAATCTGGACACATGCGCCATGATCCATCCTTCTTGTGCACCAATACTACTAGAGCTAAGAAATAACTTTGACTCAGTTGAATTATACCAGCCTCTAGCATTTCTGCAACCATACGTTCAATTTCACTTTTTTGGACATATGGATATCTGTACGGCCTGATGTTTGGAGGAACACTTCCTGGAATCAGATGAATAGCATGATCATGATCACGCATAGGTGGGAGACCTTTGGGAGTCTCAAATACCTTGGAATGATTGTCCAGGACTTTTTGGAGATCTGGAGAAATAGATGATTCCAATGTGGAAACATCTAGCGAACATAATTGTGCAATTACACCTCTTTTCTCCTTTTTTAGAAGCTTTGTCATGCCATTAGAGCTGATTATCTTTCCTGGTTTCCCTGCAATACCCCTTAATTCAACTTCCTTTCCTTCCACAGAAAATTTCATGAAAATTTCTTGAAAATTAAAAGCTATTGTACCCAAGGATTGTAGCCATTGGACTCCTAGTACAACATCAGCACCTCCCATTGGAATGGAAAGCATTGGGCTAGTCAATACATATTCTCCCATGGATAGCTTGATATTATGGCACTTTCCAGAACAATTTATTGTTCCTCCATTTGCAATCATCACTTGACACTCTGGTGCTGGATATAGGAAGCAATTCAATTCTTTTTCTACCCTACAATGAATAAAATTGTGGGTGCTTCCTGAATCAATCAACACTATTACCTTTTTCTTCTTGATTTGTCCTTCTATCTTGATGGTTTGAGGAGTGGTAATTCCCGCCAATGCATTACAAGATATGGTCAGATTTATTTGTTCTTCATCTAGGCTTTGTTCCTGGAATATATCCTCTTCTTTTGACCTTTCTTGCTCCTTTTCTTCTTCCTCTTCACAATCTATGTAGAATAATTTCTTCTCAACACACTTATGACCTTTTGTGTATTTGCTATCACAATTGTAACAAAGCCCTTTTGCTCTTTTTTCTTCCAATTGTTGTGGTGTCAACCTTGTAGGTTGTGGAAGACTATGGGCAAAAACACTTACGTCTTTATAGTTGTGAATGGTATGCTTCCTCGTTGCCATAATTTTGCTTTCCATTTTTCTTGCTAACCTGAATGCCTTCTCTAATGAATCAGGTTCCCAAAGGCGCACATCATGTTGGATATTATCCTTTAAAGACCCTATGAACACATCAATCCTATGCTCCTCTAGAATATCTTTTACCCTTATGTTCAATTTTTGGAACTCCTCAATGTGCTCCATTATTGAACCCATTTGTTTGAGACTTATCAATTGGCTAAAAAAAGTGTTGCTTTTTGTATCCTCATAATGTGCTATCAATTCTTCCGTAAAAATTGCCCAAGTGATAAATTGTTTACGAGAACAAAGCCATTGATACCATACAAACTGATTTGGTTCCAAATATAAAGTTGCCATACGTACCTTTTGTGTGTTTTGCACATTATTGAGATCGAAGAATTGCTCCATCTGTAATATCCATGTGGCGGGATCCTTGCCATCAAACTTCCTCATATCGATTTTTGGAAAATGGTGAGTCTTCGATCCAACATTAGAGTCTATGGAATCATGATTAACATTTCTTTTGTTCTCATCATGAGTTTCCTTTAGTACTCTTTCACCCTTAGTGACCATTTCTTGTAGCAACTTATTCATATTTATCTTCAATTCTTCCATCTTATCATCCATGCCATCAATTTTAGCGTCCATGCCATTCACCTTAGCTTCCATGCCATCCATCTTAGCTTCTACGCCTTTCTTTAAACAGTCCATCTTAGCTTCTACACCTTTCTTTAAACCATCCATCTTAGCTTCTACATCTTTCTTTAAACCATCCATCTTAGATTCTGTTCCTTTTTGTGTAAAGGATAGTTGTTGCACTTGGTCTTGTAATTTTGATATATCATGTTTCATTTCTTCCTCTTCTTCATGAGTCATGCTAGAGCTTTCAGGTTCCTTACTAGGTGTTTGCATTTTCTTTCCTCGGGGCATCAGTTACCGATAATAATGCTCTACTATGCCCTTTTAATTCCTTCAAAATAAATTTTCAAACCAAGCTTAAGCAAAAATTTAAAAAAATATACACACATTTTTTCACTTTGTAGGAGCTTGATATTGCTTCTGATGTATCTCTGTACTTTCCAATCATCTAGTTCTAAAATTGTGATCTATAGTAGCTCTCTGTGTCCTCTTTCCAATGCCACCAGTCTGATCCAAATTGGATTCTCCAAGAAAGAGTTATGCACAATCTCCAGAAGAGTGAACTTGTATGAAGTGCCACGTGTACAATTTTCGACCTTTGGTTCTGAAAAAGATATACAAGAAACTACAGTCCGTCCTCTTTCTGTACCTTCTTATGAAATTGCAATCTGATCCCCAGAGAGAAAGTTATGACGATTTTCCCTAGGTCACCTGTTTTGAATGTAATTCAGGAGTCTGCAAAAAGACCAACTTCCTCAGAGCATATCTCCGCAAATATCGCGCAAAAAGATCTGAAATTGGGACCCAAGGTTCAGCGCCATTTCTTCTCAAATGGGTTTTTTTTGCGACCTCTGAAACGTCACAGAAAAAACGTTATAGCGAAAATGCCACGATGACCTGTTTGGAGAAGCAAAACCCTAGAATCCAAAGCTCTGATACTAAATGTTATGAAACCAGCTCAAGAAAAGATAGAAAAGAAAGAACAACGCCTTAGAATTCAACCTCTTCGAGGGGGCAACCTCCTTTACATTACATAAATGAACAATTCTTGGATGATACAAATGACAAAACCTCCTTTCTATATATAGGAGTTTAAGGAGTCACAATATAATCCAGCCGACCTAACAATAATAATATAAAGCCACAAAAATAACAATAGAGGGATTCTATGGGGCACAGAAATAACAATATGGGGGTAATAGGGGCACAACAATATAAATAAGGGGTATAACTACAATAGTAATGGGGTAATCACTAGTATTATAGGGACCCAACATAGTTCTTCTAGTTTTGGGCATTAGGGAGAATCTGGATCAGATCCCCTTTGAGTTGCTTCTTTTTCACATGGGGGAGAAGTATAAAAAAAAAATTCACTATACCTATTTCTGTTGCCTGGGGTATCTGGTTGCTCAAGAACATGGTAATCTTCCAAAATGTGAGTATTTTCATTCTTCTTCAAGCTTCTAAGATTGTTTCTATCTACATGGAATATTTTTCTCTTCAAACTAGAAAAATTCTAAGAAGGACCAAATTTCCTGGAGCCTCACATGACCCCCCTGATTGGGTTCTTTGATGGAGATTCTTAAGGAAACATCTGTGGAGAGAAGGGGGTAGGATTATTCTGTCAAGGAACATTTTTATCCATTTCATAATTTTCCTAGGATATGCATCTAATACCAAAGTTGAACTTATGCATCCAATACCGAAGTAGCAGAAACATAACAATAGAACGTATAAGTTTTGGGTGGAATCCTGGTTGAAAAGAACCATGTGCCAGGAAGATAACAATTAACTCCCGCTATAGAAAAATGTAGAAAGTTGCATCAACCAAAATTAGGATTTCCCAAGAAACAGATTATGTAAACTGATGTGAATAATGTAAATGGTATTGGCTCGGAGCTTGAGCAAGAGATTCCTATGGTAAATAATGCCTCTGATGTCATTAATATAAAGCAAAATCTACAGATAAATAAAAACCTCCATAGTGGAAATAATGAGGAAGGTCTAAATAAGGCTTTGCTCAAGCGTGTCTCAAAACTTGAGAAGAAGAAATTAGTAGCAACAACATTGTCCATTGAAACCTTTACTGGTCTGCAATGAACGAAACAACACTATTTTGTGAAGGATGCCTTGGTGTTTTTTAGCAAAGGTTGGTGTGGGATTTGTAAATCTGACCTGGTTGTTTATAAATTACACCATTTTTTTGAACACTGTAGAAATTCAATGTATGTTGAAAGAAAATTTATAGTGGATGAGGGTAATCATTTGAAGTATAAACCAACCAACGGATCTCCTTCAGTTTTCCAAAGAGACTGTACCTTAAACAATTGCAGTCCACTCTTCAAATATTCAAATTGAAAGCAAAGTTTGTTATATCTAGGATTACTATTATTCCCAGCTGAAAGGGTAGATGACCCTATTGCTAGTGAAGGGGACATCTTAGTTGAATTTTTAGCTTTATATGGAAGTGTTTCTAATCATCTTCACGACCTAGGAGGTGTTCTTTGGAATGAGATGCAACAGAGTAGAGGAAGCCTTAATACATATGCACCCTGGACATTGTCTTCTATTCCCATTCAAATTGAAGCTCCTCTCTGCATGCATAGAAAAGGCCCTGAGCAATTGTGGTCTGTATGTGGACAATATGGAATCAATCAATTTCAAGAGGAGAATAACAGAAATCTTAGTTTGCAGAAGGAACCCGAAAAGCCCAAGTTGAATCAGTACTCATGGCCTCTGAAATGTTCCATGGTGTATATCCCTTCGAGAATTTCATTATCATAAAGGCAGACTTTTATGAGGACTTTCAAGACAAGCCTCCTCCATTAGGTGATCTACCTAAAACACATATGCAACTATAATCACTTTTAAGACCCACACTTATCTGATTCGACAGGCCAATTATTTTAAAAGATAATCCTTTCCTGAGTTTGACATGTGTTTCTAATCTTGAAGGCTTTCTTGAAGTACTTTCTGGTAATGAATCTAGTGGGGGACTACAGCAAGAGGAGCCTATGAAAGCATTGCAGTTTTTCAGGGGAAATAGCACCCTTGTTAAGAGTGAAAAGAGAAAGGATATGATTTTCATTGTTGTGGCTGATGACACTTGTGAAGAGCATAATGTCAAAAGGAACAAAGTTGTTAGATAACATCTTAAAATAAGATTAGGGGATGCAGTGCAGGCTCATGAACGCTAATATGTTAGGAATGGGAAGCATGTGTATATTCTGCCTATGTATGAACCTGTTATTCTTATGTTACATACAGAGAGTCCATCTAGTAACCTTGAACATACACTAGCAGTTGTTTCTTCTGTTAGAGACCCAGAATATCTATTGGCGAGAAAAATTAATAGTGTCCTTACAACTTTACCTGATATGCCTGATATGGCTCCTTGGGAGGCAACTGGTAATAATCACAAGTTAGATGATTGTTTAAAGAAAGACGATGAGAAGATGGGACAAAGTCACCTATGTGCTGCAATGAATCTAAGAATAAAAACAATTAAGTGTCGAGTAAGCTCCAACCTCACACATCTTGCAACTCCGTCATAGCTTTGTTTATGTTAGTGTCATAAAAAATATGACTATTACAAAAGAATCAAACAAAAGGGATAATACAAAAGTGAAGAAGATATAACTTTACACTAAAGTAGAAACTATAACTAGCTTGAATCAACTGCAGAAATCATCTTCCATAAAGGAAGAAGTCCTAAGAAGGCTTGAATTGCCACTTATGGTACCAGACAAAGAAAATGAATAGAAGCTTCTTACTGCATTTAGAATATATGTGGATGCAAAAGAGGGTACAAATACTGAGGTATCAACAATAGATAGGGCGAAGATAATTTTGGCCCTCACATCTCCATATTCTAAACTTGGTGATTTTAGGAGACTTGGTCATACCTTCCCTCTGAAATACAGAGAAGGGGGAGTCCTACAGAGATCTGGTCATACAGAAGCATCCGTGGATCTGCCAACATTAGCAAGATTAAATCCTACTGCAGTGCTTTATGAGATAGTTGATGATGATGGTTCAATGGATCACTTACCAAGGTTGCAAAAATTTACAAAGGAGCATAATTTACCACTTATATCTATTGCAGATCGCGTTGGTTACAAGAAGAAACGTGAAAAGTTGGCTGAACTAAGTGCTATTGTTAGGTTGCCTACAATGTCGAGACCATTTCAAGCATATTGCTACCGTTCAAAGTGGGAAGGCATGGAACATATTTCCATGGTTAAGAGTAACATGGGTGATGGACTAGATGTATTGGTGAGGGTTCATTCTAAATGTCTCATGGGAGATATCTTTGGGTTGGCTAGGTGTGACTATGAAAACCAACTGGAACTAACTATGCAATAGATTGAGCTAGCTGGGAGAGGAGTGTTGGTTTACTTGTGTCATGAGGATATTGGTATTGGTTTGGGACATAAAATGTTAGCTTACAATCTTCGTGATGAAAGCCAAATATTGTTGAAGCTAATGTGCCTCTTGTTGGCTGCTTGTTGACTCCCATGAATAACAGTGCTAAGGAATCTAAAAAGCAACCCAACCTTCACATGTTTCTTAGCAGATTGAACAAGAGGAGTAACAAATTTTTTTACAAATGTAGGTTCTCTTAGTGCTTTTGATATGAAATCCTCCACAACTACTTGAGATGGCTGGTCATCATATATGAACAAGGTCTTCATGATTATATCAACTAATAGTCTATGGGTAGCTACCAAGAACCCTGGAGTCTATTGGTAGCTTTTTCCCTATCATAATATTTATAAAGATGAGGCCTTCATTACATGTGCCAAAGTTTATATTGATATCGGCATGGGAAAGAGCTTGTCAAGTGTGATTCACTTGAGACATGTACTATTTTGTAAAAATAGACTCTAAGCACTAGTGACATAATAAAAGAGTTTGAAGTAATTCGAAGGGAATTAAAGAAAATATCTGGAGAAGTGAAGACCAAGAGATAAAATGGGAAGAAAAAAACACAGAGAGGAGGCAAAGATAAGAAACCTTAGAAAGACCACTCAATTCCACTGAAAGTCAAAAAACTGAAGAAACAAAAAATACTCCTTCAAAAAAGGAAAGGGACAATAAGGATATCAATACACATGATCTAGCAGTAAGTTGTGGCTTCACCAAGAGTATGAGGTTGTTTTCAAGCATAACGATAATAGATTGTGTAGAAAAATAGGCAAATGTGAATGTCCAACAGTGTGTTGTGGATGAGAATCGAAACAAGGTGAAAATCATGGATGATTTTGAAAGGGTAAATACACTTCAACTACTACAAATTAGCCAAAAGGAAGACTGTTGTAATTGATTTTGTACACTACCCATAATTATGAGCCTTACACTTCCTGTACATGAGAATGGACTATATCATTTATCAGTGACATAAATAGAACACATAAAATCATAAAAGTATTTCATCTAACACAGTTATGTATGAAGACTTGAGTCTTAGACTCTTACAAAAAATGTCACATGTCATTCTTGATGTATGTATGAGTAATTTTCAAGGTAGGTGTCCCCATGTGTGGGTGCACATCTCACATATTTGGTAGGGGAATGACAACATATCCTCCCAGGCTGGTGGGCATCCCCAACCAACAAATAAATGCATGATTGGTGGGCCCTATTACCCATCATATGGCATGAGAATTAATCTAGTTGAAGACCCCAACCAAGCAAGCTACACTTGGAGAATTTTGGCTCTCTGGCTTGTTACCTCTCATGTTATATGAGGCCTACACTTGTGAATATTTCCACTACTCTTGTCATTTCCATCACAAGGGGAGATTTACAGGTTGACCTTTAGATGGCCCTAGAGTTTTGATTGCATTTGATGAGGTTTTGGTGATGGCCTCATCCCAATAGCCAACAAGCATGTCTGTTTTGTTCAATTCCCTCACAATCTACCAGAACTTCTACCCAAAATGCTACAACTTCTGGTGCCTCTAAGATGGTTCTTGTGTCAGAGAAACCTCCAGAAAGTGCACCAGTAGACAAAATGTCCAAAAACTTATTATTACAAGAAAAACATGACCAACAACCTACAAAAGACGAAAATTATAATGAGACCAATACCATCTACTACTGTCAGAACTATAGAAGTAATGGGCATATACAAATTTGTTAGAATTATAGGTTAATGATTTATCATAAGAAACCAAAAAAATTGTATTCACACAAATAAGAAGGACAAAGGAATCAACTGCTAAGCAAATGAGTTCACTTTCCAATAGCGTGTAGAGTGCTAAAATATTTGTTGGATAAGCTTAAGGAATTTAGGAAACTCCATTGGGATAAACTAAAATACAACGACTTCCAACCTTTCAATATAAATGATCATGTGGCAAGAAAACTTGCTTAACAAATGTCAAATAGCTCACCAAAGTAGTAAGTGTGCTTAAGTAACAACTCCTATATACCTAGGAGATCACACAATGTTGCAATAACCTAAGACTTTGTTGAAGGTTTTTAAGAATTGCTTCAGAAAGAACATATATTTCCTTCAGATAAATATTAGGAAAGTGACTTGAAATTATTAGCTTCTGCAATTTGGACAATATTTTGATTATCATCTAATAACGTATTGTGAGATTCCCAACAATCCTCTATAGCATGGGGTCTTTACTATTAAGCAAGGTGACTCTAGAGAATGGGTCTTCATTATTAAGCATGGTGACTAGTAGAAGAATATAGTCTTGAACTCTATATTTTGTTGCCAATATTTTTTATTTACTGATAGCTCTAATAGTAACACCACTTCTTTCTTCCCTTCCTCTATATCCCATGCTAACGCACCCAAGGGAATGTTAGATTTGTTATCACTTTTCATCAAGCACACTTAAGAGGAACTAGTTTTGACAGGTGACAACCAGACATTCCTAAGACACTTGAGGGACATCTGCCCATCCTCAGGGACATTTACATCACCAGTTTTCTGGGATGTGGGTAACATCCCAAAAGAAAATGAGATGTCCCCAATAGTTTCCTTGTACCTCATGGACAGGGAAACACTAAATTCTAAGCCAACCCACTTTCATTTTGCATCTGATGGTGGCCGAATCCATTCAGGGTGGGTTGAAAATGAGCATAGATCCACTGATTGATCCATCAGTGGATGCATCCCTTAGGGGTGGGACACATCCTTATTGCAACTAGGTCCCATTCAAGATAAAAGAGACAAGGATAAAAAAAATCTCATGCATACATGAGTATGGACTATATCATTTATCAGTGATAGAAATAGACTAAAAGTATTTCATCTAACACAGTTATGTATGAAGACTTGAGTCTTAGACTCTTACAGAAATTGTCACATGTCATTTCTAATGTACGTATGAGTAATTGTCAGGGTAGGTGTCCCCATGTGTAGGTGCACCTCTCACATATTTGGTAGGGGAATGACAACATATCCTCCCAGGTTGGTGGGCATCCCCAACCAATAAATAAATGCATGATTGGTGGGCCTTGTTACCCATCATATGGCATGAGAATTAATCCAGTTGAAGACCCCACCCAAGTAGGCTGCACTTGGATAATTGTGGCTCTCTAGTTTATTACTTGTCATGTTATATGAGGCCTACACTTGTGAATATTTTTATTACTCTTGTCATTTCCATCAAAAAAGGGAGGTTTACAGGTTGAAATTTAGATGACGCTAGAGTTATGATTTCATTTGATGAGGTTTTGGTGATGGCCTTGTCCCAATAGCCAACAAGAATGTTTGTCTAGTTCAATTCCCTCACAATCTACCAGAACTGCTACCCAAAATGCTACAACTTCTGGTGCCTCTAAGCTGGTTCCAATGTCAGAGAAACCTCCAAAAAATGCACCAATAGACAAAATGTCCAAAAACATATTATTACAAGAAAAACATGGCCAACAACCTACAAAAGACATATAATAAAATGAGATGAATGATAAAAGGAAACTAAACAATACGCAACCAATACCATCTACTACTATCATAACTATAGAAGTAATGGGCATATACTGATTTGTTAGATTTATAGGTTAATGATTAATCATAAGACACCAAACAAATTATATTCACACAAATGAGAAGGAAAAGGAATCAATTGCTAAGAAAATGACTTCACTTTCCAATAGCATGTAGAGTGCTAAAATATTTGTTGGATAAGTTTAAGGAATTTAGGCAACTCCATTGGGATAAACTAAAATACAACGACTTCCAACATTTCAATATAAATGATAATGTGGCAAGAAAACTTGCTTAACAAATGTCAAATAGCTGACCAAAGTAGTAAGTATGCTTAAGTAACAACTCCTATATACCTAGGAGGTAACACAATTTTGCAATAACCTGAGACTTTGTTGAAGGTTTTTAAGAATTCCTTCAAAAAGAACATATATTGCCTTCAAACAAATATTAGGAAAGTGACTTGAAATTATTAGCTTTTGCAATTTGGACAATATTTTGATTATCATCTAATAAAGTATTGTGAGATTCTCAACAATCCTCTACATCATGGGGTCTTTACTATTAAGCAAGGAGACTCTAGAGAATGGGTCTCATTATTAAGCATGGTGACTAGTAGAAGAATACAGTCTTGAACTCTATATTTTGTTGCCAATATTTTTTATTTACTGATAGCTCTAATAGTAACACCACTTCTTGCTTGCCTTCCTTTGTATCCCATGCTAGCGCACCCAAGGGAATTCTAGATTTGTTTTCACTTTTCATCAAGCGCACTTAAGACGAACTAGTTTTGACAGGTGGAAATTAGACATTCCTAAGACAGTTGAGGGACATCTGCCCATCCTCAGGGACATTTACATCACCAATATTTTGGGATGTGGGTAACATCCCAAAAGAAAAAGAGATGTCCCCAATAGTTTCCTTGTACCTCATGGATAGGGAAACAATAAAGTCTAAGCCAATCCACTTTCATTTTGCATTTGATGGTGGTTGGATCCATTTAGGGTGGGTTGACAACAAGCATAGATCCACTAATTTCTCCATCAGTGGATGCATCCCTTATAGGTGGGACACATACTTAATGCAAATAGGTCCCATCTAAGATAAAGGAGATAAGGATAAAAGACATTCTCATGCATACATCAGAATGGATTATGTCATTTATCAGTGAAAGAAATAGAACACATAAAATCATAAAAGTAGTTCATCTAGCACATTTATGTACGAAAACTTGACTCATAGACTATTACAAAAATTGTCACATGTCATTTTTGATGTATGTATGAGTAATTGTTAGGGTAGGTGCCCCCATGTGTGAGTGAACATGTCACGTATTTGGTAGGGGAATGACAACATATCCTCTGAAGATGGTGGACATCCCCAACCAATAAATAAATGCATGATTGGTGAGCCCTATTACCCATCATATGGCATGTGAATTAATCTAGTTGATGACCCCACCCAAGCAGGTTGCACATGGATAATTTGGTTCTGTGGCTTGTTACCTCTCATGTTATATGAGGCCTACAATTGTGAATGTTTTCACTACTCTTGTCATTTTCATCAAAAAGGGAGGTTTATAGGTTGACCTCTAGATGACCCTAGAGTCGTGATTGAATTTAATGAGGTTATTTATGTACTAAGCATAAATGTTAGGCCCCTATACTACTAGTGTAACCCCTTATTGTTATTAGTATAACCCACTTATTATATTGATGTACCCATGTAGTGCCCATATTGTTACTATTATGCCACATAGAAGCCCACCATTGTTACTGTTGTGCCCTACAATATTATTGTTATGTAGGCTTTGATTGTATTGGGACCACTTAGACTCCTATATATAGAAAGGAGGTATTTTCATTTGTATCATCCAAGAATTGTTCATTTATGTAATGTAAAGGAGGTTTCCCCCTCGAAGAGGCTGAATTCTAAGGCGTGGATCCCTCTTTTCTATCTTTTTGTGCGCTGGTTTCATAACATTTGGTATCAGAGCTTTGGATTCTAGGGTTTCGCTGCTCCAAACAGGTCATCGTGGAATTTTCGCTATAACTTTTTTTATGTGACGTTTCAGAAGACGCAAAAAAAACCCATTTGAGGCACAATCGCGCTGAACCTTGAGTCTGAATTTCAGAGTTTTTTGCGTGATATTTTAGGAGATATGATCTGAGGAAGTTGGTCTTTTTGCAGACTCCTGAATTACACATAAAACAGGTGACCTGGGGAAAATCGTCATAACTTTCTTTCTGAGCATCGGATTGAAATTTTGTCAGAAGGTACAGAAAGAGGACGGACTGTAGTTTCTGTTTATATATTTTTCAGAGTCAAAGGTTGAAACAGTGACACGTGGCACTTCATACAAGTTCGCTCTACTGAACTAGTCTATAATCAGGTCACTGCGGGAGATTGTGCATAACTTTTTCTTGGAGAATCCAATTTGGATCAGACTTGTGGCATTGGAAAGAGGACACAGAGGGCTACTACAGGTCACAAGTTCAGAACTTAAAGATCCGAAAGTACAGAGTTACAGTCGTTTCAAGGTAGAGCTCCTAAAATCAAGAAAAAGCAAGATGAGGAAGTTTGATGGCAAGGATCCGGTAAATTGGATACTTCAGATGGAGCAATATTTTGATATACATGGTGTACAACTCTTACAAAAGGTATGTATTGCATCTTCATATTTAGAACCAGATCAATTTTTATGGTACAAAGGGCTTTGTTCTCGTAAAAAACTTGTTACGTGGTCAATTTTCACGGAGGAGATGATAGCACATTATGAGGATATAAAGAGCAACACCTTCTTTAGAGCAACACCACAACAATTGGAAAGAGTAAAAGGGCTTTGTGACATAATGGAAAGCAGAATTATGGAAACCAGGAAGCATAACCCTCACAACTATAAAGATGGAAGTGTTGTTTCTCCCAGCCTTCCACAACCTACAAGGGTTACACCACAACAATTGGAAGAAAAAAGAGAAAAAGGGCTTTGTTACAATTGTGATAGCAAATGCACTAAAGGTCATAGGTGTGCTGAGAAGAAATTATTTTACATAGAATATGAAGAGGAGGAAGAAAAGGATCAAGAAACATCAAAAGAAGAGGAGATACGTCAGGACACCACCCCAGAGAAAGAAGAAATGAATCAGACCATATCTTGTAAAGCATTGGAAAGAATTACCACTCCTCAAACTCTCAAGATAGAAGGACATATCAAGAAGAAAAAGGTGCAAGAAGTGAAAGATCACATCGAGAAAGAAGAAATGAATCCGACCATATCTTGTAATTCAATGGATGAAATTACCACTCCTCAAACTATCAAGATAGAAGGACACATCAAGAAGAAAAATGTTCAAGAAGTGAAAGATCATATCGAGCATCAAGAAATGAATCCGAACATATCTTGTAAAGGACTGGAAGAAATTACCACTCCTCAAAAGATAGAAGGACATATCAAGAAGAAAAAGGTTCAAGTAGAGAAAGACCATATCGAGCATCAACAGCAAGTTCTCCAACTTTTAAAGGATAACGCCACTTCGGTGCAAAATCAAATGAAACAACAGGTAGATCAACATCGTAGTGAAATTTTTTTTGATGTGAGTGATTGGGTATTTTTACTGCTACATCTCAAGCAAGCTATTTATGAGAAGGAAATGTTGGCAATACTACATGCACTTAAAAAATGGCGACCTTACCGAATGGGAAGACGCTTCAAGGATGTGGATGTGGAAGCATTGTTTTGTGCTATTTATATTATCCAACCAAATTGGATAAACGAAGCAACAGATGAATGGAAGAAGAACGAAGAAGTATGGCCACTTATTCAAAAGTTGCAAAAGATCCCAATTCAAGCAATATTGCCAGAAATTGAAGAGGAAGGAAAAATCATATTGGAAACTGGAGCAGTCACAGAAACAAGAACCCGACAGCTACGAAATCGATCAATTTCAGAGTATCTCATCAAGTGGAAGAACTTACCCGCTGAATATTCCACATGGGAGGACAAGAATTTTATATAGAAGCATCAAGAACTACTCAAGCGTTGAGGACAACGCTTTTTGAAAGAGAGGGGCATGTTAGGCCCCTATACTACTAGTGTAACCCCTTATTGTTATTAGTATAACCCACTTATTATATTGATGTACCCATGTAGTGCCCATATTGTTACTATTATGCCACATAGAAGCCCACCATTGTTACTGTTGTGCCCTACAATATTATTGTTATGTAGGCTTTGATTGTATTGGGACCACTTAGACTCCTATATATAGAAAGGAGGTATTTTCATTTGTATCATCCAAGAATTGTTCATTTATGTAATGTAAAGGAGGTTGCCCCCTCGAAGAGGCTGAATTCTAAGGCGTGGATCTCTCTTTTCTATCTTTTTGTGAGCTGGTTTCATAACAATAAATGGCTTGATGATGTTGATGTTTGGGTTGCCTTGATGATGATTATTTTCTTTCCATACTAGTTGACTTAGTTGTGAAGCCTCTATGATCATTACATGGTTAATGATACATGTTTATGTATGACTCACTTGACGAAATTCCATATCATTTTTGGCTTAAACCAACATCGTTTTCACATAATTATTTCAATAGTTTCATGATGGTGTACAACACTCTACCATTCTCCTCCTGTTATCACTTGAATTGAAATTACTCTTGGGATGATTGAATATGCTCTAGCATGGTTTTATGCTCATGAGGTAAACACACTTGTCCATATTCGAGGATTATAAGCATATTATGGTATTCCATGGTATAGACTACAATCATTTCCCACTTTACAGTTATATCTACGTAGATCCACTACATATGGGATTGGTTGGCATGATTTGAGGAATGCCTCACATATTATTGGTACACATGTTGAGGTCACCCTTTGAGGAGTTTTCATAACAACTATTTGACCATTGCTTGCCCACTTATCTATGATATTTACTTATGGAGGAGTGTGATAACTTTATTGGAGGGGCATCCTAGCTCTTGAGCATACACCTTTTGACAAGTTCCCAAATTGTTGCCAAATGAGTGCCAATAAATGCAAAATTGTTGCAGAATTTTAAAATTAGGGTCATAATTGAAATTTGGACAAATATTGCTGGGAGCTATGGTGGCTACAAATCCATCACCTTAAAACCCTCACCACATTTTGATCAATGTTTTGAGAAATGCCCAACCTTTGTTGCTTGATCATTTTGGTTATTTGGGAAGATTGTGATTACAGAATGCACATGATGGAAAACAAATTGCACATAGGGAACAACTTTACGTGTTATGAGGCCATCATCGAAGAGCATGCCAAAGGAGAAGAGAATAAGCAGCATGAGGTGTTTACTTGCTTGGTTAAAGATGTTTCATCGAAGGAGGTGTTTTGCTTGAAAAAGAAACATGTGGCATCCCCTTCACCATTGTCACTCTACGTTGGTTATTTTTGTCTTGGAGAGACCTATGGTGTATTATTATAGTGTTTTTCTTTGAGAAATCCATGAATCTAGATAGGTTGGGAGTGAGAACTGAGCCATCAAAAAAATGGTAACTGCTCTTAATTGAGAAGTGAGTTCCTCAAAAAACAAATTGAGTTCAACAACTGCAAAAAGATATCCTAGAGCATTGACTACAACAACATATAAATAAGAGGCCAAAGGCAACCCTATCTAGTGGAATGGTGAAGCAAAGCCACTATTGATAGTTTTCCATTAACACAAAGTAGTAGAGGCATTTGAAGAACGTGTTTTGACTGCTTCAGCCATTATATCATATCAAGAATGGAACCCCACTAAAATTTGTTTTATGCATTATCAAAAAAGGACCTTTTACCTATTCTTGTTTACCCAATTGCTCCTGGAATCAGTCTTCAAGCTATCTATTGGTAGGACAACTATTCCATGCTATCTATTGGTAGGCCAACTATTCCATGCTTCGGGTATGCATATATATGAAGCAAGCCTATTCTTTCTTCTTTTCTGGCTGATAATTCTATGCTTAAGGTTCTTTGTAAATGTTGGGATCGATGTTGGTGTATGATGGGATTTGTTGGCTAGCATTTACAACAGGTAATATATTTACTAATATCCAAGTGCCTGGTTGGTTGACGTAATACTCTCTTGGGAGATAACAAGATCACCATGGATGAAATGGCCTTTGACAAAACCTGTTTTCTTAATAGTTGAATAATTCAGGGAGTTGTATGCTTGATGCAAGTAGCCACATTAAGAAAAGTGATAAGATTGTTGACCTCAAAACTAAAAGACATAAAGAATGATTTATAGACTCAAATACCCCTCCAGGAAGTTCAAACTTCAAACAAATCCTTTAAATGTCTTGGTTACAAATGCCACAAGAGAGTCTATGAGTCATCAATGATTTGAATGCCTTGAATCGTCACAATGTGGGAGGCTTGTGGGGTTCAAACTCTCGTTCAATAGTCTTGTCAGAAACTTTCCCAATCAAATATGCATTCCAACTTCTATGGCTCACATGAATGTTAAAACAAATTTTCTTATGGGATTTTTCCTAACGAATTGGGGGACTATGAAAACCTGCAGTTGTTGGATGTGGGCAGTAATTTGTTCTTTGGATCTCTACCCTCTAGGCTTATTAGTTTTAGAAATCTAGAATACTTGGTTGTATGTGAGAGAAGATAAGATAATTATATTTATGTCCAGCTATTGACCACAAAGTAGCTCAAAGGGACTATTGAGTATAATGATATCCATACAATGTGGGAGAACTAAACAGTCTCCTATACAAAATATAATGTATGAATATAAAAGACACAATGCAGGAACATAAAAGAAATAATGTATGGAATTCCCTCACGGAGAGCATCATGAGTTAATGGGTCTGAGGATCATACCCATATCTCCTTACATCCAAGGTTGAATGAAGAAAACTGAAGAAAACTCCACAAAGCATGTTTCTGAAGAAAACTCCACAAGGTTTGTTGGCCCGATGAAAGGTCAGTGGAAAGTGTTGACTATCCAACAAATCGTTGCTTGGGGGAGTATGCACGTTGTTGACGCCTAGAGGACCTAGTCCGTCTCCCAAGAGAGGTCTTTCACTAGGGAGCTTCTTCTTGATATTTTGGTCTAATCCTAAGCCCCAAAGCCAGATCCGCGCATAGGTAGGGATTGACAAGAAAACTAAATCTATAATGCAAATTCTTGAAACTAGCTCAAATTGACCCAGACAATTGGTTGCCAAATATGCTATAAAAGGCTAAATTTTTTAGATATCCAAATTCAGGTGGAATGTTCCCCTCAAGTTGATTGTTTGGCAAATATAAAAGGCTTAAATTTTCCAAGGAACCTAACAATGCATACATATCACCTGTTAATCAGTTGTTTATGAGATTGAGGTCCGAGAGGCATGGAATATATGTAAGCTCCTCAGGAAGAGGCCCAAACCGTTGGTTATTGCTTGCACTAAACTTTAAGAGATTTCTCATTTGTGAAATCTATGTAGAAACCGTTTTTCTGAACTGATTGTTTTCAATCTTTAGATATTGCAGATTAATACAAGAGTCCAAGGGTTTCAAATTCCCACTAAAATTATTTGCAAATATAACCAACTCAAAAAAATTTCCTCCCTATGTAGATTTGAAGGTAGAGGGCCCTCAATTCAAATCATTCAGAGGAAGCGGAGCGTGACCTAGTGAAAATGGGGGTTTACAGTTCACAGACTCTTCAGATCTAGGGTTCGAAGCTGGAAAAGAATAGGGTCAGAGTGGCAGAGCTATACAGAGGAGGATAGATCCTGACCCGACAGATGGTAAATGAGGGGTCCATAGGGACCCCATCTTATAAACATATAATGACGCACAAACAGACAGCACAGGAAGGTGTGCAAATAGCTAGGTATGAAAGGTCACAAAAAGAGGATGGGACCAGCAAGGGAAGGAAAAGATATGAGGGCAAAGAGGAACACAATACTTAAAAACTGAAAGGAAAGGAGGGTGGTGGTCGAACAGAAAACAGAGGCAGGGAGAAGGCAACACAAGCACATCCCGCCGATGAAAACAAACAAGAAAAGAAGGAGACAGAAGAAGAAGAAGGGGCTCTAAATAGAGAGAACGAGGAACAAGGAGACAAAACAGAAACATTCAATGGCAAAAAGACTCAAGGCCCATGCAAACCTAAGGTGGCAGAAACCATAAGGGTGGTGATAACAAACCCAGAAATTCAAGCCTACCAGGATCACATGATCGAATATACAGTGATCTCCAAGTTCATGGGACTCCAGCCAATAGAAAGGGCGTTGTGCCAATGGATAAAGCAGCAATGGAAACCCAAAGGTGATGTTAGACTGCACTTAGGAGCCAAAGGTTTTTTCACTATTGTTTTTTCAAATCTAGAGGATAAGGATAGAATATTTGATGGCAGACCTTACTTCTTCGCTTCTACAGGCCTTTACATTAGGCCTTGGAAGCCCAATTTCGTGCAAGAAAAAGAAACCTTCAAGCAGGTGCCAGTTTAGATACACCTCTTCTCCCTACCAATAGACTATTAGGGATATGCAGCTCTAAAACAGATAGGTGACAAATTAGGAACCTTCATCAAAGCTTCAGAAGCCACACTGCAGAGAAGATACACCTCCTGTACCCGAATCTGTGTGGAAATGGATGTGTCGGGAGCATTGCATGAGGGACTGTGGCTAGAATATAGGGATGAGGACTATTTCCAAGCCACTGATTATGAGCAAATCCCATTCCAATGCAGAAAATGTCATGAGCATGGTCATTTAGTCAGAGAATGTCCATTAAATAAAATAGCGGAAGAACTTAAGGTAGATAAGGCAGAAAATAACAGGGAGACCTTCATTCGACCAAGAGCGAGACAAAGAGAAAACAGGAAACGCCCAACCAAAGCAAGCACATCACAAGGTAATACTAGTAATGCTTTCGATGTTCTGGAAACTGAGACCGAAGCAGAGGACAATAATAAGGAACAAAACACCTATGAAGCAAACAAAACTACAACAGAGCCTGAAACTAAAACAATGGAGAAAAATCCTCTAAGCATTATACTACAGAATCAAGAGGTAACAGAACGGGTAGATGAAGACTCAGAAATGCTCATAAGTGACATCGAAAGTGATGAGATGGAGCTTAATGACATACCAGAGCAAGAAGTAGTTAATCTACCAGACATGGTGGAAAACTAGAAAAAGAAGGGGATGGAACACATATCAGAAGAGGAAGTTAGGAGAATTAATGATATACTGATAGCAAAACAGAGAGCAGAAATCGATATGCAAAGCAAGAACCTGGGCATAGCCAAAGGAATGGGACTCTGAACAAAAGGTCTACTTCAAACCTCCACCATCTCCAAACAAAGGAAAAAGAGAGGGCACAGAACCAATAATGAGGCACTGCAGAAATTGGGACAAATGCTCTTAAACTCTGGTAAGATGAAAGCTCTAGAAGCTTTTTATCTAAACTACTAAATATTGTTTTAAAATTAAAGTCATATCTTGGAATGCTAGAGGGCTTAATAGCCAAATAAAACAGTGACTTTTAAAGAAGAAGGTCCAAAAGGAAAAACCAGACATTATATTTGTGCAAGTAGTACTATTCATAATGTAAGCAGAAAATTAGACAAACATATGGAATACCTAGAAACCGCCAGCCATGGATGGGAGGGAGGTTTAATCACCCTATGGGATCCGCAAGTAATAAAAATCCTCTCCTCTGAAGCAACTAGATCTTTCATAGCTATAGAAGCTCAGATGGTAGGAAATTCGGAAACCTACTTGTGTACCAATGTCTACGGGCCTCAGAAGTTAGAAGAGAAATTTATTTTTTTGAGAACTCTGCTGAATCTGAAGCTAAGATATCCCAGAGCGAAGGCAGTCATAGGAGGGGATTTCAATATGATAACTACCCTAATGAAAAAGAAAGGAAGGACAAGGAAACTCAACAAAGATTCTGAAGCCTTCTTAGATTTCATCAATACAGCTAAGCTAGTGGATGTCCACCCCAAGAGTGGGGCTTTCACTTGGAATAACAAAAGGGGAGGTGAAAGACAAATTGCTTCTCGACTTAACAGATTTCTAATCTCCGAAAGTATTCTATTGAAGGGAGTTATAGTAGAATCAGATATACTCCCTAGTGGAGGGTCAGACCATTGGCCCATTTCTCTGATTGTTGCTATCCAGGGCACTCCTAGAAACAAGTCGTTTAGATTTGAGAAATCTTGGCTCACCCATCTAGACTTCATTCAACTTATTGAAAAATGGTGGCATGAACCGGTGGACATCAGAGGTACCAAAATGTACAGATTACAAGGCAAATTGAGATACATCAAAAACAAGATCAAAATATGGAATAAAACAGTCTTTGGGAACATATTCAAAGAAAAAGCCAAATTAGAGGAGCAATTAGAGAAAATACACAAATGTTGGATCACTGGAGAAATTAACCCAGAAACACTAAACAAAGAAAAAATGTTGATGTAGCAATGGCAGCTTCGTTGCCAATAAGAGGAAACCCTTTAGAAACAAAAGTCCCGGATTCAGTGGCTCAACGAAGGGGAACAGAACACAAAATTATCCACATATCAGCAATGGACCACAGGGGAGCCAATAAAATCCTCAGTCTCGAAAATGAACAGGGAGCCATTCTACAGACACATCAAGAAGTTTCAACCCTGCTTACTACGCATTTCAACAGCATAGCTCAAGAGCCAGAGGTTGACAGGACAGAAGCAATTGACGAACTCATCAAATCCATTCCTAAGACAATCATTAATGAGAGAAACCTAGCACTAACTCGAGAAATTTCTTTGAGGTGGAAGAAGCGGTGAAGGATATGCCAAATGATAAAGCGCCTAGGCCTGATGGTTTTACCATCAACTTCTACAAGGCTTGCTGGGACATTGTTAAAATAGAGGTCTGGGAAGTGGTGGAAGACTCTCGGTGTTCTGCCTCAATCCTCAAGTATCTAAATTCTACTTTCCTTGCCTTGATTCCAAAAGAAGAGGAGGCCAACACGCGGGCAAAATTTCGGCGTACCACTTTGTGCAATGTTATATATAAAATTATCTCTAAAGTCATTGCTAATAGAATGAAGCCTATTCTTCTGGGCCTCATCTCTGAAGAGAAATTGGGATATGTTGAGGGGAGACAAATTCTGGACAATATTTTACTAGCTCAAGAAATGATTCATACGCTTCACTCCAGGAAAATTGCAGGTATGATGATGCAACTTGACTTATCAAAGGCTTATAATAAAGTCAACTGGAATTACCTGGAAGCAATTTTAAAAGCTTTCGGTTTTGCCAATCAATGGATAGTGTGGATTTTAGCTTTGATCAAATCTACTAAATTTTCTATTCTGGTAAACGGTGCCCCTGACGATCAATTCTCCCCCTCACGAGGGCTCAGGCAAGGAGACCCATTATCACCTTTCCTTTTTGTTATCCTGATGGAAGGTTTAAGCAGACTCATTCACAGCGCTATAGAGGAAGGAAGTATCAAAGGATTGCAGCCCCTGCCTTCCATTCCAGTGACTACTCACCAACAATTTGTTGATGATACAATATTACATGGTACTCCCAGAGTCAAAGAAGCCTTGGGCTATAAAAGGATCCTCAAAATTTTCAGCAAAGCTTTAGGTATGGAAGTTAATCTATCTAAATCCACCATTTTATTTTTCAATACTCATTTAGGAGTGCAAAAAATCTCTCTACCATTCTAGTCATCTGGAGAAGCAGCCTGCCCTCTAGGTACCTAGGAGCTCCTCTAACGGATAAACCCTGGAAAAAAACTCATTGGTAGAAGATCCTAGCTAGCCTGGAGAAAAGATGCCATCATTGGACCCACAGGGCCCTCAATTTTGTTGGTAGGTTAGTCTTAACCAAAGCAGTCCTGCAAGCTATTCCTCAATATATGCTCTCCATAATTTCTGCTCCCAAAGGAGTCCTTCAGCAAATGAGGGTGATCCATAGAACTTTCTTATGGTCAGGAAATGGAGAGAAGAAAATGTGGGCACTAGTGGCATGGAATAAACTGTGTAAGCCCAAACAACTGGGAGGGTTAAACCTGCTAGAACCCTCCACCATCAATAAGGCCTGTGGTGCTAAGCTGTGGTGGAAATGGCTAAAGGAACCCAATCTTCCTTGGGCTAGAAATTGGAAGGAAAAATACGCTCCAATGCATAGTATTCAGAACTTGATCAGAATGCAAGAGAATCCAGAAGGCTCACCAATCTGGAACCTAGCAAGGAAAAATTGATACATTATACAGGAGAATAGCTTCTAGGAAATTCGCAATGGAAAAAATGCTCTTTTTTGGGAGGATGCCTGGCAACAACTCCCCAAGTTAGAAAGGCCTGAGTTTGCAAGTCTTCAAAGAAATTACCAGGAGCTTGGGAGAACAACAGTGAATCACTATTTGACTCCTAATAATAGGGACCTAGAGTGGATAACTTGGGTAGTCAATGAAACAGAGAACATGACCGAAGCAAACAATAACATTAGGGACTTGCAAACACTGTTAAACAAAATAAGAATTAGAATGGCGGAAGACAACGACCAACTAAGATGGGAAAAGCAAGGAGGGTGAAATTTCACTCTCAAAGAAGCCAGAAACTGTATCGAATATTCAGAGCAAGAAGAAAAGGTTAAATGGAGCAACAAGGTTTTGGATTCTCAGTTCTGGCTGAAAATTAAAACCTTCCTCTGGCTCCTAATGCACAGAAAAACTCTCACTTGGGAGAATCTCCGAAAGAAAGGGTTTTGTGGCCCATCTAGATGCCCCATGTGCGAAAAGGAAGAAGAAACAATGAATCATCTCTTCAACACATGTGAGTTGGCAAACCTCCTGTGGAATTGGTCAAAAACCACTTTGCAGCAAACAGACAAAATAAGAGATTCCATTCAAGAAACCATCGAAAATTGGCGAGGCAATTTCTCCAGCAATCAATTGGTCAACATCATTTGGAAAACCATGCCAGGGTTTATTACATGGTCAATCTGGAAAGAAAGGAATAGGAGAGTATTCTTAAATGAAACCAGAAATATAAATCACTCTATAGAAATTATCATACAAAATATCAGGCAATTGGTTCTTGTCAAAGGCAGACCACAAAAAGATACTAAAGCATCAACTGGGGACTTACAGATCTTGAAAACTTTCAACCTGGATAAAGAAACCTTCGTGGCTACCGTGAATTTCCAGAAGGAGATAAATACCACTTTAAGCATCTGGAAACAACCACCTTCAGGCTTCCTCAAGCTAAATTTCGATGGTGCTTCTCGGGGTAATCTACGTCTGGTCGGCATCGGAGGCATTCTCAGGAACAACAAAGGAGAAATTCAGTACATCTATAGTAGAGCCTTAGGGGAAAGAACCAATAATGAGATGGAGTTCACAGCGATGGAACAGGGTCTGAGAATTCTTAGGAAATTACAGCTGGGCGCGGCAGTGGTAGAAGGGGATTCCTAGCTCGCAATTACAGTAGCCAGAAGTATGTATGCGGGAGCTAATGCAAGCAAAGTTACACAGCACTGGCGACTGGCCAAAGTAACAGAGAGTATAGTCGAACATCTTGGGCGTTTGAAAGGTTTAATCTTTCAAGCTGTTCGCCACAAAGCCAATACAGTTGCGGACCATCTGGAAAATTATGGTATAGAGAACCCCACCAGCATCATGGATAGTTGTTGGCAGGACGTCACTTGCCCGGAAGTAAGAAACAGGTGTACCCTGCTCTCGAGGTAGGATATGGTAAATGAAAGATAAGGACAAAGGGACAGTGCTCTATACAGGTATTGAGATATGATTACGATCAATCGTACTGCGGGGAGAATTAAGGGTCGGCAGAAGAATGAAGGACAGGCAGGAAATGGGCATTCAATGCACAAGCAGGCAGGAGGCACTCCCATCAACTCCATGAGCGAAAAGTATGAGTGCCACCGGCGCCCATATAAAAGTATGGACACTTGGCACGCTTCGGAGAAGTTCAAGAGAGGCAAACTTAAGAGCAAAAATCTGAGACATCATCGAAAGTATGAACCACGAAGCAAGGATAATTATGAAGGGATTTGCGGTCAGCAGGTGACAAGATGGAATGTAGCAAGTGACTCACCCGCTCTCTCCTCTATATCTTCAGACCCTAGTAACGACAGTGCCACTATTTATTCGGTTAGTCTGCAGAAACTCTTCTCCTTGGACCATAGAATACGGTGTTGTTCAGTGCTTGAGTTTGAGATAATGGTGGGTGAGGGCAGCAGAAATGCGTTTGCCAACCGAGATCTTAAGCAGGCTCGGGAAGCCTATGAAACAAGGACCTCTCAAAGGGAAAAATGCAAGATTGAGGAGCTAGAGGCCATAGTGACTGAGGAAGAGGAGAACTTGGAGGAGCATGATTTGGAGAAGGATATGGAATGGGTCTAGGACCCTGGAACATCTACAACGCGAGCCACCCAATATGTCCCCATGCAAGCAGAAATGTGGAGGATGAAAATGATGGTGGCAAAAGCCATAAGCATGCAAGGTCATTACATTAGCCAGGCACGACAGGCTCAACATGCAATTGTTGTAACTTCTACAGAGCATGCGGCAATATTGGAAGGCCTGGACTTCAAGATTAGTGGCTTGGAGTAGCAATTCGAAAACATTTCCAAGAAACTAACAGTCTTGGTCAGTCTTCTACGTCACTACATATGTCAGGAAGCTAAGAGTGCTGGGGAAAGGGTGGAGGGGAACACGGGAAATAGTCAGAGCACACTTTCAGTGCCACCTCAGGCGGGATGAGCCAAGGCTCCAACTGGTCAGGAATCCTCCAAGAATTATGTGGTTCTAGAGATGTAACGGGTCTTTGCTGCAAGCACTGGATGAGTTCCTAAGGCATGGGTCTGTATATGCGATCGTTGACCTTGGAATTCATCCGTTTTGTCAGTTTTTTTCTATTTTCTTCTCTAGCTGTCCAAGGCTCTATGTGGGTCTCAGTTTGTTCACTGTTTGTTTTTTGTCAACCTCTAACTGTCTCTGCCGCCCTGCGTGGTGTGCCCTGGGGTTCTGTAGGAGTTCATTTTGGTCATGACGAGATGTATGCGGATTAGGAAAGCAGTCTTCTGTCTACACGAGCAGACCTTTTGTAAATATGTATTATTGTCTTAATATAAAATGTTGATTTACACAAAAAATAAGGTAGAGGGCCCTCAAATCATTTCCTAAAACATCGATTAGACAAATATTAGAATGTGTACTAAAATTATGTGGCAACTACCCACTCAACTTGTTATGAGATAGATTTAGGGTTGTCAGGCTAACAAGCGTTTCTAGTTGTTCACGGATGGGCTCATCAATCACGCAGGCTAGTCTCATGGATGCAATGTCAAAGTATCCCCATGTTGAACTATAAAAAATTATAATTTCATAGTCTTTTATTTCTCTGGAAGGTGACCCTTTCTCTGCTAACATCCGAGTTTGAATGAAGAAAACTATATCTATAATGCAAATTCTTGAAACTGGCTCAAATTAACCCAGAAAACTAATTGTCAGATGCACTATAAAAGGTTAAATTTTTTAGTTATCTCAATTCAAGAGGAATGTCGCCATCAAGTTGATTGTTTAACAGAGCTTAAATTTGCCAAGGAACCTAACAATGCATAAATATCACCTGTTAACTGGTTATTTGTGAGATTGAGGTCCAAGAGGCATGGAATGTATGCAAGCTCACCAAGAAGAGGCCCAAACTGTTGGTTATTGCTTGCACTAAACTTTAAGAGATTCCTTAGATGCCCAATATTTGTAGAAATCATTCTACTGAACTGATTGTTGTCAATGTTTAGATATTCCAAGTTAATACAAGAGTCAAAGGGCTGCAAATTCCCACTAAAATTGTTCGCAAATATAACCAATTCAAAAAAAAATCCTCCCTATGTAGATTTCTAGGTAGAGGGCCCTCAAAATCATTTCCTGAAACATCGATCAACCAAATGTTAGAATGTGTACCCAATTTCATTGGAAACTACCCACTCAACTTGTTATTAGAAACACTTAGGGTTGTCAGGCTAACAAGCATTTCTAGTTGTTCACGGGCAGGTTCATCAATCACACAAACTAGTCTCATGGATGTAACGTCAAGGTATCCCCATGCTAAACTATAAAAAATTCTGATCTCATAGTATTTTATTTCTCTGGAAGGTGATCCTTTGTTTTGAGTGACTGGAGGGTATGGGTTTGTGGTTCCCACAAATTGTAGTTACCTGTGCTATAGAAGAGTGGAACCTGCAAATTTATCAAATCAATCATTCACGATGGATTACTGATATCGCCCAAGACTTATGAGTCATGCTGAATACTTTCTTGAAACGAAGTGAAACCTCGACTTAAATGGTTGAAACTCACCTAAAATTCTATGAAACCTGCCTGGAAGTCATTGTGTAATTTGTGGAGGCTAAAAAAAATAACGCTTAGGATAGGATGGGGTGAAACCCACCTCAAGTAAAAATGTTTATAAAACTAGAAATTGCACCAAGAGGTGCAATGGAACACCAAAAGGAGTTGGGAATGTGGAAGGAAACTATCTCCTTGTCCTACATGTCAGGGTACATCATCAGTGTTACCTTATGGGGTGCACAATGCCACATTGAAGGGGAAAAACTTTCTAACCTCCAGACCTCATGAACCACTCTAGTCCTTGCAATCAAAAGGGGTCATGTCAATGGATGTGATCTCTACTTGAGTCTTATTGTTTTATAGCATCGACAGGTGGTTTTCCATCTATATGTTATGAGACCAAGTTATGAAATTAGATAAATAAACAACGATAACGACTTTTTTTTTCCTTTTAGAGATAAAATAAAGTTTTATAGATAATTTGACTATTGCGACAATGCTCCGGACCAAGTTATCTCTTAATGGGCCTGATTTTATTATTTCCCCAAAGATTAGTGTTAGACTTGAGTCAACTCAACCCTAGAGGAGTTTGGTAAAGAGGAAATTAGAAGACCAATATAGTGGTAGTGGGAGAAATATCTCAACTCCAACACAAAACGAAGGGGAGCTAGACTTATAACCTAAAAATATATACTTTCAAGTTTCAACCATTTTACCATAACAGAGCACCAATGGTATCAGGAGAAGAGTGGCTCACCTGCGCAAATTGGTTTTTGCCGATCTTTTTTTCCATCTCATTGGATATCAAAACAAAATGTTTGTGATGAAAATACAGTATAGTTTCCAAGTTTGAGAAATAAATAGTAAGAACCAGACCTGAGCTGAGAAATACAATAACCAAAAGGTGTCGTGGATTGTCAATCCATCGTCACGACCCTCTTGGTCTAAAGTGTTGTACAATTTATCTATCCACATAGTAGAATCGTCTTCCCTGCCCGATACTTCGAGTCCAATATGGCCCAAAGCAATGATTGAGAGCTCTCCTTCCTTGAATCCCAGTCGAAAAAAGAGAAGCCTTACTACATTTATCCACCTCCTTGTTCAAGGTTTGCCCTACAGCAGAGCTTTCACCTTTGTTTATAGTGCTAGAATACCTACGACCTAGAGCTTTTACATACTCCATGGGACTTCAAAAATGTATGTGTGTTATACAATCGTTGTCCCCTGATGACTCAATTGCATGACCATGAGTGACTCTACCATTTAAACCGAGAGGTGAGCGGCTAATGGTGGAAACCCTCTTGTACACTAAATCAACAACCCGTTTCAAATTTGTGGAAGTCTAATTCGTGATCATTGTGAGATAAATATCATGCTACATAGTAAACAATCGACATGATATCTACACTAGGATTCTATATTTTTGAAACGTGACTCAAAATTAAACCCTGAAATCAAGCTACTATCTCTACCAATGACCATGTGTTGAAATTGATTTTAATATTTCACATTTCAGAGAACGGTTGAAATCTTCTTGAGTTCCAGTAAGTGATACATGAGTTCATGATTGTGCAGACTCTTATGCATTGAATACAGAGGACAACTTTGAGAGCACATCTTGCTCTTCATTGAATAATCCTCATGTCTCTAAAGTATACATTCAATGATTCAATTTGTATTGGCATTGGATGTGAAGAAGAGGAACCTCAGTGGCATTGTTTGGCAATCAAAATTTAGGTGGTTGTCCTCAATTTTGGTTGATACAAGGAATTTCACACGTGGTTGTCAAGACAATTCATTCCATTAATTTATATGCCAAAAGACACCCGTGGTACATTAGTCACTTAATAAATTCGTTCCTTATGCTATCTTGAATTTACTTATTTCTCTCTTGAATTTATACATGCTCATTCTTCAATTGTCTTGGCATGTTTGCATTGTTGTGTGTTGGAGTCGTCAGTCCCCTGCAATTCTCTGAGATTTTCTTGTGATTGAATCCTGTGAAACAAAACCATGGCCCCCACATCTGCTGAGAATTCTCCTGTGGAAGGAGTTGTTATCGCCACCGAGGAAGTTGTTACGGTGAAGCCTGAAACAAATGTCGAGGGGCCCAAGGCCACTAAGAAGGCGAAGGCTCCCAAGGGGTCCAACAAAAAAGAACAGGTGGTGATTTTCGGTGTAGAAATAGGGAAAAAGAAATGATACATTCAGCGGCTGCATTGTCCAGATCAGTGTTGGGAAGCATCTATCCTTCTACAGCCCTCCCACAACAATCTTCATGGAATTGTTGGAACTTCCTTCTACAATAATCTTCATGGAATTGTTGGAACTTCCTTCTACAATAATCTTCATGGAATTGTTGGAACTTGTTGGAACAAGCTGAAGGCACAAAGGCATTTGAAGAATGGTTTTGGAATTTATATCACTGGAACTAATGAGCCAATAGTTCTATATGTTTTATATGTGGAGTAAACAAGACTTGAAGAACCCTATTCTGGATGAATGGACTGACGACAAAGAAAAAATGGTTTCCACGTGTTGAATTTTGATGGGAGGGAATGATGAAAATGGAGTGAGGAGATTGGTTGGGATAAATAGTGTTTGCCCAATGAACTCTATAGAGAAAACGCCTTTCAGCGTAAATTAAAAATCGTGTTAAACATGTGAAATATATTATCAAAAACGACATTGTATAAGGACCCATGTGGGGTGTTGTTTCGAAGCTAGGAAATAAGGAAAGTTTTTAGTACCTAATTCCTCCAGTCGGATCTATGTATTCATTAACTAAAGAAGCTCCATATAAGGTTTCGTAGTTGCTCAACTGTCTCACATATTTCCCACCTCTTCTCCTTTGTTTCTTGTGAGACTATTTTCTTTTGACTCAAAAACATGGAGTCCACAACTGATGTTCAATTGAAGATCGATGAGAACGGTTGGGTTATTCAAATCAAGGGAAGTTTTTATCGAGAAGAATAAGAATAAGTGAAGGAATTATGTATCTTCATTTTTAATGTGCCCAAAGAGTTATTGGCAGTGAAACCTTAAGCATACACTCCTCAGTCCATTTCCATCAGCCCCTATCATCATTGGAGATCTGAGCTCTATGACATGGAGCACTACAAACTTTAACCTACTCACAAATTTCAAAAAGAGTCAACAGACTAAAGTTTGAGTCAACGGTTTTGGAGGAGTTTAGGAAGCACGAATGGTGAATCTGAAGCAGCTACCATAAGTTCTTGGACTACAAAGAAAAATCCTTGGCATGGCTCGTGGTTCTTGACACAGTCTTCCTTCTCAAGTGTCTAAAGTTTTATGTGAGACACACCAAAAAAAATTTGATGCAGACGTCAAGCATCTTGAATTAGTCCTAGATCCAAGTGGCACCAGTGATGCCCACAATTCCATTGTTAGAGATTTGATGATGCTTGAAAATCAATTGTCTCTCTTTTTGTTCCAAAAGCTTTTGGAATTACAGTTGGGTTTTATATGTGGAGTAAATGAGACTCGAAGAACCATGTACGAAGTGACTGACAAATGGTTTCCATGCATTGAATTATGATAAGAGGGAACGATGAAAAGGGAGCGAGGAGATTGGCTGGGATAAACAGTGTTTGCCTAACCAATTCCATAGAGAAAACACTTTTCGGCATAAAAATGACACAAATATAAGTTTTAAAATGTGAACATGTTTTTATTGCATAAGCATATTACTATGTGAACTCATGAGTGAACTACATATTATCATTTTTTTACCATATATATATCTAGATTATTGGTTTTCTTATCAATGAAATTAGATAATATTATTAAAAATACAATTTAATTATTCCCTTATGGGGTGGATACACAAGTGACAAATGGGTTCCGGGGAGGTTACCCCTCACCCCATTGACTCTACATACAATTAAAGAGGGGAGTGACGAGGCTTGCCACCCTTTTGTGACTACAATTCTATCGAACACATGGAGTACCATATTCTGGAGGGTTCTCTTGTAGCTTCTATATAGTGGAGAGGGCTTATAATACCCACCAATGAGAGTATTATATGTTACAATATGAAACTAAAAGCCCTCTTCCAAGTTACCTTCTCTGCATAAAGCATGAATTATTATATTGAAAGTAAAAGCATTGGGAGGTATTTGTCTCATACCCATTTCAATATAGATTTCCTAGCAAAGATTGATGCAATTGGACTTCAATAAACCATTCAGAATGTTATTGGACACAATGATGTGGGGAACAGAATCAATAACTTCCATTAGCCTGAATATCTGAGCAAGGTCATGCGCCCTCCCACACTGGGCATAAGCCTTGATGAGCATATCAAACACCACAAGATTCCAATTACACCAGTTTGATGTCTGTAGAAGCCCATCAAATACCTCATTACAGGTCTCATGACCTGATATTGAGTGGAAAATCAGGGTTATTTCATCTAAAACATTCTAGCAAAGCTCATAATATTGACCATGACGCACTAGCTCTATAAATTGTGCCTTACTCTATTTTTCTGTTCTGCCCATTTGAAGAATTGGAAGGCCATTGCTAGTTCTAATTGTGTCCTCAACAAAACATGTGTGATCATCAATTAGGGTAATGTGGAAGGCACTGAATCTTGTTGTAAGAGATCCCATCTGCCATGCCTGATATCTTCACAGATTTTATTAACGAAGTTACCATTGTGGTGGGAAAAATGTCTCCTACCTAGAGGCCTCAAAGTCCAGTAGGCTATAAGGAAATTTTATACAAGGAACGCTTTTGATAGTCTAAGTGATGAATTGTGCAGGGACCCAAAAGTGGCAAAAAATAATGCGGGTATGGATTTTAGGGGTTCATATAACATGTCTTTGCATAACTACAGATGGGTATCGTTGGTGTAATGTATCTCAAGAATGTTATATGTTGGTGGTAGGAAATAATTCGATAAGGTGTAAAATTGTGGAGGTCCTGGGGTTTTTTGAAAGAGTCCATGCATCTCGGTCACTGCATTCCATGCCCTTCAAAAGCAGTGCATTTTGACAACAAACTTTCTGTCTTGAGATCGTTTCAGGCAAGATGTCAAGCAGCTTGGACGAGTCCTAAATCTAGGTGGCACTAGTGCTACACACAATTCCATTGTCTGATATCTAATCATGCTTTAAAATCTATTGCCGCTCTTTCTATTGCAAAATATTTTCAAATCAATTGTCGCTCAATCTATTGCAAAATATTTTGCAATTGCAGTTGGGTTTTATATATGGGTTTCCACGTGTTAATTTTATGTTGGTTTTATATGTGGTTTCCAAGTGTTAATTATGATAAGAGGGAACAACTAAAGGAGAGCGAGAAGATTCGTTGGGTTGAACATCCAATTCTATAGCAAAAATTAAATACGATAATAATATTTATAAAAAAAAAAATTATACATAGTATTAATTTAAAATTTTAATAAAAATAAACACAATATTAGTTGTATATAAACTATTTAATATGTAAAATTTAATTTTTAATCAATGTAATTTGTGGTTCTCTACAATGATATTTATGTGTGTCAAAAAGTATATTTTTTTTTATGTGGCCACCATTTTCATGTATTGAGATAAATTAAAAGGCTCAACATTAAAATCATGTTAAGGTTTCTTCTTGTTTCAACATAGACATAGAAATGTATGATAACATACCCTCTCCTAAAATTTCGACAATTATTATTTTTTTGAACTAAGCTTCCTCCTATTACAATGAGGCCAATTTCCCACATTTAACATTACAAAATGTTATGAACAATGGAGAAATTTCTATTGGGGTCTTTATCTTACTAATATTACCACATTTTGCACATAGGGAATAATTCTCAAGGCTTTTACCAATGGACATGAAAAGGACCTTAGACTATGAATATGGGCATCGCTACTATTCTTTGCATAATAAAAATTAGTATGGGGTAAGGAGAAAAAGGTATCTACTTCTAAAATGAAGTTTCTCGTGCTCAAGGGCCACGAATTTGACATTGAACAACCATATAGATCATCTCTAAATAATTTCAGGGATAATATGGGATATCAACTCTATTAGGATTTTTTTCACACCATGTATAGGAGTCAAGGATTGTACCATGTGTAGGGGAGGTAATCAAGGGCATTAGGCCTTACAAGAAGCTTTTTGGTCTCAAGGGTTGTGAGTTAGACTTAAAAATGACATAGATCTTCTTTAATGAATCTTTGGTCTTAAGTCAGTATATGGGCACCATAAGAGGTATTTATCACCACATATGGAAGTGAGTGTCTATGTTATGATTAAGAGAGGAAAGTAAGGGCCTTAGTCCCTAAATCAATCTTTCTCATGCTCAACTTCCATGAACAAGACCTCTAGCTGGGAATATGTGCATTTAGTATCTTTTGCATAATAAGAATGGGTCTCATGACCTTTACTATGGCCAAGGAAGGAAATTTTATAAAAGGGACTTAAGTCTTAAATAATTAGTGGCCATTAAAAAGGCTTCAAACCACCACATTAATTATAATCTCTAAGGGATATTCTTTGGCCTCTATGAGGGATGTGTCTTCCATTAAAAGGTTTTTCACATCATTATTGGGTCTTGGAGCCTCGTCATTGGACCCTAATGAAATTAGGGTCTTTTTAAATCAAATATGATGTTTACAAGTGTAGAGTTGGTCAAAATAAGAACATAAGGGGCTTAGGCCTTATTTGAATCTTTGATGATTAATCTTTCTGAAGTAGTTCTCAAAGAACCACACACAACTTCTATAGGGGATCTTAGGCCTCTATGGGGGATCTTTAGTGTCATTGATATGTTTTACATAGTAAGAATTATGGGTCTTAGGCTTGTACCATGGCAAAGGAATGAAAACAATGGCCTCGGGCCCAAAATGAAACTTATTTAGCTTACATCTCATGAAAATAACCATAAAGAACAATATAAATCATCTTTGAGGGAATTTAGGCCTCCATCTAGGATAAAGGCTCCATTATGGGGTTTTCCAAATAATATATGGGAGTTAGGGCTTATATCTTGACCAAGGAATGAAAAAGTGCTTTAGGCCTAGAATAAATATTTGTCATGTTTAATGTCCATGAAAAAAATATTATATTGAGAATATGAGCACAATTAGTATGTTTTTCATAATAAGGATGGGGTTTATAGCCTTTACGATGGATACGGAAGGAAAATATGATCCTTAGTCCCTCAAAAAAATTTCTCTAATAGTTCAATGGATATGAATAAGGCCTCAAACCACCACACATATCTTATCTAAGATATATCTAGCCTTCAAATGTGATGTTATGGGTATTATTTGAAGGTTTTTTGTGCCATAGTTGGGTCTTGGGGCCTCTAAGTTTCGCCTCAATATCATTAGGATTTTTTTTACACCATGTATTGCACTTGGGGTCTTAAACATCGTAAAAGAAGAATCATAAGGTGCTTGGGTCATATTTGAATCTTCCCATGATCAATTTTCTTGAATAAGTATTTAAGAATTATGTCTCTCTTTCTTGTCCCTCCTTCCAAAGAGAGTATAAAACTATTATATATTGCAAACTTATACTCTATATTGTATAAAAAAATTTAAATTTTAGCATTATAGATGGATTCATGGACCCCTTTATGGGGGTCGTTTAATCCATCTACCTAAATAATTTTAACATTGCGGACAGATTTAGAGACCCTCTTAAATGGGTCTCTAAATTTTAACACTATAAATGGACTCAGAGACCCCTTTTCCTCTAAATTTAACACTACAAATTGATTCAAAGAAGGGGATCTCTGAATCCATCTGCAGTGTTAAAATTTAGAGACAAAAGGGTATTCATAATTTTAACACTGTATATGGATTCAAAGACCCATTTGTCTCTAAATTTAACATTGCAGATGGATTCAGAGACTCCTGTAGTGAAATGTAACACTTCAGTATCAAAATTGCAATTTTCCATTTTCGGAGTGACATAATTAAAAATTACTAATATAAATGAGTAATTCATATACTTGGTGTACTTGTTATTTGGTCATATTTTTATTCTTGGACTATAGTAGTCATTTACGTTAATCATTATTAATTTTATCACTTATTATCTAGTCATATATTTTAGTCCTTGACTAAATTAGTCATTTAAGTTATTCGATTTTAGTTTGGTCGCTTATTATCTAGTTGTATATTTTATCCCTAGACTAAATTAGTCATTTAAGTCATTTTTAGTTCAATCACTTAAAATTGCTCAATTTAGTAGTAATTCACTTGAAATAATTACGGTGACTAACTTTTTTAGTCACATAGTCACTAGTTTCATCATTTTCTACCAGTGGAAGGATTTCTTTTGAGATGACCTTAAATATTATATTCAAAAGTTTGTGGTGGAATGTTTGGTTTGCCAACAAAATAAATTTGAAACAATTAAGACCTCAAGTCTATTACAACCTTTATCCATTCCAAGTCAACGTTAGAAGGAGGTTTCAATGGATTTTATCACAGGTTTACCCAAGTCTAGAGGGAATGGTTTCATCATGGTGGTAGTTGATAGACTTACCAAGCATGCACACTTTTGTGCATTATCTCATCCCTTTAAAGTCATTACAATTTCTATTGCATTTATGGAAATAATTCAAAAGCTACATGGAAAACCAAAGATTATTGTAAGCAACGGAGACCCCATTTTCACTAGAAATTTTTGGACAAAATTATTTTCCTGTTTGGGTAGTTAGTTAGCTCATAGCTCATCGTATCATCCTCAATCTGATGGGGAAATTATGCTAGTGAACAAATATTTAGAAGGATAACTTCATTGCTTTGTACCTGATAAATATAAATAATGGGTCAAATGGTTGTCTCTAGCTGAATGGTGGTATAACACTTCCTTCCATAATGCAGCAAAAATGACCCCATTTATGGCACTTTATGGAAATCATCCACCATCCATCACATCATATTTAAGAGAAAATTCTAAGGTTCAAGAAGTGGAAGATGGCATTGAGCATCAACAGCAAGTTCTCCAACTCTTAAGGGATAACCTCACCTTGGCACATAATAGAATGAAACAACAGGCAAATCAACATCGTTGAGAAATAAGTTTTGATGTAGGTGACTGGGTATTTCTACAGTTACAACCATACAAACAAATTTCCCTCAAGCAAGCTAAGATGGATAATAAATTATCACCAAAGCATTATGGTCCGCACAAGGTTATGCAAAATATTGGTACAATGGCATACAAATTGGAGCTTCCTATAGCGTCTCGAATGCACCCAGTTTTCCATGTTTCATGCTTAAAAAAGGTTATAGGTGACAAGCTCCCAGTTCAAACAATATTGCCACAACTTGATGAGGAAAGAAAAATTATATTGGAACCTAAAGCAGTCACAAAAATAAGAACTCGACAGCTATGAAATCGATCAATTTTAGAGTATCTCATCAAGTGGAAGAACTTACTCGCTAAACATCCCACATGGGAGGATGAGAATTTTATACAGAATCATACATAACTACTCAAGCGTTGAGGACAACACCTTTCTAAAGAAGAGGGGCATGTTAGGCCCCTATAATACTACTGTATTCCTTTATTATTATTGTCATTGTAGCCCCATTTTTTTATTCTTGTGTCCATGTTGTCCCCATATTGTTATTATTGTGCCCCATAGAAACTCACTATTGTTATTGATATGCCCTTACATTATTATTTTTATGTTGCCTTGACTATATTATGACCCCTTAGACTCCTATCTATAGAAAGGAGGTATTGTCATTTGTACCATCCAAGAATTGTTCATTTGTGTAATGTAAAGGAGGTTTCCCCATTGAAGAGGCTAATTTTGAAGTCGTTGATCTATATTTTCTTCTATTTTGTGAGCTGGTTGCATAACAAAGGGTAAAATATATTCTAGAGGAGAATAGAATTGATGTGTTCATAGGGACTTTAAAGTATAACATCCAACTTTAGGTTCGCCTTTGGGAACCTGATTCATTAGAGAAGGCATTTAGAATGGCAATAAAAATTGAAAGAAAAATTATGGCAATAAGGAAGCCTACCACTCACAACTATAAAGATGAAAGTGATGCTTCCCCTAGCCTTCCACAACCTACAATGTTGAAACCACAACAATTGGAAGAAAAAAGAGAAAAATGACTTTTTTACAGTTGCAATAGAAAATACACTAAAGGTCATAAATGTGCTGAAAAGAAAATATTTTACATAGATTGTGAGGAGGAGAAATAAAAGGAAAACAAAATGTCAAAAGAAGAGGATATGCACCAGGAACTAACCCTAGAGAAAGGAGAAATGAATCTGATCATATCTTGTAATGCATTGGCAGGAATTACCACTCCTCAAACTCTCAAGATGGAAGGAGATATCAAGAAGAAAAAGGTAATAGCGTTGATTGATGGGGGTAGTACCCATAATTTTATCCATTGTAAGATAGCTAAGGAATTGAATTGCTTCCTATATCGAGCACCAAAGTGTCAAGTGATGGTTTCAAATGGAGGAACCATAAATTCCTATGGAAAATGCCATAATATCAAGTTATCCATGGGAGAATATGTAATGAATAGTTCAATTCTTTCCATTCCAATGGGTGGTGTTGATGTTGTACTAGGAGTCCAATGGCTACAATCTTTGGGTATGATAGCTTTTAATTTTCAAGAACCTTTCTTGAAATTTGTTTGGGAAGGAAAGGAAGCTGAATTAAGGGGCATGATAGGGACAATCATTCCAAGATATTTGAGACTCCAAAGGCCTCCCATCTATTCATGATCATGATCATGCTATTCATTTGATTCCAGGAAGTGTTCCCCGAAACATTAGGGCTTATAGATATCCATATGCCCAAAAGAGTGAAATTGAACGTATGACTGCAGAAATGATAGAGGTTGGTATAATTCAACCTAGTCAAAGTTATTTCTCTTCTTCAGTGGTATTGCTACACAAGAAGGATGTATCATGGCACATGTGTCTGGGTTATAGGGAGCTCAACAAGCTTACTATTAAAAAGATAAATTTCCCATTCCTTTCATTGATGAATTATTGGATGAATTACATGGAGAAATTTATTTCACCAAGTTGGATCTTCATTGAGGATATCATCAAATAAGGAAAAGGAGGTTTCCCCCTCGAAGAGACCACTTTTGAAGTTGTTGATCTATCTCTTTATTCTATTTTGTGAGCTAGTTGCATAACACATTATAGGATTGGCAAGCTAAAGATGATATCTAACTATCTAGACCCTAAACTTTATATTTGGTTTTCATGTGATAATGGTTGATGTCCCTTATGCCATCCCATGTACTCTCTGGAGTCCCATTGAGTCCCTGAGATTTAGGGTGCTATAGTTAGGGACAAGGAGGGAGCTGGTATTATATATGTCTAAACATGAAGAACTTAAATGCCCTGCTTATTCAATGTAGCATTCTTTATGTGGTTATGTATGCACCCTAGTTTTAAAGTAATGTAAATTAAGAAATTAAAAATCAATAATTAAAAATAAAAACATACCTATAAAAGAGATATGTCCTATAAAATAGGGGAAAGAATGAAAGCCCTAAAACCAATATCCCTGTTGAAATGAATACCCAAGGGGTTTGGGGATGGTGGAGAAAAATATGCTTGCAGAATTATAGATAATTTCTCAATATTTTCCCTCTAGAAAATATTCGTCAAATAAAATTTGGTTAGACCTATAGTCCAAATGACCTACAAATTGACTTGTTGTTCAACCACTCAAAATAACAAGGGAAAATGACATTTCTAGCCTAAAAACTAGCAAAAAGCATTTTGGATTTGATGGAATTGCAAAAAATATATGTTAACATTGTACAATCTAGATTAAGATGTCTATAGTTGTGGAGAAATAGTGAATCTTCTTATCTCACCAACAGCCATATAATTTTTTGACACCTTTCAAAGGGTTGCATCTAATAATCTATTGATTCTAAGTTGTGTTACAAATATCTTGGATTTCTCTCAATAATTTCAAAATTTTCCAAGCTTTTTAGGTTGCCAATATTTCTAATATTTTTTGAGGTTTTGAGGCCAAGTTTATGTGGGCCAATAATTTTCAATAAATTCCACTATTATAGTATGCATGCCTTTCGGATTAATCACATCAGTATTATTTGGTTGATGTTTTGAACCAGCTAATGTGGTTCATCCTCAAGACAAAGCTGAAAAAATCCATAAATCCTAATGAATAAATAGCAAGGATGCATCAGTGACTAGAATTAGCTATTAGAAACTAGTCATTAGGAAATTAGTTAATTAATAAATTAATAAATTTTTATTTTTAAATTCCAATCAAATGACTAGTTGTTATAAAATTAGTCGTTATTTATAAATATCTAATATTTATTAATATTAAAATTATTATTATTATTAGTATATATATATATATATATATATATATATATATATATATATATATATATATAGATAGATATAGATATAGATATATATATATATATATATATATATATATATATATATATATATATATCTATATATATATATTGCTTATTATCATAACCCATTTAGAAATTATTAATTAATAATATTAAAACTGACCAGAGTCAAAACAAAAGCATTTTAATAATATAAACTAATAAATCAATAAATCGAATAATAAAAATATAATTATTTATTAATAATATTAAATTATTATATATGAATTTTTTATTATTACATTTTTTATTATATTAACCATTTTTATTTACAATGACTAACCTTATTTCTATTTCATAAAAAAATAAACCAATAATTATACAAATATCAATGTAATATTTACCAATAGTTTATACATATATAAAATTTTCTAAAAATATAATATTTACCAATGGTTATACATATATGAAATTATCTAAGAAAAAAAGATTGGAAAAATCAAAATAAAAGAGATGGAATCCAACTCTTTCTCAATTTCCACCCATCATTGCTATTGAGTTTTTTAGCATGTTTCTCAATCTCAATAGCCTCTCTTAGCTTCCTATGGTGGAAACGATCAACCCTGGAAATGACCTTCACATCCTCAATGAAAAAATGGTGCTTATATTTCTCTACATGCTTTGCGAGAGCTGAGGAGTGAGATCGGTTGTGCCTGATGTTTGCATCATGCTCTTCGATTCTTTGTTTAATAGAGTGATCGATCAACCCAATGTAGGGAACCCCACATGAACATGGGATCGAGTAGACACCTTTCATGTCGATGGGGTAAATAGGGTCTTTAATTGATCCGAGAGAATTCCTAATGGTATTAAGTGGCATGAAAGTAGAGGAGAAATTATTCTTCTTCAAAATATGGGAAATTGATGAGCACCAGTATTGCAACAAGGATGTTGTAACTCCTAGGCTACCAACTTTACTTATCAACTCGGGATTCGTACAAACTTGGAGGTGACAGTGGTGTATGCACAAGTAAAAGTGATGGTTTTGTCTGTTGTCACAGTTCAGCTGGCGAGAGACCATTGGGGTCCCAAGCCAAACTTTTATAGAGTCAGAAGAAGCTTGATTCTTTGATGGAAGAAGGGCAAATATACTCTAAGAGAGTTACTCTACTGCAGTAATGGAAAATGCCAACATGTAATGCTAAACCACACCATACCCTAATTAACCATTTAAGAAGCTATGCTAAGTAGAATTGCTAAATCAACAATAAACAAATGCTACTATCTAAGTTACAGAAGTAAAAAGCATCAAACCATACTAATGTTCAAGGAAAGAAACTAAACTAAATTTATTTTCACTTTTTTGGTTTTTTAGGCAAAATCAAGTATGCAAACTAATTGTTCTTGTGGATGTGACAGGTGGATGGAAGGTGTTTGAGGATGGCTAGAAGGTTTATGAAGTGGTTGGATGGTGTGGAGGGGTCCTAGGAGGATTTTTGTGACTTCCTAGAGGTTTCCCATCAATTCAGCCTCAAAACAGGTTGTTTCAGGAAAACCTATAGGATGTACTAGAAACCTACAGGATGATCCTGTAGGAATTACAGGAAACCTATAGGATACAGTCGAGAGCTAATTGTGAGGTGTTGGAGGTGTTGGGACGTTTAGGAAAGGTGTGTGATTTGTGGAATGGAGCGTTAGAAGATCTAGGAGCACTCAGGAGTCAACATCCAAGATAAGAGATGGCAAGATTCGCTCAATGTGTTTATGAGAATTTCAATGAAAAATGATGAAAAACTAATGAGGGTGATGGTGAAACAAGGGATGGCTAAAGTTGATGAATTGGAAGGTGGCTACTAGTTATGATGTCTTGGTCTCTAGTTGAAGTACTTGCTCTACATAAAACATGCGTGCCTTCCAAAAAGAACTATGCAACAAGATACATTTTTCACATACTATAAAAGCATGAATCAACTTCCTATATTATGCATGAAGAAATTTGCTGAAGGGAATGAAAGCATGACGGAGACCTTATTGTAGAAATGGAGATGGAAAAATATGACAATGAAATCTTCCTTACAACATTAACTAACTACTGAATTAAAGACAACAAACTCCAAGTCTCATAAAAGAGCTATAAATCTATGTTTTTGGGGCTGCTGAAGGGTCCCTTCCTCAAGTCATGTCCTAGAGGGAGGAAGTGTGGCTAAGTCACCTGCTGAAAACCTTGTTGTGATCCTTTTTCTCCTTGATAACCTCCTACTTGAAAGAAGGCACAAATGGAAACAAATTATCACACAACCAATCTGATCTACACTACTTGTAATGGGAATGCATCTAATAAGAAAACTAACAACTAAGCATACATTTACAATAAAGAGGACCCTTGGCTAGTAGGGTTGGGCCCTAACCCAAGAGCTTCAGCCCTTTGAGCTAACTAAGTGCTGGCTTGAAACAAAACTCATTCTTATTACCAGAACAACAAATTACATTAGAAGAACTGTCACAAGTCTTGCATCTTGAAAAATAGAGTAGAGTTTTTCAATCAAAATCTGAATCCTACTGAGGTCTTAGGCCTCTCTACTTATACCTCTGAAGTCTCCAATGACTTCCTTAAAATTAGGGAGGCTCAGCTCCCAAACTCGAGATAAACTGGTGCTTTGCCTTTCACTTGCTCGACTGCCTTCTAGTCCTCATGGTTTGTCTGTTTGCACTTCGAGCCGATGGATGAATATTCGAATGGAGGGGTAGTAAATGGGGAGGATTTACCTCCTATAATTGCTCTCCCTTCTCCTATTCGAGTTTTTACCTTGGTCTTTACCAAAATTCGTTGTGTTTCTCCTTTAATCCTTCATTAAATGCACATTAGACCACAAATCAAAATATCAAACACTAACTCATCTCATAAACAAAATATAATCAAAAGTATGCAATAAGTTATGAGAATAGTTGGTTTGACTAAGCTAGGAGGTGAATTAAGCCCCATATAATCACCCAATGATGAGGCTCATCATCACCCCTGTACTGAAATTGTTGCTCATCCTCTGTGCAACTTAATCAATATCCATATCCTTCATGGCTCTAGTAGCCTCCCTGATATCCCATGCCTCTGCTATGGTCTCCTCTTCTTGTTCATAGAAGCCTTCTTTCTTTTCTACTTCTTCCCACTGCCTCTTTTCTTCTTCTTATTTTCTCCCTTCTAGCATCCCTAAGAGTAGTGGTGGAATGAGTTTTATGCCTATCCAATTGAACTTCAACCTTTGCATAGATTGCTTATACATAGGTGTCATGTTGAGTGCCTCTCTGAACCTCTGAGGGGAGTGATATTCTCTTATCTTTAAGCTGTATGGCAGTGTGTTCCATCTCCTCAGGCAAGCATGTATACTATCATCTCCTAGCAGCCTAAACATGTCCTCAAAATGTGAAATTTCTTGCTCTTTGGTAGCAAGATATCTAGGTGCTCACGGAGGGTCATTTGCAATCAAATTATGGGTACTGATGAGGGACATGGGATTTGATTGTTCAGCTCTGATCAAAAAGAGGTTCAGATTGCTCTCTTGCCAATATCGTTTTCATCTCTACAACCCTTGACTCCTCATGGTTCATCCATGATGTCAAAGCCATTAATTGTAGATCTCCTAGCTTGGCATTAGGGTCCCATACATTCATGTTTTTTAGGTTCATGTTGTGTAAATAAAACTCAGCCATTCTAGCCCTATCCTCGAGTGTACTTTGATGATAAAGATCGAGAAACTACCCGTAGTCCTAAAATGGCATGGTTCCCCTCTGTGCTAGTGTCGTAATCTAAAAGTGCAGCCATTGTTCTTTGAGGTAGAGAGTGTAGGATTTAGCTGGCACCCTACACTGGATTGCCTCCAAGGAGATGCTGGCCATACATGCTAATTGGTTCTCTCTTTCCTGCAGTTGTCCTCTTAGCCATGCATTTTCTGTCTCTAATTTATTTCTCATTATATCTTCTCTGTCCTTAAGCCACTTAGCTCTCTACCCATTTCTTTGAGTTTCTCCTCCATGTGCCCAATGTCTTCTACCCCCTTTGATTTGGAAATCTGCATCCATCGGTGAGTTCTGGCCCTCTCCTTCTCAAGCTCGAAGAATAGTGGGATGGTAAATTTTTGAGGTATGACCCTTCCTCCTTCAATAAATTGGTAACAGGAGTCCACATTAGGTTGGGGGCTGGGTTCTTTTGTCTTTGGGTCCTCCTGTTTAGCTTCTTGCTGCTCCCCTACCTTTCTTTCCAATTTTTGTGCCTCCTGTAGATTTAGTAGTGTATCCTATAGGGCTATTTTTGCTTCCTATAGATTTTGTTGTAGATCCTGTAAGATTGCCTTACCCTTTGAGGAAATTGATCTAGTAGTAGGCCTCCTTAGATAGGTGATAGGGGACTTAGGGGAAGGCATTTTGTCCTTTTGTGTAGGGGAATATTTAATCTAAATAGGAAATTTGGTTGATGTTTGTGGCTTCCCCTATCTTATTCTTGTGCTCTTTCTTATCCTGAAATATACTGGGGTCTGCCTCTACCTTTTTCCTTTTTGTTTGTTTGAGGTGCTGAAAGTAGTGAGGGCAACTGTTGCCTCTCTCTTAGTGGCCTCTAGAGACGCCCTAGATGACTCCTCCTTGTGTTATATGCCCTCTGTTCTATTGCCTTCTTTCTCTCTATCTTTCCCGTCTTCTTCTTATTGTAGATCTTCATCATCTCTATCAGTTTCCTCCTTAATTTCCTCCTTGGTTTCTTCATCATCCTCCTTCTCTTCTCCCTCTTCTTCTTCATCTTCATCATGTTCCTTTGTGTCATCTTCTTCTTCATCCATATCATACTCATCTCCTTTTGTGTCTTCCTCTTCTTGTTTTACTTCCTCTTCATTGAGAGTAGGACTAACATCATAAGTGAGAGCTTTGATGTCATCCTCTGCTGGCATGTCTCTAAAAACTAACCATGTTATAGGGGTTTTGAGGTTTTGGAGGGCATCTTCAATGAGGATCCTAATCAACCCATGGTGAGCTAATTGTTGGTAATTCCTCTCCTTCACTTTGCTGCTTGAGTCTACGAGTGATTGAAGCAAGAAATATGGTATGCTGAGCCTTTGGTGAGCGGGTGTTTCTACTCCAAATCTTAATTCTTCAAGGATCCTGAAATGATAGCCATAGACAAAACTATATCTACCCTCACATGAGATTCATTTGATTAATTGGTAGGCTACCTCACTCCATGGATATGGCAGACTTTCCCTCCTTACTCCATTGTTGTCCTCAGTGGGTTCCTCACCTTCTAAAAAGAATTTTCTTTTGGCAACCTGGCTATCTCCTTCGCCTTCTTTTCTCCATGGTATTCCTAGGGGTAGTGTGGTGACTCTGCTAATGAGCTCAGGGGTGAGATCTATAGTGAGGCCCCTCATTACAACAGTGGCATGAATTTTGGTGTATGGAGTGAGGGAGAGAGAAAATTCTTGAGCCACCTCATCATCATACCCTCTAATGTTTTTGAAAAACCCCATCCAATTATTTCTTGTGAATATTTCAAGCACTTGGGGGTGTTGCTAGATTCTCACAGTTTTTGTGGGCTCTATCCTATTAAACCCTCCTATCATCTTGCTAGTGAAGCTTGAGGATAAAATGAGAGGGTTGAAACAATTTTTCAAATGCAGGAGAAAAATAGAGATGATTGTATATTAAATTCCCTTCACATAGTTTCTAAATTCACTTAAATATAGAGTATCCTTAGTTCATTTACTTGCAGGGGGGAATGTAATTTTAGAGCCTACCTCTTTAGAGTGGTTACAGTGGCCAACTTCAGTGATATCCCTTCCGAACTCTTCTATCCAATCATGTAGACAGTCTCTGTGTATCCTATAGACAGTCTCTGTATCCTCTAGGAATTCCTTTACATGCTCCTGTAGGAATTCCTATGCAGTGAACGATGGATCTTTGCTTCCGGTGGGTTGCCTGGGTTATGAGAGCAACTTGAGTGAGGGAGTTTTGAGGAGGTGAAATGCATGAATGCATGGGAATAATGTTTTATTTCGTCTAATGGTGATTCGAGGTGAGTTGGTGTGCTAGCAGCAAAGGTACATTGCCATTTTTGGACCATTGCTCCCCACTACCACCTCATCATTTCCCACTCCTCGTAATTAGCTCCTACTTCGTAGATCCGTAGTTTAACCACTTTTTGTCCTACTCCTTCTCTATCTTTGAGTTGACTACAACCACATGAGAGAGGACACCTGGTTGTGCATGTGCTCGCTAAACAAAGGTGGCCAGGTTAACTGGACACCTTTTTACTTATAAATCAACTATCACGTAACCCTTACAATTTTTGACTACATGATGCATATGAGAGAGCGAGCGAGACACTTACCTATGGTTTCAATGCTATGCTGCAGTTGTCGAAGACTAGAGGTGTTGTTGTGTATATTTGTTGCATTCCATTATCTTCCTCCTCTTGTTGTCTTCTAATGGCTCCTCTGTTTTTGCAGGTTCCTATAGTTGAAGATATAATGCTGCTCCTTTGGGGCTCTTGGGCCATCATGGCAAAGACTTGTTGTTGGTGCGATTGGTATTTTGTGGGATAGGCTGCTACAGGATTTCCTACAGGATGTCATACAGTTGCTTCTCCCTCAAAACTCTTTAATCATCCTGCTTGTTGGGGCTATGAGGATGGTGACATGGATGGAAAGAATGAGTGGGAGTGTAGAGAGCAAAGGATACTCAGGTGATGCTATTTACTCCTCTCCGTTTCCTTTTTTTTCCTTTTCTTGTGAAGACTAGATAAAAACTCTTGAAACTGATCTTTTTTTGAATGGTGAGTGCAGGGATGATGGTGGTGGACAAGGTGAGGTGCTAGGTCATGAAGTGGATGAATTTTAGGGACCTAACCAGTCCATTATTTTCCTTCGGATTACTTCCTATAGGATTCCTGGGTCACTGTAATTCCTACAGGATCATCCTATAGGTTTTCAGGGGATCCTATAGGAATATAGGTGATCTTGTAGAAAACACAGTCTTTTTATAAACCGAAGCAATGGAGTGGAAAAATGACAAAAATGATGGAGGGATGCATGGTAAGGAGTGAAACAAATGAATATGTGAGTGGCAGGGATCTCCTTGGGATCTTCTTTTGCTCCTTGACTATCCTTCTCACCCACCTGCAAATGGAAATTTCATGATATCTTTTTTTTTTTTTGAAAAACAACTAGGTTGCCTCATAGTGGTTTTCACCCTAACTATTTGCACTAGTCACCTCAAGAAAGGTTTTCGCCCAGGGATCTTTTGATTCTCTTTTTCTTTTGTTTTTTTCCCTTTTTTTTCATCATTAGGCTGCCTCAAGATTTTCAACCCAATGATGGGACTCAGGTGCCTCATGGAGGCTTTCACCTAAATTCTTATTCTTTGTTCTTTTTTCTCAGTGATTTGATGAGGGAGGAGCTAGAACTTGCTCCAATATCATCATAGTTTTATTGATATCATCAACGAACTCTTGTTTTGATAAAGGTCTCTTGTAATTTTTCAATCAGTGTCCATTAACAAGCAAAGGAATGGCTTCTTCATCTATGGTTTTGATTTGCACTGAACCATTATCATGGCATCTTTACACAACATAAGGTCTGAGCCATCTTGCCCTTAAGTTTCCCTTGAAGTATTTATACCTAGAATCATATAACAATGCCCAATCGCCTTCCTGAAATTGCCTGTCCTTGATATTTTTATCATGCCAGATCTTCCTCTCAAGTTGATCTACCTCTATATGTAGGACGGCTTGCATTCAGAATTCATCCAAACCATTCAATCAAAACAATCTCTCTTTTTGTGCACTGCTGAGGTCCAAATCTAGTTGAGCTGCCATCCTTAATGTGTTATATTCAAATTCAATGGACAACAAGACCTTTTTACCATAGACCAGCTCATAGGGTGTGAATCTAGTGGTGGTCTTCCATGTGGTCTTATAGGCCCAGGTGGCCTCAACTAGCCCTTCTACCCAATCCTTCCTCCTGCTGCTCACCACCTTGGTTAAGATGCTCTCCAATGCTCTGTTGGTCACCTCCACTTGCCCATTAGCCTATGGATGATAGGGAGTGGAGGTTCTATGCTTGATCTTGTGATGGATGAGAAGATCTTCATTCATCTTAGAGGTAAATTGGTTGCCTTGGTCTGTGACCAGCTCTCTAGGGTACCCAAATTTGTAGAATACATTCTCCCTTAGGAACTCAACCACCTTCGCTTCTCTTGCTACCTTAATTGCCTTGGTTTCAACCCACTTAGTGAAATAATCAGCACACACAATAATGTACTATTTTTTCTTTCAAAGAGGGTCAATAGGCCCAATGAAGTCCATGCCCCACTTGTCAAATGGCTCAAAAGTCACTTGAGGCTGCAGAGGAATTTCATCTCTTGGAGTAGGCCTTCCCATCCTGTGGCACTGATCACACTGACTAGTGTATTTTTTCACATCTTGATAAAGAGTGGGCCAATAATAGCCTACCTGTAACACTTTGAATGCTATCCTCTTTGCTGCAAAGTGACCTCCAGAAGGCCCGTCATGACAGGTCAGAAGGATTTCAAAGACTTCCTCTTCTCTCACACACCTTCTCAAAATATGATCTGGGCCAAGTTTGAAAAGATTGCCCCAAATCCAAGTGAAGGGGGCACTTTTCTTGACTATCTTGCTCTTTTCTTTGGAGGACAAGTTTGGTTGGAACTGTGTTGATACCAAATAGTTTGCTATATCAACAAACCATGGAGAGAGAACTAAAATGGCAAATAAGTGCTTGTTCGTAACTAGTCATCCACCATTCCTTCTTCACCTGCAAGCAAATTTACTCTAGATAAAAATTCTGCAACAACATTTTCCTTACCAGGCTTATCAACAATGGTTAGATCAAATTGCAGTGATAAAAGTAACCATCTTAAAATTTGAGCAATCACATCTGGTTTGGTCATTAAATATTTTATTGCAGCATGGTGAGTATGCACAAATGTTTGATAGCCTATAATGTAATGCCTGAATTTGTTTAATGAACGCACAACAGTCAGGAGTTCCTTTACGGTCACTATATAATTTAGTTCAGCCTTTGATAAGTTCGTACATATAAAATAGATAGCATAAGGCAGTGTTTCATCTATCTGAACTAGGGTTGCTCCTATGGCTTTGTGTGAGGCATCAACATGAATATGAAAGGGGAGGTCCCAGTTTGGGCCTCAGAGAATTGGTGCAGTGCTTAACTTATCCTTTAGGATGTCTAAGGGCTCTTGACAACTTTTTGACCATATAAACTCAGAATCTTTGGCCAACAAACCAAAAGGAGAGGCCAACTTGTTGAAGTCCTTTATGAACCTTCGATGGTATCTAGCTAACCCTAGGAAACTTATGACATGTCTCTACTTTTGACGAGGTGGGACCCTTTGGATGATAGTTATTTTGTTTGGGTCCACCTCCAGTCCTTGCTGAGATATTGAATGACCTAGCATGGTCCATACAGTCATTAAGAATTCAAATTTTTCAGGACTGAAAGGTAGGTTCATTTCAATGCATTTGTGTAGTACTTTGCCTAGGTTAGACAGAGCCTCTTGAAAATCACAGCCATAAGGTGTAAAATCATCCATATAAATCTCCACCGCATCATGAACTAATTCAGCGAAAATTCTCAATACTGCTCTCTTAAAAGTGGTAGGAGCATTGCATAGGCCAAAAGGGAGCACCCTATATGCAAAAGTACCCCAACGATAGGTGAATGTGGTCATATCCTAGTCTTCTGGGTAGGTCTGGATTTGGTTGTACCCACTGAATCAATCTAGGAAGAGAAAAACCTTTTCCATGTGAGGCCATCTAGCACTTGGTCAATGAAGGGTAGAGGAAAATGATCCTTCTTTGTGGCTTTGTTGAACTCCCTGTAATTGACACAAATCCTCCACTTACCATTTTTCTTGGGAACTAACACCAAAGGAGAGACCCACTCACTATCGGAGATAGGGTAAATGAATCTTGCATCTAGTAGTTTTTGCAGTTCTTCTTTGACTATATCTTTAAGAGCTGGATTCATCCTCCTTTGTGGTTGTTGGACCGACTTGCAACCTTCTTTGATGTATATGTGGTGAGTACACACTAAGGGGTGTACTCTCTTCATTTCCTTGTAACTCCAAGCAAAGGCTTCTAGATTTTCCTTTAACATGTTGCATAGCTTCTCCTCTTCGAGAGTAGAAAGAGATGGATTGATTTTCAAGGTTCTCTCTGGGCTTAATTATATTGTTTGGACATGGAGTGGGTTGGAATCGGCCAAGCATAATTCAATTGGATGATTGTTTTGGGTTTCCTTTACTGCTTCTTATAAAGGTAATGAACCGAGACTTGGACTTTGGAGCAGGTGTTCAATTAAGTCATCCTCATCTTACTCTCCTCCTACCATGGTTGCTTCCAAAGCATAAAGTTGGGTGGAATAAACTTCATCTTCTTCCTCCTCATCCAACCATAAATGTAAATCATGCTCTAAAGAAGGTTGAGCAGGAGGGTATAGGACTAACTGCTTGGACATATGCCCATTCTTTATGGTCATATTCCCAGCTCTGCAACTAATTTAAACTTTGGTAGTGGCCAACCATGGCCTCCCAAGGATGATAGGATAAACAGTAAGCTTAGCCTTAGGCTGGAGAACTAGGAAATCTGCAGGGTACTCCCAAGAGTCAATGGAGACCATCACATCCTCCACAATTCCCTCACGAGTTACTATGGAATAGTCTGCAAGTTGCAGAACTATTGTGGTCTTCCTCAATGACCCTTGGAGGTTTAGCTTGAGTATGGTGTCCTTGGTAATCAAATTAATGGCAGCCCCAAGATCGATCAGAGTATGTTGGACAATGGTGCCATTGATGTGCACATCTACTACAGGGCTTCGAGGGTCCAAATATTTTGGACATATTACCTACCCCAACATTAAGTGGGACAGCTGCCTATTGACATTAATGGTAGGGGCATCCCTTTTTTCCTCCTTGGATGCTTGAAGCATTTCTCCTTAATAAACTTATTGTAAATGGGAACATATTTTATTGCCTAGAGAAGGGGAATCTTTACACATAGATTTTTCAATTCTCCCAGAAGTTCAATCTCTTCTGGGGTAGGATGGAGTGGTTGGGATAATGTCTTAGGAAAGGGTGGATTTACTTTAAGGTTGTTTTCCTATCTTTCTTCCTCAACATCCCTAGGTGGAGGGGGAGGTTAGTTATCTAGGAGAACTCTCCTAGATCTCAGGTTAATCTCTTGGATTTCCACGGCATAAGATAGATAGTATGTCTCTCCACTTTATACTTGCCGATCTTGCCTATTATTGGGGTTTAGATTTAGCTGGGTAGGAATCTAGGGTTGCTTGGTTGGAGCAAAGTGTAAGAGTTGTGGTTGGGCAGGTGTTGGAGGCAATAGAGCTAGAGCATTGTTGTCTTGGGGCCTCCACCCCTGAAGTGGTGTATTCCACTAAGGTTGTGGTAGAGCATAAGGTTGAAATGACTGGCTGGCTGGTTAGGAATGATACTGAGATGCATAGGACCAAGGAGCGGGTGTAGAGTAGGAATGATAAATAGGGGGTCCCCAAGAAGGTGTAACTATGGTTTGGTTGGGGTTGTAATATGCATGGGATGACCCTTGCATGCCCTTCTAAAAATGGTCTAGGCCCAGGAGGTCTCTTTTGGTTAATGTAGCAAAGCTACTCGGTGACCCCTTCAGCTCCTTGATATACAACTTTAAGTCTGGGTAAATAAGGGCACTTTTCTGTGGAGTGATTTTCCTCACAGACCGAACAAATTTCAATAGAGTTCAATGGACATTCATTCCTAGGATGCCTCCTGGTGCATCTGGGACAAAATATGGCCAAGGCTCTCTCTGCTTCCTCCTGCTTCCTTTTATTGTTCATGGTGCCCAGTTGCAAGGTAAGGATTTGTAGCATCTCACTTTTGAAATCTTCCATCATGTTTCCAATTTCACCCTTGATGGATGAATTAGAAGATGATGTATTGGCCATAGGTTGACTACCCCCCAACCTTTTACTTGGCTACCCTAGAATGGTTTCTAAACACAGTCTTGATATCCTCATAGGGTAATTGGTAGATATCTCCTCCTGCTAACCAATGTAAGGTATCCAGAAGATCTACTCTTACTCGCCTAAGCAAGACCAGCTTTAGTGACTCAGGGTCAAGTGTGCACCTGGCCCTTTTGTAGCTAAGCTGGAATATTTCTTCGTAGTCTTCTAAGGATTCATCATGGCCTATGGTCATCCTGAAAATTTCTTCTTTAGTATCCTTTGACCGATAATAGTCCCGATATTTTTTGTTAAAGGCCTGCTGCATCTAAGCCCAAGCTGTGATTCTATCTCTAGGTAAACCCATGAACTAGCGCAATGCTGCATCCTTGAGGGTAGATGGAAATAGTTTTAACTTTTCCTCATCATCTGTATAGTCATAGGTTCATCATATAATAGCAAACTAAAACAGGAAAGTGTCTGGGTCCTCTATGGTCGGGCCATGGAAATGAGGTAGGGCAAAGGAGCTTATATTTTTCATCTTAGTGTCCCCATTAGTTTCCCTGATGGGGAAGGTACCCTTAACTATCTCTTTATTGCCTTTGTCATTTTGGTTTTCAGTCATTAGCTCAACAGGAATGGGTTCCTCTTCTTCTTCTTCCCCCGTAGGTTCTTAAAATATGTCAGGTTGCTCACCTAAGGGTTCCTCCAATTCACAGCCACCGAAGAAGAGAGAAGGTTGGCTGTTGGATACAGTGGGGGTATTTGGCAAAAATTTCCCTAAGTTCTCCCTATTCCTACGAGGCATGAAAGGAAATATTTTTGGGTTGGTTTTGTATTCTTTTCAAAACTTGGAATGTACTCACAAAATTGAAATTGTTGATTGAATGAAAAAGCTACATGTTGAATTGAAATCCTACTTGCAAAATGGAAAGGAAAGCAGATAATGAAAAATGAAAGAAATGAAACAACTAGATTACTTTGGTAGAAATAAACTAATGGCAGAATATTGACGACAAGAAGTAGAAGAAAAGATATTAGTAATCACATTCTACTTAGACACCTCCTTGGCAACAACGCCAAAAGGTGATGAGCACCAATATTGCAGCAAGGATGCTGCAACTCATGGTGTTTCAGAAAAACTAGTGTCTTTTCGATCTGCTAATCCCACTAGGATTGGCAGCTATCCTAGAAACAGACAGTCAAAGTAGTTTGTGATTTCCTCTATATATGATAGATAAGAGAGAAGCAAAGGGACCAACCTGGATCTTCTGCTTGACTCCTTGCTTGATTTCTCTCCCCCTTGATAGAGCTTGCAACTCCTCTCGTACTTGTCCCACTTAAATAATATCTATAGAAACAAAGTAACAAAACAACATCAAAGCATCTCGATCTATTATATCATTAACAATGCAGAATCAAAAATTCATTGAACATAAAATAGAATTCACAGATAACAAGATTCACAAATACACGATTGTATGGAGGAAAACTCAAAGAACTTTACTAAAAATAGAAGGGAGAATTACAACCTAGCTGTCTGATCTAGCATCATCCTCCCAACATCAAATCCCTCTTCACCTCATGAAAAGCAAAATCACCCAACAATACAATGCTCTTTTTCAAAAACAAACTATCAACACTTACAAATTACAAAATTCCAGCCTCTAGATCTCTCAGATGAGGGATCCATTTATAGATGTCTACAAGGGTGTGATTCATCTCTGGGTTTTTGATTGGTGTCATTCCACTTGTTGTTCTTGGTTCCACTTGGAGATTTCTTGGATCTTTTACTCATCCCAAGGTGAATTCAAAGAGGCAAGTGTCATAGGAGAAGTTTCTGGAAGATTCCATGAGCATCAACTTAGCAAACTGTCTCAGATATTTGTCTATCTTTGCTCATCGCACCCCATAGAAGGCCTCTTTAGTATGCATCGCACCTGGCTAGTGTAGAAGTCAATGTGCATCACACCCTGACAGTGGAGCAGTCAATATGGTCTAGTTTTGGCCAGTTCTGAGTGGTTTTTCAAGTGGAACTTTTGGGGAATGATGTAATTATTTGACCATTATCCTTTAGGGTATGAAACAACACTTTTAGGGGTTAAAGAGCCCTTGGTTTATTGACATATAAGATTTGGGTTGCAGTGCCCAAATATGTCTATAACAATGGGCTACCAGCTTTACTTATCAACCTGGGGTACATACAAAATTGGAGGTGACAGTGTTGTATGCACAAATAAAAGTGATGGTTCTTCCTATTGTCATGGTTCAGCTGGTGAGAGACCACTGGGGTTCCAAGCCATACTTCTATAGAGTTAGAAGAAGCTTGATTCTTTGATGTAAGAAGGGAAAATCTACTCTAAGACAGTTACTCTACTGCAGTAATGGAAAAGGCCAACATGTGATGCTAAACCACGCCATACCCTAATTAACCATTTAAGAATATATGCTAAGAAAATTTTCTAAGTCAATAATAAAAAAATGCTACTATCTAAGTTGCAAAAGTAAAAATTATCAAACCATAGTAATGTGCAAGCAAAGAAACTAAACTAAATCTGTTTTCACTTGTTTGGACTTTTAGGCAAAATGAAGTATGCAAATTAATTGTTCTTGTCGATGTGATAGGTTGATGGAAGGTGTTTGAGGATGGATAGAAGGTTTATGAAGTGGTTGGATGGTGTGGAGGGGTCCTAGGAGGATTTTTTTTACTTCCTAGAGGTTTCCCATCAATTCGGCCTCAAAACAGGCCCTTTCAGGAAAACCTATAGGATGTACTAGAAACCTACACAATGATCCTGTAGGAATTACAAGAAACCCACAAGATATAGCCGAGAGCTAATTGTGAGGTTTTGGAGGTGTTGGGAAGCTTAGGAAAGGTTTGTGATGGGTGGAATGGAGTGTTAGAAGTTCTAGGAGCACTCAAGAGTCAATATCCAAGATAAGAAATAGCTAGATTCGCTCATTTCGCTTAGGAGAATTTCAATGAAAAATGATGAAAAATTAGTGAGGGTGATGGTGAAACAAGGGATGGCTAAGGTGGATGAAGTGGAAGGTGGCTACTGGTTATGAAGTCTTGGTCTCCTCCTGAAGTACCTACTCTGCATAGAACATGTGTGTCTCCCAAAAAGAACTATGCAACAAGATACATTTTTCACAAACTAGAAAAGCATGAATCAACTGCCTAGATTATGCATGAAGAAAGTTTATGAAAGGAATGAAAGCATGAGGGAGATTTTATTGTAGAAATGGAGATGGAAAAATATGACAAGGAAATCTTCATTGCAACATTAACCAACTACTTAATTAAAGACAACAAACTCCTAGGCTCATAAAAGAACTAGAAATCTGTTTTTTTGGGACTGCTGAAGGGTCCCTTCCTAAAGTCATGGTCCTAGAGGGAGGAAGTGAGGCCAAGAAACTTGCTGACAACCTTGTCGTGATCCTTTTTCTCCTTGCAACCTGCTACTTGAAAGAAGGCACAAATGGAAGAAAACGATCACACAACCAATCTGATCTACACTACTTGCAATGGGAATGCATCTAATAAGAAAACTAACAGCTAAGCTATGAATCTACACTAAGCATACATGTACAATAAAGAGGAGCCTTGGCTACTAGGTTTGGGCCCTAACCCAAGAGATTCATCCATCTGAGCTAACTCAGTGTTGTCTCAAAACAAAACTCATTTTTATTACCAGAACAATGGATTACATCAAAAGAATTGTCACAAGTGTTACAGCTCGAAAAATAGAGTAGAGTTTTACAATAAAAATCTGAATCCTACTGACGTCGTAGGCCTCTCTACTTATACCTATGAAATCTCCAACGGTTTCGTTAAAATTAGGGAGGCTTGTCTACCAAACTTGAGATAAACTAGTGCTTTGTCTTTCACTTGCTCGGTTGCCTTCTAGTCCTCATGATTTGGTTGTTTGCACTCCAAGATGATGGAGGAATATTCAAATGGAGGGGTAGTAAATGAGGAGGATTTACCCCCTATAATCCCTCTCCCTTGTCCCATTCCAGTTGTGACCTTGGTCTTTGCCAAAATTCCTTGCTTTTCTCCTTTAATCCTGCATTAAATGCACATTAGAACACAAAGCAAAATATCCAACTCTAACTCATCTCATAAACAAAATATATTCAAAAGTATGCAATAAGTTATGAGAATAGTTGGTTTGACTATGCTAGGAGGTGAATTAAGGCCCATATAATTACCCAATGATGAGGCTTGTCAGAAATCTTGTCAGTAGTCCCTTCGATAAACGGGAAACACACCTTAGAGATTAGGTCATCACTAGGAAGCTTAACCCTCGACTCTTTATGTGCTCTTTGGAAATCATTGATGCCTTGAGACTTGTTATAGCCATTAGTTTTTAAAAAATTAAGAAGATGATATTTTTCTTCTTCTAGTTGCATCTCATCCAAAATTCTTAAAGCATGGGTGGCTAGAGTACTAAGTACCCATAACTTCTGTGCTGGAAAATGATGAGAACTGGAATGGACATATTGTTATGTGTTCATTTTATTGCGAAATACTCGGTGAGAAACAGAACCATCATTTGTCCTCGACAGAAGGATCTCTAAGAAAGGAATACACCAGTTCACTTCAACCTCCATTATGAATTTGATGAAGTCTGATTGAGAATTAATATGATTAAGAAACACAACCATTTTTTTGTGACCATGAGGCCAAATGAAACAAGTATCATCAACATATCTCTTCCGTTACTTAGGGGGAAATGGAGCTGAAACTAAGGCCTTAGCCCCAAAATCCTCCATGAATAAGTTAGCAATGATAGGGGAAAGAGGAGAACTCATCACTACCCCACTGGTTTGTTCAAAGAACTCACCTTAAAAACTGAAGAAAGTAGAGGTCAAGCAAAGGCCAACTAATTTGGCAGTGTCATTGTCAATGATATTATTTATGATGTCAATGGTCTCTTCAATAGGAATGCAAGTATAAAGGGAGACAACATCAAAACTCACTAACAAATCACTAGGTTCCAGCCGAATATCCTTCAATTCATTAACAAAGGAAGTAGAGTCCTTAACAAAGGAATCAGTGCGACCAACAAGAGGTTTGAGCATTTGAGCTAAGAATTTAGCTAGATGATATGTAGGTCCACCGATTGTGTTAACAATAGGTCTCAGGGGGACCCAAACTTTATGAATCTTGCAAAGGCCATAAATCCTTAGGGTAAGGGGATTGCTTTCAATAAGCTTCTTACAAAGAGGTTTAAGGGAATTAATGGAATTAATGGCAGTTAATATTTATTTGTTAACTTTTTTAATAGGATTGTTATTAAGCTTGATGTAACTACCACTATTATAGAGGTGTTCAATAATTTTATTCATATAGTCTAATTTATTGAGAATGACAATTTCTATGCCTTTATCATCTTTTAGGATGACAATGTCGGGGTTGTCATTTCAAGATTTAAGGGCAAGAAATTCATCTTTGCTAATGTTTCTTTTTGGAGGCTTAGCCTTCCTAAAAGAGATATCACAATATTTCCTTATAACCTCTTTAACATTATCAGGAAGCTCCTTGATACCAAATTCAATGTTGCAAATAATGTCATTAGTGGGAATCTTATTGGGGGTTAGGGAAAAATTAAGACCCTTATTTAAAATCTTAAAAAGAAAAGGACCAAAATTTTTACTACGAAGATTAATAACTTTTTTAAAGGAAGAAGAGAAATTATTATTATTATACCTAGTATTATTATTAGTAGTAGTAGTTGTAATGTTGTTGTTGTTGTTGTTGTTATTATTACCACACTTATTATTCTTATCACTGGTATGAACAAATATAGAATTATTTAAATCCTTAATCTTATCAGAAGCATTGATCAACTTTTTATTACTTAAACAATATTATTTAAATCATTCATAATTAATTTAATATTGTTCAACCATTTATTAATGTTGTTAATAAACTGACGGGGAGAAGAATTTTTATGGGAAAGAAGCTTAGGATTAATAATGGATGGGTCGTTAAAAGATAGATCAATGTAGGTACAGGGAGTTGAACGACGAGAAGGGGATTCTATATGCAAACGAAGACAAAGGTTTGACACTGAAGGAAAGTGAGAAATCAGGATAGCATCCTCATCTGCATGGTTCGAGGAGGACATCATGTGAGCCAAGGGAAAGAGATCGGGTTCATCTGACACCAAAGTAGAGGAGGATGATGGATCTTCAGAATGCTCAGGAGAGGATGCCTTGATACAGTCACTAAATGTCAGGCCGATCAAATCACCATTGATATCACAGATTAGAGAGGTCGATTCAGTGTTGACTATAGTTGTGGAATCAAAATTGATTAATAGAGAACAATCCAAAGCTGGAGAGAACTTTATACAAGATTTTACACAGATCTCACTGCTGAAATGTCAATTCAGAGACAAAGCCGATAAACTGACTTCTCCTATCAAGTTTGAGGAAGGAGATCCATTATAAAGAGACCTATAGGAGGGATCAAAGATGCTAGAGAGGGATTTCCTGCCAAAAGCTAAAGGATCCAGAAAAATATTGGACTTGGAAACAAAAGACATGATATTAGAATTAGGGGAAGAAATTGAAACTTGGTTTTGAACCCATGCGCTCAGGGTCGAAACCTACTCCTCATTTATCTGACTTAATGCTTGATGAGAGGAAGTTCGACTATCTACAACTGAAGAGAGGACGCCTTGTAGCTGCAAAATTTTGACATTTGTTTATGTTCTGAAATTTCTGCAAAATGAAGAGATTTTGCAGCCAAGCTACCTTCAACCACTTGTTAGATAGCATTAAACATGCCATTTTCCAGATCTAAATGAAGAGAAAAATCTTGCACAACAGGAAATCAAGAACCCTACTAATTTCACAAATTTTAGACTTAACTAAAGCTAAACTCATTTTAAGAAAAATATACTTATTCTTTGAATTATTTAAATGATGATTAATATGAGTGAACACTAGAATCAGTGTTGCATCCCTGCAACACTTAAGAAACATAAGATCAGATTTTTTCTTTGCAACTTAAAGTCTATCTAGTTCAAATTGACGAGATTTATCAGCCATTTCCCTTCCATGTAGGGTTATAATGTTAGATCTTAGGGTTTTGTGATCCATAATGTAGTAAGCATGTCTTTCAGATTAATCACATCACTATTGTTTGGTAGATGTTTTGAACCAGCTAATGTGGTTCATCCTCAAGAAAAAGGTGAAAAAATCCATAGATCCTAATGAATAAATAGCAAGGATGCATCGGTGACCAGAATTAGTTGTTAGAAACTCATCGTTAGGAAATTAGTTATTAATTATAAATATCTAATTATTTATTAATATTAAAATTATATATATATAAAACATAATAACCTATATATATATATATATATATATATATATATATATATATATATATATATATATATATATATATCATAATAACACATTAAGAAATTATTAATTAATAATATTAATAATGACCAGAGTTTATTAGAGTTTCCCCAAAAAATTATTTGCAACATTGACTTTGAGATCACAAGGATCTGTTTCTTTAACTAAGACAGTAACGTAGAAAAATATTATAAAAGACTTAGGTAGATGGAATGATTTTACTGCCACCCAAGGTCAATCCTTCTGCTCTGGTAGTTAATAAATTATTGATGAAATGTCAAATTAAACTTCTTGGCATGCTCCATAAAGGTGCCTACTAGGAGTTTGGATCTATTGCCTCATAGTGTTAGTAGATTATTTATATAGATGTGTAAATCTCCGAATGTCAGCATAGTGTAGAGCTTAACCATTGCAATTAGGCATGAAAGTGACTGAAAGTAGGTAAAAAAATAGTAAAGTACGTCATCCATAAGGGTATTTCTCTCTCCACCTATGGAAGAGAATCTATGCATCAAATAGGGAAGTATTCTTCTCATCCTATAATATGATAGAGCTTTAGAGATAGAAATGTATTTACACAAGGGACATTCAAAGATAGGTAGTGTAGAAATTGTGCCCCAAAAGTCATAGAACTATCTTCCTCTTGTTGATTTTGATTTTGACATTTACATTACTTTGTAGTTGGCTAACACTACCTACTACATATTGGTGTAGGATACAAATCTTTGTAGCACAAATATAAATTTAGTAGTCTTGGTTTATTCATTGGATCATATGCATACTTACACAGAATAGTTAACTTAGTTCATATAGATGAGGATCTTAAACCTGTTCTGAGACTTCTTATAGAATGGAATAAATGTATTCTACTTGTATGTTTGGTACTTCACAACACCTCATTTACATTGGTTTATTTATGTATACTATGTTGTAGTTATTCTAGCATCCCCCTCAATTAATTAAGACTATTATAAGTACAAGAGAGATAATATTAGAATGTCTCAATATTTTCACATGCAAGTGACTTCATGAAGATATATGCACATTGATATTGAGTGGAGAAAACTGGAGATGCATGTTGTATTTTTGAATATGTTTTTGTTTGAATTGGTATTGAACTTAATCCAGCAATATAGCAACCACATAATTATCTTTCTTCTATGATTCTCTTCATTCACAGGGTTCCATATTCTTTTTTCTCAAGCGAACCTTCAACCTTTACATGAATCAAAGCCTAGATGTGTTGATATTAGATGATACAGTTGAAAAGGTTGTCTACACCTCACAACTCAGAAACACCATGAAAGTAAAGACTAGTGAAGATATTGAAAGTCACAACCACATTACTTTATATCAAAGTTGTAGATGAAACATTACCTTATATCAAAGTTGTATATGGAAGTAAAATTATCAAGCGTTGACAATGGAAAACTAGATACTTAAAACACCACAAGCCCTAGAGAGGTCGAGTTCATTGAGGTTCACAATAGTTAGTAAAACATGTAATCTAATTTACCTTTGAAATTTTGTTTTGCTAGTGAATAATCAAATGTAGCATGGTTTATATCTGGCATAATTTTTCTTAGAAGTTTGGAATAATGACCATTCTACCCCAATCAGTTTGTCATTAGTGTGTTGGAATTCTCCCATTAATTTTCAACTCTTATTTAGTTTCTGAAGAAAATATGCTCAACAATGATTTTATAACTTATACCTACAAGTCAAAAACTTCCAATATTTTCCTCAACATTTCTAATTAGTTTATTTTTGGACCCTCAATGATAGATTCCCCAAAACAATATTTTCACTGCAACATTTACTTTGAGATCACAAGGATCTGTTGCTTTAACTCAGGAAGTAGCCTTGAAAAATTTCATAAAAGACGTAGGTAGATGGAATGTTTTTTACTACCATCTAAGGTTAATCCCTATGCTCCGGAAATTAATGAATTAGCAATGAAATTTTGAATTTTCCTTCTTGGCATGCTCCATAAGGGTGTGTACTAGGAATTTGGATATATTGTCTCATTGTCCTACTAGATGATTTTTATAACTGTGTAAATATTTGAAAGTCAACATAGTGTAGATCTTAATCATTCTGATTAGGGGTGAAAGTGACTAAAAGTAGGTAGAAAAATGGTAAAATACACATCCATAAGGGCATATTCTCTCACTACCTATAGAAGAGAAGCTCTGCATTAAATAGGGAGGTATGCTTGTGGTCCTATAATATGATAGATATTTAAAGATAGTAATATATTTACACAAGGGTCATTCAAAGATATGTAGTGTAGTAATTGTGCCCCAAAAGTCATAGAAATGGATTCCTCTTGTTGACTTTTCCTTTGACATGTACATTACTTTGCAGCTAGCTAGCAATACCTAATCCATATTGGTGTAAAATACAAATCTTCACAACACAAATAAAGACTTGGAAGTCTTGATTTATTCATTGGAGCATATGTATATTTTATACAAAATAGCTAACTTAGTTCATATATACTAGGTTATCAAACCTGTTCTGAGTCTTCTAATAGAATGGACTAAATGTATTCTACTTGTATGTTTTGTGCTGCCAATACCTCATTTACATTGGTTTATTTACATATACTATGATGTAATTATTCTAACATCCCCCTCAATTAACTCAGGCTCTTAGAAGTACATGAGAGAGACTTAGAATGCCTCATGGTTATAACATTAAAGTGACTTGGTGAATATATCTACATGTTGATATTGAGTGAAGAAAACTGGAGTTGCATGTTCTATTGTTGAACATGTTTTCTTTTGAATTAGTATTGAACCTTGATGTATTGTGTGCTCATGAAATAGTGGATTGAAAACAAGTTATAAAACACCTTAATTGACACACTACAAGATCATCTAATGTATTTGAGGTACACCCAATACTGCAAGTATGTGATGTAGCTACTTTAAAGATACATCCTCCTATTGTACAATATTCTACTTCAGTGGAAGATTGAGAAACAAATTTCCACTTCTTGTTCCCCCATGACATAGGGCTAGATCCTAAAGAGAAAACAAATATAGAGGTGGATTTCCTAGCATCAATGGAAACTCCAAGATTTGATTTCATGTATCCTATCAAGAATAAATAATCATTTTTTTGTATTCTAAGTTGTATTACATATGACCCTGAATATATTGTAATTTCTTTCGTTGATTTCTAGTGACTCGGGTTTCGTTCCCATGTGAGTCATAAAAAATAACAACATAGATAATTTGTGGCCTATTGTATGTTAGGTAAATGAAGCTCAATCAATTGATGATGTAAAGTGGAATTACCTACGATGATGGATCAAACCAAATGAGTTTCACCATGATTTCATGAGCCCCTTGCTGCATCTAGCTACCTAATTGTCCGGATTGGCCACATGTTATTCTCTTCAATTGTTTTCTAGATTGGATTCTTGGCTTCTACTCATGTTCCTCTCGTACAGGTGTTATTGCCTAAATCTACCTCAGGCTGAGAAAGGTAAGATCTAGGGTAACATCAAACCACACTTAACCTGGTAGCTAGCCCTACCAGGTCGAGAGAGGGCTCTCTCCTTGTCAATCTCAGAATAATATGGTCAATAAGGCTTGAGATTACTGATTTAAAGACTGATTTTAGGCTGGGTATATGCTCAGACGAGTTTGATTGAATTTAATTCTGGCTTGTTGGCTCAAATGTGAAAGGAAGATTTGGGTCCGGGGAATGGACATAGTCTTGCAAAGGTTTCTATGGGGCGAGGTAGGAAAATGGTTAAGTAAATTGAAATAAGAGAGATGGAGAGTCTTAAGCCTGGTGAGGAGTTGGAGAGGGCATGAATGTCTCAGGGATCCTCTTTAAACAGTTGAAAACATAAATAACTAAACAAACCCTAGGTAGAGCATTGCAACACCAATGAATTCTACCTTTATCCCGGATTCATTTATTTAAGCTGAACAGAAAGAGATGATGGCATACATAAACACATGTAAACTTGCATTATAGAAGAAAAAACAATACCAAATCAAGTTGCCATAAGAATCCCACAAAATGCTACAAACCCTAGTCTATTCCTTTGCCAAACTTTAGAGATGAATGTACAATAATACTCAAAGCCTTCACAAGAGTCCAACCTTTAGAAATGACTGAAAAACTACTAGATATAGGCAACAAACAACTCATGCTAGGATTTAGGGGTCGAATTCATGAGTTTAGGAGCTATTTCAACAAGATCTAAACTAAGAACTGAAAAGTAGGCAGTGGAACATCTTGCCTCTAAAACCTAGGAAACTGATTCATTCAGTTCAAAACTATTTTTCATGATGTATCTACCTCCATGAGTGAAATTTTAACATTTTTACATCAAATTCCATCAAGTTACATCAAATTACATCATGAGTTTTACTATAAGAGAGAGAAAAGTCAAATTGAGAAAAAACTAGGCGAAAAACAGTGTTTTGGCAAAAAAGTCAATTCTCCATCTTGTGCATCGTGCCACTGTCCTCGTGCGCATCGCCTTTTTGCAACTGATTTTGGAGGCCTTCCCGTGCACCAAATTTTCTCCAAGTGTGCTTGTTGGAAATCTCTGTCTATCTACTTTCCATAACAAGTGGAATTTCTAAATTTAGTGTCCATTTGCCCCTCCAAAAGTGAGTTCTCCCAACACTACTTCCTATGTGACCAAAAAGGGGCAGAAAGGGCATTTTTTAGGTGTTTTTGACCCTTTTGGAAGCTCAAAACTTGACAAAATTTCTTGGCCATTTCTAGGTATTAATAATTTTGCATGAGGAATCCAAAAATGCTGAGTTTTCCTCCAGATGAGGTCCCTAGAAAAGGCGAGTGCCAGGTGGCACTACGCACCAGGTAGAAAAATCTGTGTTTTGCTCCAAAAATTCAAAATTGACAAAAAGTGTGCCAAATTTCTTGAAATTTGGGCTGAATGACCTACATCAAGTAATATGTTGGGCTAAGGAAGCCTCAACCAGAATCTTGAGCTTGTCTTTCTCTTTCTTTCTCCTCAAAGCTTTCCTCAACTTGTCCTTCAAAGTCCTTATTCTTGCTTTGCACACTTTGTTTCTTGCCAAATAGTGATAGGCCATGTGCCTCAACATATTTTTCTCTTTATTGGCCTTCTCTAGCATCTTCTCCAAGTGCATGTTTGACCTCTCAAGCCAAGATTCATTATTAGCTTCAATTTCTTGCTCAAGTGGTGTCAACTTGATTTTCTTCTTTTTGGCAACTTGCCAGTTTTCTCTTATGTTTAGGAGCTCCATGATAGTTTGTTGGTCTTCCAACTACTTACTCCTTTGCTCAAGATAATTGATTACCCACTTGGATCTTTCTAGGTTGAGAGACAAGTCATGAATGTTAGCTTGCTGTTCTTGGATGCTCTCCTTGAGCTTTGAGCTTTGGGAGCCCAAATCAATGTGATCATCTTGAATGAGAATGAAGTCTCTCTCTTGAACTTTTTAGGGCCACTCATCATGCAATGGCTGCTTACCTTTTTCCTGTACCTGCTTTGTTGTTGAAGGAAACGAGACCCCTTCCACCTCGGGTGGAGACAGTACTCGTTTTGTTGCTGCAAACAACCTCCTTGTGCCCTTTTGGTAAGTGACAAACATTGGCACACTGGTGGTTTGAGTCTCATGCACCTCTTGCTGATGTGAAGGCTCTCTTGCCTCATGAAAAATTGATGGGGGCACTTGAGGGCTTGTGAAGACCTCATGTGAAATTAAATCATCCCATGAAACATTCAATAAACTCAACTAATGCAAAACCACAATCTCGATCAATGCAAAGTGATAGATGATGTTATACTGTTGATCTGGAGGTTTCCTTTGGACCAATGTAATCATTTTCTCAATATTCTGGCATATGAAATAGGGGATGTTCATCATCCTTACTCTCGTAAAATGCATTAATAATCTGACATGATAGGTGTATAGGCAAGAAAATCTACCTTCACAACTGAAATATTTGATTATGAGTTTCATAAGGGGAGCATATGTATCCTGTAGGTATATGAAAGGGAAGGCCCTTCTGATATGCCTCTAAAAACTAGCCTTGATATAAGGCTCATAATGATCTCTATCCACCAGTTGTCCCTTATTCCACTACTCACCCACATTCGGAATGCCTGTTGCTTCAGCTATAGTCTCAGGTGTCAAAGTGAATGTCACACCTACCAAATTGACCTAGCCATTGTGAAGATGGAGCACAAAAAGTCTGGCAAGCTCATGGTGGTATTTGACTCTTTCCACCATCTCACAAAATTGGTAGCAAGATTGATGTTTGAAGCATGCTACAGTAAGAGGGCAAGCCAATAGCTCAGTAAGTGTAGTGGGCTCCTCCCAGATGTGTTTTCCTCCCTTGTGAGGTCTCCTTGGTGCATGAATTTCTTTGGAGGAATCACTTACTATTTCCTCATCTTTGTCATAAGATGAATCTGTCTCCATGTTTTCCATTGTTTGATGTTCTTTGATGAGTATGAAGAGATTTTATAGGAACAATAGGTATTTGTTCTTAAATGACAGGGATTTGATGATGGGGGACAGTGAATGAGGGATTGTGATGTTGCTTGTAGGGTTTTTGGGAATGGCAGGGTTTGGGGAATAAGGATTAGGGTTTAGAGATGCCAATTAGGGTTTGGGAGTAGTGGGATTAGGTATTAGGGTTTTTAGTTTTGGGGATAAGGGAATGGGTGAGTGTGAATGAGAGAGGGGAGGGAAAATGAAATGAGGAGATTAAGACAACAAAATTGCAATTTTGCAAACCCTAGGTAGCTTTTTCAATTGAATGTGCAAGGAACTAGGGTTTTGTTTTTTACCTATTGAAACACCATAAAAATTGATGAAAACCCTTACAATGGCAATATGAGATGCTTGACTTACTTGGAAGGAGGAAATTTGCAAGTTTGGAGCTTGGAGGAGGCGATTTGGATGAGTTTTGGGCTTTGGAGGCAGGTGTGCCACGCCCACTAACAGGTGTGTCGCACCTCTCTGGTGCATTGCACCCATTACAATTCCTGTGTTAAACCTGTGTTGTGTGCGCCGTGCCGACCAGGTGCACCACGCCTCGACCCAAGTGCGCTGCACCAGGAACTCTCACAATTTTTGCTGTGGTTTTTGCCTTTTGCTCCTCAAATCGCAACTTGGCTTGCTCACTTTCTTTTTTGGCACACAAATGATGTCTTCAAGATGAGAAAGTCTTTATGTACAAAGGATTTTATTTTTTCACTTATAAAAACCCACTTTGTAATGTTTTCCTTTCACTTGCTTTTAAAACTCTGTTTTGGCAGTTTGACTTGTTTTTTGCCTTTGATGGACTAAATGCTTTGAAATTTTGACTCTTTTGTAGGAGCTGGAGTGCAGGAGCTTGGCAAGGTGACCAGGGTTGCATCTTGAAATTATTACATATAGAAAAAATGAAATTACATGAAATTTTGTACATAAGATACAAAAAACTTTGTTTTTCCTCAAAACAAGGTTTTGAGGAAAAATCAATAACTGAGCATGTGATTATTGAAATTTTTGTTGATGAGACTTTATTTTACTTCCTCATGTGCTTGCTGACCATTATTGAGCTTTTGCAAGACTATATTGACAAAACCCTAGACCTAATGAGACCTAAAAGCCTAAAAATCACTTTTGCAAATATAATGGCAGAAAATGACTGTAAATAACCAGAATGTATGAAAATGAACCAGCAGGTAAAGACCATGAGGGAAAATTTATAAAATTCCATTGCCATCAGATGATCCATGATCGTAATGGAATGCAGATGATCAGATGAGACACCTAACAGCAATGCAACAAGAGTATTTTGATCACTGATGGAGGGATGAAGATACCGACACTAACAACAGGAACTAAAGCCAACTGAGAGCGAGCCAAGTGAAGCTTCTATAAAAAACATTCCTCTGCATTATGCAAGAAAATAAATTTTTTAGAGCCAAAATTTTATATTGTTTCTATAATTTACATGATTCACAATGTTAGAACTCAATCTTTGGTGTAATTGTAGATTTTAAATCTGATAATTATAGGTCATTTTGTTACAAAACCAGCTCAAAAAAAGATAAAAAATAAAGATAAATGCCTTAGAATTTAGCCTCTTCGAGGGGGAAACCTCCTTTACATTACAAAAATGAACAATTCTTAGATGATACAAATGACAAGGCCTCCTTTCTATATATAGGAGTCTAAGGGGTCATAATATGATCAGAGCCGACATAACAATAATAATTTAAGGGACCAATAATAACAATAGTGGGATTCTATGGGGCACAATAATAAAAATATGGTGACTACATGGCCACAAAAATATAATAAGGGGCTTTTACTAATAACAATAAGGGGTAACACTAGTAGTATAGGGACCTAACATGCCCCTCTCCTTCAAAAAGTGTTGTCCTCAACGCTTGAGTAGTTCTTGATGCTTCTGTATAAAATTATTATCCTCGCATGTGGATTCTTCAGTGGGTAAGTTCTTCCACTTGATTAGATACTCTGAAATTGATTGATTTTGTAGCTGTCAGGTTCTTTTGTCCCTAACTTCTCCAGGTTCCAATATGATTTTTCCTTCCTCGTCAAGTTCTGGCAATATTGTTTGAACTAGGATCTTCTGCAATTTTTGAATGAGTGGACACACTTCTTCATCCTTCTTCCACTCATCCCTTGCTTCTTTTATCCAATATGGTTAGATAATAGAAATAGAACAAAACAATGCTTCCACATCCTCATCCTTTCTTGAGAGTGCATCTGCAACAACATTTTGCTTCCATTTTTTCTAGATGATTTCAAAGTCATAACCCAACATATTTGTGACCCATTTTTTATGTTCTTCTAAAGATAATCTTTTTTCTAAAAAGTATTTAAGACTATCATGATCCATTTTTACCTTAAAGTGTCTTCCCATTCGGGAAGGTCGTCATTTCGTAGGTGCATGTAGTATTGCCAACATTTCCTTCACGTAAATAACTTGCTTGAGATGTATTCATAAAAATGCACAATCACCTACATTGAAACTTCTTTCACTACGATGTTGATTGGCATGTTGTTTCATTCGATTTTGCACCAAAGTGGCGTTATCCTTTAAAAATTGAAGAATTTGTTGTTGATACTCGATGTGATCTTTCACTGCTTGAATCTTTTTCTTCTTGATGTCCTTCTATCTTGAGAGTTTGAGGAGTGGTAATTTCTTCCAATGCATTACAAGATATGGTCTGATTCATTTCTTGATGCTCGATGTGATCTTTCACTTCTTGAACATTTTTCTTCTTGATATGTCCTTCTATTTTGAGAGTTAGAGGAGTGGTAATTCCAACCAATGCATTACAAGATATGGTCGGATTCATTTCTTCTTTCTCGATGTGATCTTTCACTTCTTGAACCTTTTTCTTATTGATATATCCTTCTATCTTGAGATTTTGAGGAGTGGTAATTCTTGCCAATGCTTTACAAGATATGGTCAGATTCATTTCTTCTTTCTCTGGGGTCGGTTCTTAGTGTATATCCTCTTCTTTTGATGTTTCTTGATCCTTTTCTTCCTCCTCTTCATAATATATGTAAAATAACTTCTTCTCAACACACTTATGACCTTTAGTGTATTTTCTATCACAATTGTAACAAAGCCCTTTTTCTATTTTTACTTCCAATTGTTGTGGTGTAAACCTTGTAGGTTGTGGAATGCTAGGAGAAAAAGCACTTCCATAATTATAGTCATGAGAGGTGAGATTCATTATTTCCATAATTTTGCTTCCAATTTTCCTTGCCAACATGAATGCCTTCCCCAATGAATCAGGTTCCCAAAGACGAACCTCATGTTGAATGTTATCTATTAAAGTCCCTATGAAGACATCAATCCTTTGCTTCTCTGGAATATCATTTACCCTTATATTCAATTTTTGAAAGTCCTCAATGTTCTCTACCATTGAACCCTTTTGTTTGAGATTCATCAATTGGCTAAAGAAGGTGTTTCCCTTTCTATCCTCATAATGTGCTATCATTTCCTCCGTGAAAATTGACCAATTGACAAGTGATTTATGAGAACAAAGCCCTTTATACCATAAAATTGATTTGGTTCTAAATATAAAGATGCAATATGTACTTTTTCTAATAGTTGAGCCTCATGTAAATAAAAAAATTACTCCATCTGTAGTATTCAATTTACCAGATCCTTGCCATCAAACTTCCCCATATCACCTTTTCTTGATTTTAGGAGCTTGATCTTGAAACAACTATAACTGTGTACTTTCAGATCTCCAAGTTCTAAAATTGCATCCCATAGTATCCATTTGATTCCTCTTTCTAACCATGCAAGTTTGATTAGAATTTGATTCTCCAAGAAAGAGTTATGTCGAATCTCCTAGGATGACCTTATTATATAATGTTTCAATAGATTGAATTTGTGCGGCATGCCACGTGTCACTGTTTTGACCTTCGGATCTGAAAAATATACACAAAATACTACACTTTGTCCTCTTTCTATAATTTCTTACTAAATTTCAATTTGTTTCTTAGAGAGACAGTTATGATTATTTTCCCAAAGTCGCCTATTTAGAATGTAATTCGGGAGTTCGTAGAAAATTAAACTTCCTCAAATTATATCTCCAAGCATATAGTGAGTCTGCGATTCAGACCCAAGCTTCACCAAGATTTTGGCTCAAATGGGTTTTAGTTTTAGATACTGAAACTTCATAGAAAAAATATTATGCCGGAAATTCCACGATGACCTGTTTGAGATGAAATTCTGGAGCTTGCAAAATCCCTAACTTCCTAAGATCATATATCTGAAACTATAGCACGATAAGATCTTAAACTCATACCTAAGGCTCACACTGATTCCTTCTCAAATGGGTTCTTTTTTTAGCTTCTAAAACTTCATAGAGAAAACATTATAGCGAAATGCCATGATGACCTGTTTGGAGCAGCGAAACCCTAGAATCCAAAGATTTGATACCAAATGTTATGAAACCAGCTCACAAAAAGATAGAAAAGAAATATAAATGCCTTAGAATTCAACCTCTTCGAGGGGGAAACCTCCTTCACATCACACAAATGAACAATTCTTAGATGATACAAATGACAAGACATCCTTTCTATATATAGGAGTCTAAGGGGTCATAATATACTCAGAGCCGACATAACAATAATAATGTAAGGGACCAATAATAACAATAGTGGGTTTCTATGGGGCACAATAATAACAGTATGGGGACTACATGGGCACAAAAATATAATAAGGGGGTTGTACTAATAACAATAAGAGGTAACACTAGTAGTATGGGGACCTAACACATTTATAGGCTATATAAATATCTTCAAAGTTTCACTTCTGATTGAATATTCAATTAAACATATTGAGTATCCTATACGTAACTATTTTTCCCTCCACCCACTTTCCATAACTTCCATAACCATTAGGTAGGGACTTGCAACTTTGATGTTATTTTTCTTGTTTAGTAAAATGTCAAAGATTTTACAAAGTTCCATAATTTATTGAAAGTTGTATAATTTATAATTTATAAAGTTTCTAGGTTTAATTTTTTAAAGATTATTTCTTTACAGAGTGCTAGATCAATGGAAGAGGACCCGCTTTACAGGAAGGAGGTTGGTGGTCAATTCCATCGTTCCCTGATATTCATATGGAATGGTGATGATTAGTATTTGGTGACGGAGGCACTTTTGACCATCACCAATGAGCTTATGGTGACATTTTTTGACACTCACCAATGAGCTTATGGTGACATTTTTTGACCCTCACCAAAATATGAAATGGTTGCAGTCAACAACCTCCGCCATATATATGCATCGATAGTGATGACCATGAAAGTTCCATCTCCATATATCCATGTTATTCAAATCAAATGGTGATGGTCATTAATTGTCATTATCATCATTATTCATGACAGACTTTGAATGTCACCACAACACCAATACTTTTTGCGATGCCACCTTTCGTGACGTTCAATTTTTTGGTGACAGAGGATAAGGTTTGTCACCATTTCTCATATGAAATGGAAATGGTAACTATCCATCATTATAAATCATTATTGGTGATGAACCTTGAATGTCACCACAACACCTCTACTTTTGGTGTTAGTTCCCTATAATACTAGTGATTCCCCCATTATTATTGTCATTGTATCCCTTATTGTTATTGTTGTGCCCCTATTGTCCCCATATTGTTATTATTATGCCCCATACAAGGCCACTATTATTATTGTTGTGCCCTTATATTATTATTGTTATGTCAACTTTGATTATATTGTGACCCCTTAGACTCATATATGTAGAAAGGAGGTTTTGTCATTTGTATCATCCAAGAATTATTCATTTATGTAATATAAAGAAGATTTTCCCCTCGAAGAGGCAGATTTTGAAGTCGTTCATCTATATTTTCTTCTATTTTGTGAGCTGGTTACATAACATTTGGTAACAAAGCTTTTGATTCTAGGGTTTCACTGCTCCAAATAGGTCATTGTGGAATTTTTGCTAAAACTATTTTTCTATGACCATTAAGAAGTTGAAATTAATACCCATTTGATATGAAACCTCGATGAACCTCGGTTCTGAATTTCTGATATTTTCTCTCTATATTTACGGTGAGAGCATCCAAGCAAGTTAGGGTTTTTGCAGGCTCCCAAATTATATCTCAAACAGGTGACCTAAGGAAAATCGTCTTAACCTTCTCTATAAGCATCAGATTGAAATTTCATAAAAATTTATAGAGAGAGGACAACCTGTAGTTTTCTTTCTATCAGTTTGAAGTTCTAAGTTCAAAACAGTTACACATGGCACTTCATACAAGTTCGCTCTACTAAACGAGTCTATAATTAGGTCATCATGTAAGATTTGGGATAACTCTTCCTTGAAGAATCAAATCTTGATAAGGCTTGTGGGGTTGGAAAGAGGACTCAGAGGGATACCGCACAATGCAATTTCAGACCTTGGAGATCTGAAATTACAAGGATAAATAGATTCAATATCGAGGTCCTACAAAGTGAAAAAAGGTGTGTAGTTTTTTTTAAATTTTGCATAAGTTTGGTTTGAAAAATTAGTTTGAAGGAATTAAAATGGCATAGTGAAGCAATATTATCATTAATTTATGCCCTGAAGAAAGAAATTGGAAACACCTAGTAAGCAACCTTAAAGCTCTAGCACGACTCATGAAGAAGATGAAGAAATGCAACATGATATATCAAAATTACGAGACCAAGTGCAACAAAATTCACTCTCACAAAAAGTAACAGAAAATAAGGTGGATAATTTAAAGAAAGGCATGGAAGATAAGATGGATGACATGGAAGCTAAGATGGATGGTATAGAAGAAAAAATTAAACCCAACATGGAATATTTGAAGACAGATTTGGCAAATTTGCTACAAGAAATGCTTACTAATGGTGAAAGGGTAGTAAATGAAACTCATGAGGAGAACGAAAGAAATGTTAATCATGACTTAATAGACTCTAACAATGGATTGAAGACCCACCATGTTCCAAATATCAATATGAGGAAGTTTGCTGGCAAGGATCCCATAACATGGATACTATAGATGGAGCAATATTTTGATCTCCACAATGTGGAAAACACATAAAAGGTACGCATTGCAACTTTATATTTGGAACCAAATCAATTTGTATGGTATTGATGGCTTTGCTCTCGTAAACAAATTATCACTTGGGAAATTTTTACGGAAAATATGATAGCACATTATTAGGATACAGAAAGAAACCCTTTTTTTAGCCAATTGATAAATCTCAAACAAAAGGGTTCAATGATGGAGCCCATTGAGGAATTATAAGGGTAAAATATATTCTAAAGGAGCATAATATTGATGTTTTCATAGGGACTTTAAAGGATAACATCCAACATGAGGTTCGCCTTTGGGAACCTGATTCATTGGAGAAGGAATCCAGGTTGGCAAGAAAAATGGAAAGCAACATTATGGCAACAAGGAGGCTTACCACTCACAACTATAAAAATAGAAGTGTTGTTGCCCATAGCCTTCCACAACCTACAAGGTTAACACCACAACACTTGGAAGAAAAAAGAGCAAAAGGGCTTTGTTACAGTTGTGATAAAAAATATGTTAAAGGTGATAAGTGTGCTGAGAATAAATTATTTTACATAGATTGTGAGGAGGAGTAAGAAAATGAACAAGAAACGTCAAGAGAAGAGGATCTAGACTAGGAACAAACCCTAGAGAAATAAGAAATGAATCCAACAATATCTTGTAATGCATTGGCTGAAATTACCACTCCTCAAACTATCAAGATAAAAGAACATATCCAGAAGAAGAAGGTAATAGTGCTGATTGATTTGGGTAGTACCCATAATTTTATTCATTGTAAGATAGCGAAGGAATTGAATTTCTTCCTATGTCCAGCACTAGAGGTTCAAGTGACGGTTGCAAATGGAGGAACCATAAATTTCTTTGGAAAGTGCCATAATATCAAGCTATCCATGGGAGAATATGTATTGAATAGCCTAATAATTTCCATTCGAATGGTTGGTGCCGATGTTGTACTAGGATTCTAATGGCTACAATCCTTGGGTACAATAGCTTTTAATTTTCAAGAACCTTTCATGAAATTTTTTTGGAAGGAAAGGAAGTTGAATTAATGAGCATCACAGGGAAGCCGAGAAAGATAATTGTCTCTAACAGAATAACAAAGCTTATAAAGAAATAAAAATGAGGAGTAATTGCACAATTATGTTTGCTAGAGGTTCCCACATCAAAATAATCTATTTCTCTAGATATTGAAAAAGCCTTGGACAATCATTCAAGGTATTTGAGACTCCCAAAGGCCTCCCACCTATTCGTGATCATGATCATTCTATTCATTTGATTCTAGGAAGTGTTCCTCCAAACATCAGGCCCTGCAGATATCCCTATGCCCACTAGAGTGAAATTAAATGTATGGCTATAGAAATGTTAGAGGCTGGTATAATTCAACCCAATGAAAATTATTTCTCTACTCCATTATTATTGGTGCACAAGAAGGATGGGTCATGGTGCATGTGTCCGAATTATAGGGAGCTCAACAAGCTGACTATTAAAGATAAATTCCCCATTCCTATCATTGATGAATTATTGGATGAATTGAATGGATCAATTTATGTCACCAAGTTGGATCTTCATTTAGGATATCATCAAATTAGAATGAAGACTGAAGAGATTCCAAAAAAAAGATTTAGAATTCATGAGGGTCATTACGAATTTTTGGTCATGCCTTTTGGCCTTACCAGTGCACCTTCTACATTTCAAGGTTTGATGAATTCCATTTTCAAACCCTTCCTTAGAAAATTTGTGTTAGTATTTTTTGATGATATACTAATCTACAACAAGTCTTTGAAGGATCATATTTAACATGTTGACAGGGTGCTCAAAGTATTGGACAAGAAACAATTATATGAAAAAAGCTCCAAATGTCTATTTGGAGCACAAGAGGTTGAATATCTGGGTCATATTGTATCTCATGAAGGTGTGAAGGTAGACCCTAGTGAAACTAAAGCCATTAAGGAATGGAAAATCCCCACATCCATAAAGGATCTGCAAGGATTTCTTGGGTTGACAAGGTATTATCATAAGTTTGTTAAGAATTATGGGCGATAGTAGAACCTCTAACAACATTATTGAATAAAGATGAAATTTCATTGACTCGAGAAGCAACGAAGGCCTTTGAACATCTTAAAGAGGCAATGTGCTAAGCACTGCTCTTAGCTACACCAGACTTCACAAAAACCTTTATTGTGGAATGTGATGCCTCGGGAAATGGAATTGGTGTTGTTTTAATGCAAGAAGAAAGACCCATTACTTTTGAAAGTTTTCCAATCAAAGCAAAGTATTTACACAAAGCTATTTATGAGAAGGAAATGTTGAAAATACTATATGCACTTAAGAAATGGCGACCCTACCTAATGGGAAGACACATCTAGGTAAAAACGGATCATGATAGTCTTAATACTTTTTAGAACAAAGATTATCTTAAAAAGAGCAACAAAGATGGGTCACAAAGGTGGGTCACAAATGGAGGCTTGGAATGTTTTATTTAAAAAGGGCGAGTTTGAAAATTATTAGATGATATTTATAGGTACATATGTTGGGTGGGTGCATAGAGCTACAACAACCTAGTAAAAAATAAGAAGAAATCCACAAATGGACTAACTATGGAAGAAGTTGAAAATAAAATGCTCACTATCACAAACCAACTTTAAATTCCAAGTTTGAATTGTTAAACAAGGAGATTCTGCAAGCCTCGAAGATTCTAGGAATAGTTTATACCCCCAAGATTCTTATTCGATTACGATAAAACACAACTTAGTTATATGCTAAGGTAAGATATTTTTTCAGTAAATTTACCACAGTGGACATGCTAGTAATACTAAATGAAGAAAACAATGTCACACTCGGTGTTAGGAGGACAATATTTTGAATAAGTTCACCATACCAAAATACATATGGAGTTATAAAATGAATGCAGCTAGAAGAAACTAATAAACAGATGAGTTGTAGTAGCATATGATAAATTCTATACATAGAGAGCAAGCACAAATACAAGTACAGGAGTTATTAAACTACAGAGGTTGAGAAAGAACTACACATACTATGTTTCATTTTCACAACAATTTAACAATATATATATAGATAAGACAATAAATAACCAAAACTCTTTTCCAGAAGCAAGTGAACAACAACTGTAAACGATAAATTAAATGGCAAAATAAAACAGCATCTCAACAACTATTGGAAATTAAAATACATACAAAAGAATATATTGGAGATCCCTTTTCAATTAAACAAACAAGGTGACCCAAAGTCTCCATATTAACTTAAATAAATGTAAAGTTATTCATTATTCGTGGGTGGTATAACCAGTTACAGATTCGTAAAATAACTACTAGGTTTTTGTAAGTAAATGAACAACAACCTCAGGGAAAAAAATATAATACAACAACAACTGGGAACCCTCTCCATTGGAATGACATTATAGTCCACCTTAGAAATTGTCAATAGTGTTAGAAAATTATATATTACAGAGAAATGGAACACAAAAAATATTGCATAAATATAAACACAGAAAACACATAAAACAAGAGAGACACAGATATATGTGGCTCACCCAATTTGGCTACGTCCACGGAGAAACAACCAGTCCTTCCTTTTATATTATCCAACAAATTGAAGAGATACAACCTATAGCAGATAAGTTGTAATTCCATCTTCTCTCTCACTCAATCTCCTCTCTCTTCTCACTCATAATACAGATTTACATAGATGCAATACAATTCTCTCATATATAGCGAGGGGTTGCCTTCTAGGGCAAAAACCCCTAAATTAAAAATAACTTCTATCATCAGATCTTCGCCTAATGAACGACCCAAATTGACTACGCAATTACAACATTTTACAAGGAAATTTTACATCTATTTTTAGCTTCGGGGGCACTACCCCCGATCCCCCTGCCAGGGGTGGGCTCCCAAAGGTCACAGCTCCCCCCCCCCCCCGTGGACCCCCCCTGCAACAAATATTTTATGGGTGGAGTTGCCACCCCATTATGAACTGGGGTCCGATGTGAAGATACCTTTGAATATAGAAGATAACCAGGCTCCACACCCAGCAATCTCCCACTTGGAGACTGATTATAGCAACTCCACCGCTGCTTCATTTGCTGGACAATCACACCACTTTGGAACTTTTTGTTTCTCATATTATTCATCATACCTGAAGACCAATTGAAACTGAGAAAATTCTCAGTTTCTCCCTGGTTACAAGTTTTGTTAACATATTTGTAGGATTCTAGCTAGTGTGTATCTTTTCCAGCTTCAATTGTCCATCTTCCAACACTAATCGTATGAAATGGTACTTGAGATGTATATGTTTAGTCTTGGAATGAAATGCAGAGTTATTTGCAAGATGTATGGCACTCTAGTTGTCACTATATAACCTACCCAACTCCTGATTCTTACCCAATTCATCAAGAAACCTTTGTAACCAAATCATTTCTTTACTAGCCTATGTAGCAGCAACATACTCTACTTCTATTGTTGAGAGTGCAACAACACTTTGCAGTTTTGAGTCCCAACTGATAGTTGTTCCACCTACAGTAAACACATACCCTATTGTGCTCCTCTTGTTATCTCTATCACCTGCCACATCTGCATCAACATATCCCTGTAGAGAAATGTTTGAAGCACCAAAGCATAATGCTTGATTTGCAGTACCTCTCAAATACCTGAGAATCCACTTCACCACCATCCAATGTTCTTTTCCTATATTATTCATGTACCTTCTTACAACTCCCACTACATGTGCAATATCAGGCCTTGTGCAGACCATTGCATACATTAAGCTTCCAACTCCTGATGCATATGGAACTTTAGACATATGATAGATTTCTTCCTCAGTCTTGGGACACTCCTCCTTACTTAATTTGAAATGGCTAGCCAAAGGTATACTAACTAGTTTTGCATTCTGCATATTAAACATTTTCAACACCTTTTCTATGTACTCACTTTGAGACAATGTTAATTTGTGATTCTTCATGTCTCTAGTTATTCTCATACCAAGGATTTGTTTTGCAACACCCAAATCCTTCATTGCAAATGAGTTCTCCAATTTCCTTTTGAGCACATTTCTTTCCTACATGTTAGAACATGCAACAAACATGTCATATACATACAATAAAAATATAATATAGCTGCCATCATTTTTCCTTTTGAGATAAGCACAATGATCAAAGTGACATCTAGTATAACCTTGTTTATACATAAACCTGTCAAATTTTAGATACCACTACCTTGGAGCCTGTTTTAAGCCATACAAGCTCTGCTTCAACCTGCACACTATTTTCTCCTTCCCTTTTACCTCATATCCTTGTGTCTGCTGCATATATATCTCTTCCTCCAAATCCCCATGGAGGAAAGTTGTCTTTACATCTAACTGCTCAAGATGCAAATCTTCAGTTGCTACTAGACTTAACATAGTTCTAATTGAAGTCATTTTAACAATAGTAGAAAATATCTCATCAAAGTATATACCCTTTTTCTGTGCAAACCCTTTCACCACAAGTCTAGCTTTATACCTTTTTCTACCTGTGTCTTCTTCCTTCAACTTGTAAACCCATTTATTCTGCAATGTTGTTTTACCTGCAGGTGACCTAACTAAGTCCCAAGTTTGGTTATGTAGTAAGGAGTCCATCTCTTCTTTCATGGCTTTCTCCCATTTCTTCCTGGTTTCTACATGCACTGCTTCTTCATAACATTCTGGTTCACCAGAATCAGTCAACAATACATAATATAATGAAGGAGAGTATCGTTCAGGGGGTCTACTTATCTGGGTAGTTCTTCTAACACCACTTTTGGGTGTTTGAGGTGCTTGTTGTTGTTATGGTTGTTGTTTTGGCCATTGATCATTATGATTTTCAGGCACCATCACCTTTTCTTTGATCTCATCAGGCACTACATATTCTCTGTTTTCTTTTTCTTGTTTCTTTTCCTGCAACTGATCCTTATATAGAACCTTTTCATTGAATATGACATATCTTCTCCTAATGATTTTTTTTTTCATAATCATAAAAGCAATAACCAAAATCATTAACACCATATCCAATAAAGGTACATTTCTTTGATTTTGCCTCAATCTTTGTTCTATTTTCTTTATTAATGTGGACAATGGCTTCACAACCAAAAGTTTTTAAAAATGAGTAGTTTACCTTTTTACATGTCCATGCCTCCTCTGGATTATCACCATCCAAGGAACTTGAAGGCCTTCTGTTTATTAGATAAAGAACAGTATCTACAACATCTACCCAAAATTGTAAAGGCAATCCTGCATGCAATCTCATGCACCTTGCACGCTCCATGATTGTCTTGCTCATCCTTTATAACACACCATTTTCTTGTGGTGTTCTTGGAACCGTTTTCTCTTTGAAAATTCCTTTCTCTAAAAAGTACCTATCAAACTCTTTGTTGCAATATTCACCTCCATTGTCTGATCTAAGACACTTCAACCTTTTTCCTGTCTCATTTTCAACCAAAGATTTCCATTTCATGAAAGTATCAAATACATCAGATTTATTTCAAAAAAAATAAATCCATGATTTTCTAGTTGCATCATCAATAAAAGTAACATAATAACGAGAGCCACCAAGAGATGATACCTGAGCAGGTCCTTGTACATCTGTATGCACAAGCTCTAATTTTTCGCTCTTCTTTTCTTTCCCAACTCTGAGGAACCTGACCCTCTTCTGTTTTCCATAAACACAATTCTCACATAATTTTAAACCAACATGCTTCAAACTTGGAAACAAATTTCTTGAGTGAAGAATCTGCATCCCCTTCTCACTCATATGCCTGAGCCTATGATGCCATAATGCCATATCTTCTTCTGTAGAGATTAAAGCATTAACAGAATTAGAAATACCATTGCATAAATACAATGTACCAACCTTTTCTCCTTTTGCTATTACCAGGGATCCTTTAGTGACCTTCCAAGTTTTATCTGTGAAAGTAGTTACATAGCCTTCACCTCCCAACTACCCTATTGAAGTCGGATTTTTCTTCAGATCTGGAATATGCCTTACCTCCTTCAATAGCCATTGATTTCCATCCTATTGTTTTATGAAAACTATACCCATTCCAATGATTTTACAGGGTTTATCATCATCTAATAGAACCTACCCAAAATCTCCTTTAACATAATCATGAAAATGTTTCCTATCAAGTATGGCATGGAATGAAGCCCCTAAATCTACCACCCAGGCATCAATAATATTTTCTAAAGAAAGAATCAAAGCATATTGCAACACATCACCTGCTACATTTGCTTCGTGATTATTTTCTTGCTACGTGTCTCCTTCTTTTCCCTTCTGAGACTTGCAGTATTTCTTCAGGTTTTCTTCCCGCATTTCCAGCACACTATCCCCGAGCTGGACTTCGATCTACCTTTTCTTGACTTACTACGATATCCGTGGATCATTCCTCTTTCCATTTTTCTTCCCCTAGTCTCTACATTCAAAGCATTACTTGATGTCTCACGAGAGCTTTTCCATCACATTTCTTTCCTAAGGATTGCACCGACAACATCATCAAACTTTAAAGTACTAGATCCAGAGACAGAGTTACTAATGGCCATAACTAAGCCATTCCAACATTCTAGCAATGAGCACAGAAATAACAGAGCCCTAACTTCATAATCAAAAGTTACCGCTACAGAACTTAACTGACTGGTAACTGTATTAAATTCATTTAAATGATCAACAACAGATCCACCTTCTGACATTTTCATATTAAATAAACGCTTCATAAGAAATACTTTATTTGAGGCCAAGGCTTTTTCATATAGTTTGGCCAATGTCGACATTAAACCCTCTGTTGTCATTTCCTTCAAAATATTAAATGTTATCAACATCGCTAGGCACAACTGTATTGTTCCAAGTGCCTTTGTTTCGAGAATATCCCATTCTGTGTCTCTCATACTCATCGACTTCTTTGCCTTTCCTCTCAATGGTTGGTATAGATCTCTCTGGTACAAATAATATTCCATCTGCATCTTCCACAACTGGTAGTTTTGGCCATTAAAGTTTCCGACCCTAAGCATACCATCTTCCGCCATTACTCCCACTCGAACTAGGAACCCTTCTCTCCTATGAGTTTATCACCCAAATAGACCTTCGACTCTAATACCAGTTGTTATAAAATGATATATTACAGATCAATTGAACACATAAAATATTGCAGAAATATAAACACAAAAGACACATAAAACAAGAGAGACACAGATATAAGTGGTTCACCCAATTTGGATATATCCACGGAGAAACAGCTAGTCCTTCCTTTTATATTATCCAACAAACTGAAGAGATACAAACTATAATAGATGCATTGTAATTCCCTCCTCTCTCTCGCTCAATCTCCTCTCTCTTCTCGCTTAGAATACAAATCTACATAGACATAATACAATTCCCTTATATATAGCGAGGGGTTGCCTTCTAGGGAAGAAAACCCTAAATTAAACATAACTTCTACCATAATATCTCTGCCTAATGAATAGCCCAGATTGACTACGAAATTACAACATTTTACAACGCAATTTTACATCTATTTTTAGCTTCAAGGGCACTACCCCCGATTCCCCCGCCAGGGGGGGCTCCCATAGGTCACAACTACTCACCTTGGACTCCCCTGCAATGAATATTGTACGGGCGGTGTTGTTGCCCCATTATGAACTAGGGTCCAATGTGGTGATACCTTTCAATACAAAAGATAATGAGGCACCACACCCAACAAATAGGAAACTGACCTAAGCCACTGCGTTGATGAACTATGGAAGGGGACAAATACGTTACTTCAAGAGTGAGAGTTTAACAATGAGAAAATGAGATAAAGGTCAAGCTTGTGTCCTAGCTTGTACTTGGTTACACCAAGAATGAAATCAAGCATTATTGGAGGTGTAAGAAATTAATGCTATGAAACCATGAACAATAAAAATAAACATGATTAGGGAGGGTGAAATAATCACCTTTAGCATTGATTCTCTTTTGATAGAACTAGAATCCTATGAGATATTGCCAGAATAAAGGAAGAAATAACATTATTATAACCCTTGGTAAATTTAATAAGGAAAAATAATGACGTAAAGCCCTTAACCACTCTATCCGAGTAGATTTTAGGAGAGGAGCCTCGACGCACACCTAGTCAGAACCTGTAAATGCTTCAATAGACTTGGAAGCAAGGAAAAAAATGCAATTTTTTTTTTATGCCTATGTAAGAGGATTGTATCTGAAAAGCAAATTACTTCACAGTTTGAGAAAAATTATAAATAACTAGATGGGAAGAGGAAAATTACTACAGCAGTAACCCAACTTTTTCCAACAAAGAGTTGAAGCTGGTAAGGTCGAACCTGGGCTAAGTTTCCCATCGAACTTGACTCCAGGAAAAGAGGGAAGTTAAACTAACCATGTTGGACTCAAATAAAAAATTAACATAAAGAAATTAAATGAGATAGAAGGAAACTTGAAATAGAGTTATACCTGGTGTTTGTGAAGTAACTCATACAGCAAGGCATTTCTTTTCGATTAAGGAACCAACAAGAGAACCCACGCCTTAGTAGAGATGAATTAGGCTTAGCATCGAGACTACACAATTGAAAGAATGCACCAATTTTTGACTTCAATACCATTTTTAAATAAACTAAAATGATAAAGGAATGCTTCCCAAAATCCCTAAAATAATGAGATAAAACAAAATACCTTACCAGTAGTGAAATGTAGGGTAATTCCTGAGATGAATATCATATAAAATAGGGGCCAACAGGTGCCTAGAGGAGAATGGTACCACATGAAATTTCATCCTTTAGGTTGTGAAAATAAGTTGCAAATTTAACCATTAACTCAGTGGTGTGAGAAATGTAGATATTTGATAATGAAAACAATATCTCCCCTTTCTCAGTGGGACATTAGGAAAACCTAAATCTCATCCTCCTCTCAACGGAGCATAGGGAGAACTTACCCCTGGACTAGTGGGCTGATCATTGAGACCTAATGATGCTCAAGTGACAAAAGAAAAGTGAATTAAGGTTAGGATTTGTAAGAAGGCAATATGACCATTAGATCACCTCAAGTGATCTGTACCATTCACAAAAATCGAAACCAGATCTCATACAGTTGCCATATGAACTGAGAATGAGAATGATAACATGTCATGAGAGGATAGGGTCACATATAACATATCCATGTCACTTACAGCATATGCAATGGACAGATGGATCACATTAGGGATGCAATTACAACTTTAACAACCCCTTATAATTGTTGAAGTATTAAACTATGGAAGTATTAAAGCACCTCCAAACCTCATGTGACTAAAATATGTTTAAGGTTAGACCAGTGTGGGGAACCTTATAGGTATGGGCTAAATCATCATGTGGGTGTAGGAATTTGCATCATAGTTCTTGTTAATTCTTATCAACAAGGATATGAAAATAGTTATGTTTTACAACAATGCTAGAAGGAAAATTTATAGTGGCACTTGGTATATAACATTTAAGGGGAAAATGGAGGAAATGAGATATGAGTGCAATCCAACATGTTAGGAAGTGTAATGTTAATTAAGAGTAGAGTTGAGGATTCAATTACTACCTTAAGTACATTTAGCACAATAATGAGAAATAGCGAAGGGAAAATAGAGACAACTAGATAAACATGAAAGAAAAAATTTATGTGTATAATTGGGGGACATGAAAAGTGGTATTAGAGCTAAGTTTAAATTTTGGGACCTATGGACCATCACTAATTTTTTTTTTTATAGTTTCTTTTATAAACGTTTTACTATTCATGTAAATAGGAGACTAATAGTAGGTCATGTTTCTCTTTTGGTACATTGGTGGGGTAGGTTGTTGAAATTGCTGAAGAGTCTCTTGCAATTGTAATAGGAAGAGAAGAGTTATATGTTGAATTAGGAGGAGGTAGCACCACACCAAATTCTCATCTAATGGAAATGATTAAAAACCTGCAAAATGAATTAGTACAACTTCGTAATAGAAATGAATGGCTCTTGAAAGCTAGTGAGGAACAAGAGTGAACGATAATGGAGATGATGAAGAAATATAGTCATAAAAGTGTGTAACATTAAGGATTTAAAAGGAAATAGTTGGTAATTGAGTTGCAAAAATATGAGAGTGCTGGAAAATTAGATAGATCGTATTCAAGAACACATAAGAGAAAGAAGAAAATAGAGTTGTAGGGAGAATTTCAGAAAATCAAACCCCCTACCTTTGATGGGGAAAGGGAGGAATATTTTGAAGCAAGGTTGCCTAAAATGATTTAATAATTTAATGTGTATGTCTATGAAATTAATATGAAGGCATGAGTGGTTATTTAGGAGTTGCAGGGCAAGGCCACTATGTCATGGGAAGAGATTAAAATCATACAACAGTTGGAGGAAAAGGCAATGTCTTGGGAGGAATTTCAGGTGTGGTTTAAATCCAGGTACTTGAATGAATTCTATTATGACTTTTGTACCAAGTAGTTCCATGAAATAAGGTTAAGACAAATTACCATGATTGAGTCTGTTACAAAATTTACAAACTTACTATGGTATGTGCCCTACATTAAAGAGGAGAAGGAAAAAGTGCAAAGATTTCTTATCTGTTTACCAACATCGTATAATGAGGGGACTGAATTTGAAAATCCTAAAATTATTGATGAAGTGGTAAGAAAGGCTAGATTATGCTATCAATAGCTCAAAAATAGAAATGAAGGGGAAAAGCGATGGGAAACCAAGCAAAAAACAAAGTTGTCATGAATATAAAATGACATAAATCTCCTTACTACAAGCAATTTGGTAAGGAACAACAGAGAAAGAATTTTAATAAGGGAAGTGTAAAGAAGCCAACTCAGTGTCATATGGGATCCAAAGTTATGGAACCATGCAACAAAAAGGTTATAGGAGGTAAATAACGAGAACCATTGAAGTGTTGGGGTGTGGTCAACCACATTTTCCTAACAGATTGTCCGCATAATCCATGATAAATTTAAAATGTTCAAGAACAACAAGAAGAAACTATTGTAAATGATGTCGCCAGAAACATTCCTAGAATTAGTGTTGCATTAGAGTACAAGTAGACTCATCATCAATATATTATGATTAAAATATAAGGTACAATACAAAACCAATATGTTTTTGTTTTAAATGATCTAGGGGCTAGTTTAAGTTATATTAACCCCCAAATTGTGGAAAAATGTAAATTGTCACCAGAAAAGTACTAGAATACATGGTTGGTATAGTTAGCCACTGATACTAAACATAAAATAACACATCAACTTAAACAATGTTATGTGAATTTGAATGGTTATTCTACCGGAGTAAATTTAAATATATTTCCTTTAAGATCGTATGATATACTAATTGGCCTAGACTGGCTTGAAAAATAGAAAGTTGTTGTAGATTGTTTAGCTAAAATAGTAAGTTGTGTGGACAAAAATGGACAACCCAAAGTACTGAGAGGGAAAGCAAAACCAATATCACTTCAAAAAATCTCTTCTTTATAGCTAAAAAGGATAGAGAAAAGGATGGCAGGTGTACATGGTGCATGCAGAACATGATGAAAAGAAAACTGAAAAATAAAGGTTAGAAATTACACCAATCATAACAGAATTTGTAGATGTGTTTCTAGAGGAAATTCCTCAATTACACCCTCGTAGATATATCGATTTCACTATCGATTTGATACAAGGTGATACCCTTGTGTCTAGAGCCCCACACAGAATTAGTATTCCAGATCTACTAGAGTTGAAATTGCAATTACAGTAACTGCTAGATAAGGCTTATATTAGACCTAGTGTGTCACCTTGGGGGGCACCAATGTTGTTTTTCAAAAAGAAGGATGGCACATTCAGGATTTGCATTAATTACAGTCAACTCAATAGGTTAACTATTAGAAATAAATATCTGCTACCTTGAATTGATGACCTGTTTGATGAGGAACAACTTTTTAGAAAATTGATATAAGAGCTAGTTATCAGTAGCTACGAATAAAGGATGAATATATAGATAAGACCTACTTCATAACTTGATATCGATATTATAAGTGTGTATTGCTACCATTGGACTCACAAATGCACCATCAACATTCATGTCCTTAATGAATAGTGTCCTTCACAAACGTTTAGATACATTTGTGTTAGTATTCATAGATGACATCCAAGTGTATTCTAAAAGTAAGGAGGAACACCAAGAACATCTTAGGTTGGTGTTACATACTTTAAGAGAACATCTTCTTTATGCAAAACTCAGCAAATGTGAGTTTTACAAAAACAAAATTCAGTATCTGGGACATGTTATTTCTAAAGAAGGATTAGTAGTGGAACCTGAAAAAGTGAAGACTATCAAGAATTTGACCATGGCTAAAGACATCTCCACAGTTCACTCTTTTATGGGGATCATTGGATATTATTGAATATTTGTAGAAGGATTTTCAAAGTTAGCTTACCCCATTACCTCCTTGTAGAAAAAAAGAATGAAGTTTCACTGGACAATCCAATGCCAAGAAAGCTTTGACAAATTGAAACAATTGTTAACTACAAACCCTATAAAAAAAATAATTCATATCCAAATAAGCAGTTTATTGTTTGTACTAATGCTTGTTTAGAGGGACTCAGGGGTGTGCTGATGCTGGATAATGTAGTAATAGCCTATGAATCAAGAAAGTCGAAAAAACATTAACATAATTATGTTGTTTATGATTTAGAATTGGACGGTGTAATACATGCTCTAAAAATGTGGAGGCACTATCTATTGCGAATTTTTGTGTGTGTTGGTGATAGATCATATTAGTTTGAAATACTTATTTAATCAACCCAACGTAAGTGCTATGCAAGCAAGGTGGTTATATTTCCTTAGCGAGTTTGAATTTGATATAAACCACATAAAAGGGTAGGAAAAAAAATTATAGATGCCCTAAGTAGACAGGTTCATTCTTTGATAGGAAATTTTGTAAAAAGCACTAGTACATATTTTGTGGAGCATATTAAACATGCATCACACCAAGATACCCAATATCAATAAGTACAACAAAAATTAGTTATAGGGTATGCTAAAAATGCAGGACAATTACTAACTTATCAAAACACACTATATATTCCTAACAAAGTCATATTGAAAGATATGATATTGGATTAATACCATAATAAACCATATTCTGGTCACCTAGGATACCAAAAAATGATAACATCACTAAGAAAAACCTTGTTTTGGCCAGGAATGAAAAGTGACGTGGTAGAATACTTGACTAAGTGCTTGGAGCATCAATAAGTAAAAGTGAAGCATCAACATCCTTCAGGATTATTGAATCCATTACCCATTCCTAAATGGAAATGGGAGGTCATAACAATGGATTTTATTACAGGTTTACCAAGAACAAGGTACCAACATGATTCCATTATGATGGTGGTGGACATATTGACTAAAGCTACACATTTTCATGTAGGAATCTTTCTGACTGCATGGTATACCAAAGACGATAGTATCGAATAGAGATGCTAAATTTACCTTAAATTTCTGGAAGTCTCTATTTGGTGGCATGGGGACTCAATTAAATTTTAGTAATACTTATAATTCTCAAACATACGGTAAAATGGAAAGGGTAAATCAAGTTTTAGAAGACATGCTACACATGTATGTAATGGGTACACCCACTAAATGGGGGGATTTTCTTTATTTGGCAGAATTTGCATAAAACAAATCTACCAAGCTACCATTAAAATAAGTCCTTTTTAAGTATTAAAAGGAATAAAGTGTCATACATGACTCAAATGGGGTCAACCAGAGGATAAGTTAATACTGGAATCTGAAGTGTTGGAAGAAGTGGAATAGATAGTGCGAAAAATCGGGCAGAATATCAAAATAGCTTAAGACAGGTAGAAACATTATGCAGACAAAAAAACATCCCATAAAGAATTTAATTTTGGGGATCATGTGTACTTGCGGGTCAAACCCCAAAAAGGTACTCTCAAAATTGGTAGTTCTTCCAAGCTAGCACCAAGGTTTGCGGTCCTTTTGAAATTCTAGATTGAGTTGGTCTAGTTGCATATCCGCTAACTCTACCGAGTCATAGTAAAGTTCATAATGTATTTCAAGTATAATTGTTAAAAAAATATATGCATGATGCATCTCATGTACTTGACTGAAATTTGAGAGACGTGGAGCCCTAAGGAGGCTTTCTACCAGAGCCTCTTTTTATTTTGATTGGAAAGAGATTGTGCTTCAGAATCGAGTCATCGCTTGGGTTAAGGTACAGTGGAGGTACTTTAGACCCAAGGAGGATTCTTGGTAGTGTGGGGTGGTTATGAAATAATGTTACCTAGCATTGGTAAAAAATGGGGCAAAAATAGAATAAACACCGAGGATGGTGTAATGCTTTTAGAGCGGTAAGATGTGATACTCCTCTATGGTTATGTAAATATTTTTTATTTGGAATTAATTGTTTGTAGTGTGGTGGCTAGGAAGCCATAAGAAACTTAAATGTAAATACAACATCGTGATGTATTAAAGTGAATTGAATAATAAAATAAAATAAATTGGATGGTTGCTTGTGAATGAACATTAGTTAATGAGATTTTTACCCAAAAATATGGAAAAGATCAACTTCTCTTATTTACTCCGAAAAAGTCCTAGGAGTGGATTAATGTGATTTGATTAGACCAAGAGAGAAAAATGTAACAAGTCACTCAGTGTGAGGGAAACAACACTGGAAAGGGGTGAATAAAGAATCATAGTGGAAAATGAAAGCTTTAATAAATAAAAATATACTTTTCTAAAAGAAGTAAGAAAAGCCTACACTATGTGGCTAACAGAGCCTAGAAAGTAGGGCATTGTTGAGGAAAGTATGCTAGGGGAAGTAAGGAATAAAAATGCCTTGACAAGAATCAGAAGAAGTTGTTGATTCCAATGGAAAGGAAAGTCTCAGATCGAGGGAGAAACTGTGGTAGAGGTTCATGGCTGGGTCGAAAATTGCTCATCCTAAAGCATTGCAGTTGGTATCATAGTTAAAGTTTTGAAACTCTGGAAGATTGGAGAAGTTAGTATGTGACGTGTTAATTTTAAATGGTTTTATTTAAATTATAGATGTTGTTTGCCTTCTTGGTTATAAATAAGTATTGTTTGGGTATGATATGAAATACATAAATTATTTTGTATTAAGTATGTACACGGGTTACATGTAGAAATGATAGGATTTGATAGATTGTTTAAAATAAATAACAATTTGACAGTCTTTACCCTATCACGGTGACTACGTATTTGATATTTATAAGTAGAGTTATGCTTAGTTATTGATAAAATAATTTTGGATCTATATATTGTGATACTTCTATTTAGCTAGATTGTAAACTTTTGTGATTCTGCCTAATTAATACCAGAGAATTTTCTAAACTTTTAATGTCCTTTTTATACCTTGACGCGTTATTAAATTCTACCTGTAGTAAAGAGTTTAACATAGTTAACGTATAAAGGTAACTAATTTGATTCAGAATAGAACAATTAGTTTTGTAGTCCTGGGAAAAGTTTGCAAGGAAATTATTAATCTTTTACTCTGTAGTATACCAACACTTTGTATGGAAGTGGGAAGTCGTTGTAAACATTCCTGATATGTTGCCTCCAAAATTTACTATGGTTAAACTTAGAGAATTATAGTAATAACTTTTTCTTTCTATATATATAGTATCCTTTATTTCTTTTAATAATATATTTCTATATATTTATCGTATGAAGTTTTAAGGTTTCCTTAGAAGCATCCCTAATTTCTTTCCTCCAAAATTTTGTAAGATTAGATAAAAAAGTACTCTTTCTTTCTACACATATAATGTCTCTTTTTTCCTCTAATAAGAGCTTTATACGTATTTATCTTATCAATTTTTAATATTTTGATAGGAGTGCCCCTAATTCTAAGGATAGAATCAGAGAGGTGGAATAATTCTCTTGCTTCCTTCTTATAGAAATTCTATTATCAGTATCATATTAAGGACTCTTATTTCCATTATTCTTCTTATATAGCAAAGAGGGTTGTAGTAAAACTCTAATAGATATTTTTAATGTTATTATTATCAGCTGAGATGTGTAAATATTTATTTAAATCCTTTAAAAATAGATCCATTTTACTCTTGTCAAAATGTAGGTTTTTTGGACTCTCACAATTCTCATGCATATGTTTGTTTTTCATGACCAATTTTAGAGTTAGAGTTAAGGTTAAAGGTATATGACGGTTCATAATCAATTAAAATGTCATATTTACGATTTTTTTTGGATATTGGAAATCACAAAATAATTGAATGAAGATATTATCCATGACACTAATTCTAAAAGCTTAAATAAAACCCATTTAGTTATATTTTGGCTACTTAATTATGCCATTGAAAATTATAAGCTCTTTAGAAATATAAAGTCGAATTTTTTGTTAGGTCTTCTAATTTTTTTTAATCTACAATCTAAATCAAGTAACTCATGTAGCTAAAGAGGATTAATGCTTGAGTAATTACTTAGAAGAATATCTTGGTTAGATGTGATTATAGCATTAAAGTCTACTAAGAAGAGGATATTACCTTCATTCCCTAGATTCTGAATATCCTTCTTTAATTTATTATAAGGGAAAATCTCATCAAATTGTTTTTCTTATAAAAGCTAAAAGTGATAGGTGATAAATGGAAAATCCCATTATACTAAATGTACCTATTGAGGGTATCTATGTTATGAAGCCTAGTGTAAGGAGACACTATTTTTATATAAGAACTTATTTCTTCAATTCCTCTACTAGAATATTTCATGTTCCAACTTAATCACAAAATGATTAAAATAATAGAACAAGAGTTAGTATATAGAAGAAAACTTAGTATATAGAAGGTTCAGTAGCTTTGACAGCAATGGATTCCGCATGAAGAAAAACTTTCATGCATGAGAGGGTTCATCGTGCCCTATTCCCAAACTATGACCCACTAGAAAAACCACATTTCTATCCTTATTTGTTGTTGTATTATGATTGTAGATATTATGAGGGGAAGTTTTTTTTTTTTTTTAAACAATTTCATGACCAACTCTACCATGAGCTCCTGCCAAATTGTTACTCGTAGCTCCTGCCAACTTGGACCACAAACAAGAAATATCTTTAGTGCTAAATTCTTGTTTTGAATGATATGAACCATTTTCCATGTATCTTTTGTTGCTCATCCGTAAATTTTCAGATCAAGTTTACTGTGGGCTTTCGATGTCTATCCTCAAGATTCGATATACAACATAATAAAATGCATTTTATAATATTTTTTGCGAAATGATGTACATGTTAGTACATTCATATCTACTGTTCGGTACATTTATGACAACACATTCTTTGGTATCTTTGGAAGGATATGTATTTACGAAAAACATGCTGCCAACTCGAGTTAGTAGCATAGAGTAGCATTAACATAGATACCAGCCTAGATCCATCTTAACCCCGGATCTATCAAGCACCGAGAGGGATCAAATATCTAGAGGTGAAAACCTCATTTTTGAGTGAAAAACTTGAGGAATGATTGCGTCTTGAGAGATTTGATCCCTCTCAGAACTTGATATATCTGTAGTTAAGATGGATCTAGGTTGGTTTTAGTTGTGTGCGCTCATACAAAATTTGTTGAACCTCTAACTATTTTGATCATTTTAAGTATGCTAAATACGTCTGAGATTAATGTTTTCAATTTAATTTTAACTTTTCTTAGTTAGATCATTTTGTTGAGATGAGAGAGACTGTTAATAACTTGAATGATGAAATAAAAAAAATTAAGTGAAAAGTGACAATGTAACAATTTTGAATGCTATAAAATGTGAATAATAAGAATATAGTCAATTACAAACAATCTTCACTGTGATCAATAAGAAACTATTTTCTTCTATCGTTCTTATTGTCACACCTATTAGTTATTTTCTATTACTTTGTTTGAATGCAAAGTGATTACAATTGTTGAATGATGGAAAATGGGAATAATAAGAATGTAGCCAACTACAAATAGTTTATAGTTTCAAGATAATTTGAATGCTAGAAAATGGGAATAATATGAATGTAGCCAATTACAGTCAGTTTATAGTTTCAGGAAGAAGACATTTCGGGCAAGTGAACATTTTATTTAGGATGAAAATTCAAGTATTGTATTTATGGTTAAACTATTGTAACATAGAATTCAATTCATGTCATGAATAATGTTTATGTGCTTACAATGAGAGAGTGTGTGTATGTTTTGGGAGCGAAATAGAGGTATAGATGGAGGGGGGGAGAGAGAGAAGAAGGGAGAGGCGAAAATAGGGAGGGAGGAAGATATATAGATAAGGAGAGAGAAGTGTCATAGAGAGAGAAAGGGAAGAGGGAGAGAGGGTGTGGAAAAGGGAGAGATAGATATGGATAGGGAGTGTATATGTTTTGGGGATGAGATAGAGAGATAAAGAAGGAGAGACAATGGGAGATAGAGATATAGATGGAGGGGGACAATATGTTCTTACACTAAAATCAATGCACACTATTGATATAATTACTTTGACATTAATGTACATCATACATCTTGTTGCATCAAATCAAAAATCAACATCTACACTAAAATCAATGCATCTAGTGCAAAAAATAAAAAAGGATTAGAAATCAACATCTACACCAAAATCAATGCATCTAGTGTAAGGTATTAAAGAGGATTAGAAATCAATATCTACACTGAAATCAATGCATATAGTGCATGTGATGATATAGTATTAGAAATCAATATCTATACCAAAACCAATGCATCCAGTGAAATAGGAGTAGAAATCAACATCTACACTGAAATCAATGCATCTAGTGTAAGGTATTAAATAGGATTAGAAATCAACATTTACAATGAACTAAATGCTTCTAGTGAAAGTGATCAAATAATATTAGAAATCAATATCTGCACTAAAACCAATGCATCTAGTTCAAGAAATCAAATAGGAGTAGAAATCAACATCGACACTTAAATCAATGCATCTAGTGTAAGGTAGTAAATAGGATTAGAAATCAACATCTAAACTGAAATCAATGCATCTAGTGGAAGAAATAAAAGAGGATTAGAAATCAACAACTACACTGAAATCAATAAATCTACTTTAGTGAAAAATAAATATTCACAAATTTCTAGATCTAAGTTCTATGTTTGTATTGGTCTCTCTATGTATCTTTCTTCTTCCCTCTCTCTCAACCTTACATTCTCTGTCTATCTCCATCACTCTATCCTTCTCTCTCGCCCGCTCCCTCTCTCCTATGTCTCTCTCTCTCTCCACCTCTCCCACCCTTTCTATATATTTCTCTTATTCCCTCTCCTCCCTGCCATCTATATTTATACCTCCTTCCATCTCTCCTTATTTGATTCTCTATCTAAACCCTTAAACACATATCTCTCTCTCTCACTCTCACTCTCTCTCTCTAACTCTCTCCATCTATATCTCTATCTCCATTTGTCTCTCCTTCATTATATATCTATATCAGCCTTCATACACACACTCTCTCTCCATATATCTATCTATCTATCCATCTCTCCCTCTTTCTCTCCATGTCTATCTCTTACCTCTCTCTCTCTCTCTCTCTCTCTCTCCCCACTCCGTCTATATCTCTATCTCAACCCCCAAACATACACTCTCTTTCTACATCTATCTATCGCACTCTCTCTATCCCTCCCTCTTCCTCTCCTTCTCTCACTCCCTCCCCCCCTCTCTCTCTCTTCCACTTCTCTCTCCTTATCTATCTCTCTTCCTCCCTCCCTCCTTTTTCCTCTCTCTTCTACCCTCTCTCCCCCCTCCATCCATATCTCTATCTAACCTTGTCTCTCCTTTTGAACCCCAAAACATACACTCTCTCTCTCTCTCTCTCTCTCTATCCGTCTCCCCTTGTCCAATCCCTCTCCTTCTCCACCTTTCTCTCTCTATTTCTTTCTTTCCCTTCCAACTCCATCTCTCTCTCTCCTCTCTCTCTCAAGTCATCTTTATGTTCCTTCCTCTCTCTCCCTTTCTCACCCACCTCCCCTTGCCTCTTCCCCCCATCACACACACTCTCTCTCTCCACCCTCCAACTCTGTGACTATCTCCCTCTCTCTCTCCTTCTTGCTCTCCCCCTCTCTCCCCCCTCCATATCTATGTCTCCTTGTATCTCTCTTCCCCTTCTTTCCCTATCTCTATCCTCTCCTTTTCTTTCTCGCCCTCTTCTCCTCTCTTCCTCATTTCATCTTCATCTCTCCCTTATCACTCCCACTCTCTATCCACCTCTATCTCTCAATGTCTATGCTCTTCCCTCCCTATATTTCCCCCTTCCAACTCCATCTCTCTCCACCCCTCTCTTTCTCTCCTCTCTCTCAAGTCCCCTCACTTTTCCTCCCACTCCCTCCCTTTCTCTACCACCTCCCTCTGTCTCCCCCCCATCACACACGCTCTCTCTGTCCACCCTCCAACTTTGTCACTATCTCCCACACTCTCTTCTTCTGGCTCTCCCCCTCTGCCCCCCCCCCATATCTATGTCTCCATGTCTCTCCCTTCCCCTTATTTCCCTATCTCTATCCTATCTTTTTCTCTCCCTCCCCTCGTCTCCTCTCTCCTTCATTCCATATTCATCTCTCCCTTATAAATCTCTCTCTATCTCCACCTCTATCTCTCAATGGCTTTGTTCTTCCCTCCCTCTCTCCTCATCTATCTCTTCCTTCCTCTCTCACTGTCTCTCCCATCTCTATGTCTCTCTCCCCCACTCTATTACCCCTCCACCTCACTCTCTCTCTCTCTCTCTTAAATATGATCCCATTGTATTTTATTTAATAAAGTATCTAAATTTAAAAAAAAAACATAATTGGTTGTCAAATATTAAACCTATATTTTTTATCAATCATGTCAAAAAAAATACAAAAATAGAAAACTTAGAATAACCATGCAATATCTTTCCTCTATCATTGTTAGTCCCTTTTCTTTGTTTCTTTGCTTAGATTGTTGGGTAAAATACATCTATCTTCGTTCTTTATAATATTATTTATATTATATAAATTTCATATTTGTATATATAAAAGTATTTCATTTTTAATTTATTAAAACCTTTTTGCTTTTAGATTTAATTAAAGAATGTTATAAAATTATTTAAAATAAAGTATTTGTAAAGTATTTTGATTTTGAAATAAGTTATGGTTTTTTGGAATGTGGTATTGTAATGAAATAATTAAAAGCCTAGATCCAGAACATAATAATCAAAAGCCTGGATGGCCCTTGGTATTATGATTTTTTCCCCTCCTCTCTCTCTCTCTCTATCTTTCTGTTATTGGCCCATGGTATTGTAAAAAAAGCTATTTAGAAGTGAATAATATCCATGGTAAATATTCATGATTAAAAGTTTTCTTATATTGTAAATCATAATTTTTTATCGGGTTATCTAACATCTTGCATCTCAAAATTAACATCGCACATCTCACATCTCACATCCAACATCTCACCTCTAACGCTCACACATATAACACTCACCCATACACTCTAAACTACACTGTAAAGTGCCTCTCAATGCAAAGATATTTCTCCCATATATTTGCATAACGAAATAAGCATATCTGCATAGATATTTCTCCCATAGATTTGCATTACCAAATAAGCATATCTACATAGATATTTCTACCATAGATTTGCATTAACATAAGCATAGACACTTCGGAAAATACCCTGTCTTGGTGTACTACAAACAGCAATAATTTTATTGCTAAAATCTTATTATCAATGATTTGAACCACTTGCAATACATTCTTTGTTGTTCATGTGTAAATTTCCACATGGGGTTTATTGTAGCCCTTGGGTCTCTGTAGTCCAGATCCTCTCCATAGCATAATAATTAGCCGTAGTCTAATGACACTGCATTTTTGCCCTAAAAATCATGAAAATTTCAGTCATATTTTGAGAAAATTTGGCAAGGACTTTTGTAAATCCAAGTTACAATTGTTAAATTTTAAGATTTTAGGTGCCTTAGAGGTTTTGATGGGGCTGAGTCCATTTCCACCATCAAAAACATGATTCAAACATTGTCTCTACAAGATTTTTTTAACTTTTTCTACCTAGACCACTTTTAGCCATCCAAACTATTCCTTCACCTCCCTAGACGATAATAATTAGCGTTTTACAATCATTTTTAAGAAAGCATATAAAGTTGTGTACCTTGGTATCTATAGTTTCGGTACCGTTATGACAACATACGTGCTATTGGAAGGATCTTTACTTACAAGTAACATGCTGCTGACTCGGGAGTCAGAATGCTTTCATGGTACACATTAGAATCCTTTATCTTTGACAGTGAATTATTTTAAGTATCAACTCCCAAAGCTAAGGAAACTTGCACCATAGGGCACTTCTTATTTTAAGTATCAACTCCCAAAGCTAAGGAAACTTGCACCATAGGGCACTTCTGATTCGCCTTACAGATTCGCTTTGCCCACATACGGACTCGTGCATCTCACTTGAATGCTTTATGAAATATCAGTTAAACCTCTCTCGGTAACCACCGTTTAATGGCTCTCTTTTATTCTATTATATTTATGTTTTCCGGCTCTCTATTATTTATTCTATAATAATAAATAATGTGCATGTAATTGCTTTTTTTCAAATTAGCTCGACTCCAAACGTCGGCCAGGTTGTTTATTAAAGAGGAAAAGCAATCCATTTATGATGGAATAAAATTATCTATTTATTTGTTCGATTAGAATTATTATATTTTAGAAATCTAAAATAAGAAAATCAGGTTAGATAACCGTTTTAATTTAAAAACAAATAAATCAATATGGTAGTAAAAAATATAAACATTTTAATAAACGCTAAGCGAGCGTGTGTGTATATATGGGGTTGATTATATTTTAGGTGGCTCAAGGTATGGTTATGTAATAGTATATTTTAGAGTATGTTATAGATTAATATAGTCATATTAACAATATTAATGTGGTTGATATAGTCGAAGGTTTCATAAACATATAAAAAAAAAATTCAACAAGAAGAATACTTTACCAATGTATACATTTATCTGATTAACCATGTATAAAAAGGTTATGGGCTTATATTAACTTGAGAAAATTAAAAATAAAAAAATCACACATCTTATTTATAATGGACCATTTTGCTAAATAAAATTTGTTTATATATAAATGAATGTTATAAATAATAACAAGGAACTTATCATGGAGGAACTTATTAGAATTGGAATAATCTCACATCCCTAGGAAATTGGTGGGTGGGGAGCCACTTGGCACTAATCTATTTTTTTAATTTATTAAAAGTAATGGACCATTTTGCTAAATAAAATTTTCTTATATATAAATGGATGTTATAAATAATAATGAGGAACTTATCATGGAGGAACTTATTAAAATTGGAATAATCTCAAATCCTAGGAAATTGGTGGTTTTTTAAATTTATGAAAAGTCAATGCAACTTAACAAACTTTGTAACACACTACAACCCTTGATAAGCATTAAGACTAAGAATATGATGAGCATATTCCCTTGAGAATCAATCTAGGCTGTCAATTTAAAAAAAAATAGTGAATAGATCTTCATTCACCTTGAGTTGAAATAAGAAGTCTTCATCAAATATACAATGTTTTACTACCATTAATAACGATTATCTATAATTTTCTATATTGGATTATGATTTCCTCTAATTCATTATGGTTTATTATTTGCCACTTATGGTTAACTTTAGTTAACGTGACTTGATTTTTCTCTAATGTGGTTGATTATGTTTGATTTTAGTTATATGTATTTCATTATAATTGATCGTTGTTAATCATTGATTATTGTTAATTATAGTGAGCTCTCTAACCTCTACATGTCCATTTATGAATGTTATAACTACAATTGATCTAATGATAGATATTTATTCCCCAACATTCATATGAGGAGACTTTTTCCAAGCAGTTGTTGTTATAGACGAATGTACCATATGTGATCCCTTTTTACTTAAATATCATCACTTTAGTTTTGTTGCTATTAATAGTCATATCCATCATGGAGTAGAAATAATAGAGGCTTCTAAGTTTCTTTCCAAGATCATAATTGCTCGTTATGAAAACAATAATATCATTACCATATAGGAAAATAGTTATGACCAACTCTTCTAGCTTGTCAATTTATGTGCCAAAAAGGGTAGGTGATAATGGAAACCCTTGCTTGACTCTAATATTTCATCAATAATATCATTACCATATAGAAAAAGAGTTATGACCAACTCTTCTAGCTTGTCAATTTATGTGCCAAAAAGGGTAGGTGATAATGGACACCCTTGCTTGACTCTAATATTTAATTCAATTTCCTTCTAACAACCCTCAATTGTCCTATCATTCTAAATGATATTCTCATACATATTTTTCACAACAACCCTCAACTCAAAACACGCCATTATTTCTTCTAGCCTCTTCCATAGTTCTGTTCTAGGAATAATCTTTTTTTGTCAAAATCTTTTCTAAAGTAAAAAAAGTCACTAGAAGAGTTCAATTTTATTATTTCATCATTCTATTATAAGTACCCTAACAGTAATCAGATGCTCAATGGTAGAATAATGTCTCCTAAACCTAGCTTTAAATATATCTCTTTTATCATGGATTTCAAGCCAACGAATAATGTTATTTTCCAAAATAAGCTTGTACAACTTGGCTAAAGTGTGCCTAATCAAAATGTTGTTGCAACTAAAGGGCATTATTTTATCCAAACTCTCCAAGATAGCCACGATAAGGCTTAACATCCAAGGATAATTAACCCTTGTTTCACTACTAAATTAAACAGCTTGTATATGTGTGGGATGAGGATAGGTCTCTTGATTTTAAATTTTATAGCTTCTTACCCTTAAAAGTCCTTAAATTTCCCGAAAGCTAGATATTTACCTAGAAAATAAATGCCTTCCAAAGAAAATATATCATTATTTATATGGGAATTCAAAATGGTGTCCATGGAGTTAGGAGATATATAGAGGTTTATAAGGTAACCATTTCAAGGGAATCAAATGACGATGTTTAGTTTTCCAAATCATAATTTTCCTCCAAAACTTTCTAGGGTTTGACTTAAATAGGTGTAGTAAATGCTCTTGATTTTTACTTATATAATATATTAATATCCTCTAATAAGAGATTTACATTTATTAACCTTATCATGTTTTAAGGTTTCATTAGGAACATCCCTAATATGTTTCCTCCAAAATTTACTAAGGTTAAGCTTAGAGAGGTACAGTAATAGATCTTGCTTTCTACATATATAGCATCCTTTCTTTCCTTTAATAATACCTTTCTATTTATTTATCTTATTAAGTTTTAAGGTTTTGTTAAGAGCATCCATAATTTCTTTCCTCCAAAATTACGTAAGGTTAGACATAGAGAGATGTAGTAACTACTCTAGATTTCTACATATATAGCATCTTTTTTCTCCTGTAATTACGTCGTCGGGAATTCCCCTCTGGGAAGAACTTGCCTAGCTACCACTCTCCACCAATGTTCACCATCAAATCCATTGTTAGACGATTGAACAATGGTCTTCCATCAGATTAAAACAATTAGGGAAAAATTATTTAAATAAAACATTAAAACATTACAAAAAATAAAGAAGATGCTAATTAATAAACAATACAACAGTTATCGTAGTTGCGCCTTATGTAAAATCTCCTCCTCTGTGTGAATAGTCATATTTGCAAAACAAAGCATAGTTGTGTAATGCCTCCTCATTCACTAGTGAGTTCCCCTGTAGCTATCGAACCCTTCCTCATTCACTAGGGAGTGTCCCTGCATCTAAATAAGCTAGTGAAGCCCAATTGAGGATGATCTTGGAGGGATGAAGTGGGGTGTGCCCAATGGCTTCACCTGATCATATTGATTATTAGTTAGGGTCATCTCGCCTGCTAGGTTTATACTAATTTCCTTTAAACATACACATTTCTTTATTTATTTCATTTGTTTTTTGTTGGCTGCTTGTTTCATTAAATTTCTTATTATTTTTCGTGATGATTAGCAATTTTCTTTTGTGATGGTTATCAATTTCATGGAAGCCTTCTTCTTTTGACAAATGTATTTCTGTTTGGTGTGTGAGGTAAGCCCTTTGGCCTATGTATTTTGGTATGCACATTATTTTTGTATAATTTTCATATGCACAAGGTTGGGTTTGTCTATGTTTTATTTTGTGAATGGGAAATATGCTAGAAGTCGGGAGACAATAAGAAAAATGTGGTTATTAGCTAAATTAAACACAACTATCCATGAAAAGGAACCATAGAAAGTTTTCCATACATTTTCGATGGCTTTGATTTCGCTTAAAATCAATGTGGAGGGCATTAACCTCAATAGAACCTTGGAAATCATTTTAGCAACTAGTAATTGTTAGTTATGTCAAGTGTAGTAGATTGGCTTCGAACCTTTAACATGTCCTTCAAAATCCGGTTAATTTCTTTATCAACTAGTAATTGTTAGTTATATCAAGTGCAATAGACTGGCTTCGAACGATTGACATGTCCTTCTAAATATCACTACTTAGATCTATGTTGATTAAGATTCCATCCAAAACCCTCTAGACCTCCTTGGTAGTCATGTATTAGTCTCAGGCCCATCGATTTTGGTATGCGCTTGATTGTTGTAGACCGTTCAGATCCACAAGGTTGGGTTTGGTTATTCCTTATTTCGTGAATGGGTGTTATGGTAGCAAATTCAATTCATATAGGTACAAAATAGGGGTTGTATTAACATTGCAACAATAATACCCATTGAGTTTGGTATGATTCTTTAAAAAAATTCATAGTGACAAGTCATTTTTCTTTATGGGGACAAAACATTCATCAAGATAGTTGACCATACACTAAATATAAAAAAATTGATTCAACTCGAACTAGTTTATTTGGATGTCCATCTAGTTCAAATTTATACTAGCTTCATCTTCCTTTAATGTTGAAACAAACTTTTTAATAATATTAACCGACATAATTTTGAAATCAATCAAGCTTGTGTTCTAAGAATTAGCTCTACTATGCATTTTGCTCATTGCTTTTGGAACTTCATCTTATTTTATAGGACCTGGACCATTATTGCCATTTTTACATCTTCAATTATAGGTTTGTTAGTATCTTCATCAGTCTATAAATGCCCCCCCCCACACAAAACCACAATTCTTCTTTTTTAAATTAAAGTTGTTCTAGTTTTTCTTAGCCAGACTTGCATTGGATGATTTATTAAACCAAGAATATAGTTACTATCACACATATGTCTCCCATGTTAGCCACTAAATACATCATTCTTGAAATATGGACTGTACTCATATTCTTGAGAAAAGCCTATCTCTTTTGTATAGCTAGGTTGCTTAATGAATTCTCCAAATTCCTCTTCATTAATGCTCTTGGTATGTCAATAATTTTCAAAGGAAAAACTTGTATTATCATACAATGAGTTTTGTAGGGAGTCTTCATTGTTGGACCATGTTTCCTTGTCATAATGATCATAATTTTTATACACGCGATAATCCTACACCATATATGACTTGAAACTGTTCTTTTCAAACTTCTGTTTAATGGTTTCAACACCTTCATCATTAACTGAGTTAGAGAGTGTTACTTAAAAAATATTACGCAACTCCTATTCCACTTTTTCCTATTTACCATCAATTGAGCAGTCATTAACATGGAAAAGTTGGGACTAGTGACTATTATATTAAGCTTAATAGTTCATTTTCTCAACATTACCTAGAAACACTACTATTAGAATCTAAGGAGCCTTCTTAAAGTTTCATTAATGGTTATTAACATATTCATTTGCATGAGAATTAGGGTTATTTTCAATCAAGCAAACATCTAGACTATACTCTTGTTCTTTACCAGAGCCTATCTCTTTTCTATAGCTAGGTTGGTCAATCAATTGTACAAATCCCCTTTCATTAATTCCCTTGGTGTTTCTGTTATTTTCAAAGGAAAAAATCACATCGTCATACAATGAGTTTTGCAGGGAATCTTCATTGTTACAACATATTACGTATTCATAACCATTAAAATAAACCATATATGACTTGAAATTATTGATTTCCAACTTCAATTTAATGGTATCAACACCTTCATCATCAAGGGAGTGAGAGAGTGTTACTTGAAACTTATTACGTTTCTCCCTTCCACATTTTTCTATTTATCATAAATTCAATGGTCGTTAACATTAAAAAATGGGACTTGTGAATATTCAATTCAATTTCGTAGGTCATTATTTCAATACTCTAGCTAGAAATACTATCCATAATATATATTAGAATCCAAGGCATCTTCTTCAAAGTTCAATAATGCTTCTTTCTTGCCCATATTCATTTTAATTAGCATCAAGGTTGGTTTCAGTTAAACAAGAATAGCTAGAAAGGGTCTCTTTAATTAGTGCAGTAACAAGTTTTCAAACTTGTAGATAAGGAAATCCTCATTCTCAAGATTCTAACAAGTATTTAAGTACTTTAAGAAGTCAATTCAATGTCTTTTTCCTTCTGATCTTTGTCCTTATGTTCAAGAAAAGAGTGGGACTTTCCTTTAGTGTTTGTAACTCAAGGACTAGTTTGAAATGAACCTCCTCTCAACTCTATTCTTTTTGAAGCACAATATGGATTGAGTAAATATCTCCTTATCTCTGTTTGGAATAATTGGTTTGTATTTTAGCAACTTGTCATACTTGGTGAGGAGATGGAACATTTTTTCATACCAATTTGACATCTTCAACTCCATTGTCATGAAATTCCTCCTTGTCTCCCAAATGGCATTTTCCTAGAAAAAACAAAATGCATAGTATGGATATTAGATTTTGGAGTAGTAAATCAACAAAGAAAGCTTATATATATGGGATTTTGTGAAATCACCTTCTCTGTGTGATGTTTTCTCCAATCAAAGAAAAACTTGATGAACTCACTTTTTCTGTCAAACCTAATATGTCGGTAATGTAAGGGGCATAAGTGCACTTGAAAATAAGTCATAGTATAATGGTTTCATCATAAGGGTTGGATAGTCAAAAGATAAAATATTATTCAAGCTCACTGACCAGGCAGAGCCTTCAACGTATATTTTGTATCTAACAACACCAGAGAAATGTTAGAATGGCCTTGATAAATATGCTCAAACTTATTATCAGATAGACTTTGCAGGTAGGAGACAACAAGAAACACGTGGTTATTGGTTGAAATCAATGCTTATTTCCTTCCCATATTCATTTTCATGAGCATTAGGGTTGTTTTTAGTCAAACACGAATTTCCAAAAAGGGTCTCTTTGATTAGTTCAATAACAAGTTTTCTAACTTTTAGACAGGGAAAACCTCATTCTCAAGTTTCTAACATGTATTTATATATTTTAAGTAGCGAGTTCAAGATCTTTGTCCTTGTTTTCAAGAAAAGAGTGGGACTTTCCTGTAGTGTTTGTAACTCAATGAATGGTTTGAGATGAACCTTCTCTCAACTCTATTCTTTCTGGAGAACAACATGGATTGAGTACATACCTCCTTAGATCCTTTTGGAATCATTGGTTTGTATTTCAACAACTTGGCATACTATGTGAGGAGATGGAACTTGTAGCGATACACATTCGACATCTTCAGATCCTTTCTCATGAAATTTCTCCCCGTCCCCCAATGGCCGTTTCCTACAAAATACAAAATGCATAGTATGGATAATATATTTTGTAGCAAGAAATCATCATAGAAATATTATATATGAGATTGTCTGAAATCACCTTATCTATGTGATTGTTTCTTCAATCAATGACAAACTTGATGGACTCACATTTTATGTCAAGCCTAATAGGCCATTGATGTTCAAGGGGTATAATTTCCCTTGAAAAGAAGTCATAGTATAATGATTTCACCATAATGGTTCGATAGCCACATGCTAATATATTCTTCAATATCACTCATGTGGAAGAGCCTTCAATGCATATTTTGTATCTAACAACACTAGAGACATGTTAGAATGGAATTATAGATACACTCAAACTTACTATCAGATAGAATTTACAACTGGGAGACAACAAGAAACACATGGATAGTGGTTCAAATAAAACACAAATATTTGTGAAAAGGTACCAGAGAAAGTTTTCCATACATTGTCGATGGATTTGATTCTACTTAAAATCAATGTGTAGGGCCCTAACCTCAACAAAACTTGGGGAATCCTTTTAGCAACTCGTAATAGCTTGTTATATTGATTGTACTAGACAAGTTTCAAGCCTTTGACATGTCATTCTAAATATGATTATGTGCATCCTCTGTCCTTCAAACATCAAATAATTAAGCTTCATGGTGATTATTAAACTTCATGGTGATAGTATCTTGAACTCCTATTCCCTTGTAAAATCAAATTGGGACCCTTATAATTTAGAGATGAAGCTAAAGTTGAAACAAAGTCTGTTTTTTTATCCAAAAATTATAATAGAGTAGACAAATAATTTAAGAAAACAATACTTAATGTTTCTTCTTTGATGATATTTATTGTACCATGGAGAATGTTATTAATGGGAAATTGTCTTGTTTTCTACCATTTTAGAGCCATTGCTTCCTTGCTAATTCCTCTATTTGGATCTGTTCTAATCAAGATTCCATACAGAACCCTCAAGACTTGCTTGGTAGTCATGTATCGATCTCGGGGCCATCACTAAAAGCAGACATCATGAAGTCACTTCAAGGGCTAACTAGCATACGTCCACAAACTCCAAATTCAAGAACGTAGGTTGTCTTAAGACAAAGGTGGAGAAAATTACAAACAATTTATATGGTTATTGTCTCCTTAAATGCATTTGGAATGTATGCCTATGAGTATTTTGATGATTGTACATTCTATCAATGCCTTATTGAACCAAGGAGGAGAGATCTCTTTTGTAGAATAGTCCATGCCATCAAGAGTTGGTGGAAGTGATTAAAACTAGGAGGACTGAAGGTATTTGAAGGAGGAGCAAAGTTATGAAATATAATACTACAAACTTACTTGGAAGGCATTGTCGGCCCTGTACAATTAGAAAAAGATAGGGACTTGATAAGTTCTACTTTTGAGATTATCAATGTAGTTGGTATTAGCATGTGCAACGTTGGTTAGTGGTCAAAGACAATGGGCTTGTCGCTTACCCTTCCAAAATATATAGCCAAAAATGATAATCAATCTCATATAAACACCAAACGCTTTTGGCTATCATAATATAGATGGAATAACTTTTGGATTGAATGATAATAGTTACTTTGATGGCTAACTTTATGTACTAAATTAGTTGTTGCATGTAATGTTTTATGAAATAGCCACAACTCTTACCTTTCGTTTGATCTAGTTTTGGTACACTATGATTTATAAATAATACTTTTGACGTTTTCATTTTATATTGTTCATAATCAAGTTAGTTAAAGGAAGGATTTGGCTTATGAAAACAAAAAATCAATGAAGTTTTATGCCAAGAAAGTAAAGTTAGGGTTTTTGTGGTTTAGGATTGTTTTATGGTCAGGTGTTGTGATATTTACAGTGGAAATCCATATCATGTCTATTCTTTCTCTACTCCTAAAAACTATGCACTCCCAATTAAGACCTTGCAACCAATTATAAAATGGAAAAATTCCATTTCTAATGTTCTCTATGCAATGATGCAACCTTGGAATTAATGAAAATAGACATGGTCACGTTTATTGGCCCACGATACTCTAACCTTGCTCATGTTTCATATCTTATAGGAAATGGAATTCAAATACCAATTTTGTCCTTTGCTACCACTAATCCAACTCTGACATCATATCAAAACCTTTATTTTATTTGTGTGATCCATAGTGATGTTCTTCAGATGGAAGCAAATGCAACTTTAGTGGATTCTTATGGTTCAAGAGTTGTCATTGTGTATGTAGATACCAACTATGGGAGAAATGGAATTACTACATTTTGGGATGCTCTGTCGGTGTTGGCACTAAGAGTAGCATGAAGGCTATTATGATTCTTGGAGTTCCCTGAAGTGAGATGGGTAATGTCTTAGACAACTTAGCTTTAATGGATACATGAGTTTTTATAGTCTATATGTATCCAGATGTTGGTCTTACTTTTCTCTTCTGAAGTTACGGACATTTCAATGTTGGGAACCAACTAATTCTAGATAGCCATAGATTGGTTATCTATTGTTTTAGATTCGACTCCACTGAAATTAGACATCACAAAGTCACTTCAAGGCCTAATTCTCTTGCATCCAAATACTCCAAATTCAAGACGATATGCTGTGTTAAGACAAAGGTGGAAAAAATATAAACCATTATATGGTTAATGTCTCATTCAATGTGTTTGGAATGTATGCCTATGAGTATCACTATCTCAGAAATCACTTTTATGGCTATGATTTATTGTGGAAACCCATCATTTCCAAAATGTTATTTTATACTACATAAAAAATTAATTTAACATATCCAATCAGAACATCAAAGCAATGCATCAACTAAAAAAAACTGAGAATTTTACTTGTATAACTAATACAAAGTCCATAATTTGGCCTTTTATATATGCATTAAAGACTGTTAGCCTCTTATCTTCTTTGCTCACCCTCTTCATTTTATAAGTTACACATAGGATAATTAGTTTACATAAAAATTTGACTCTTTCCATCATGTTGCACGTGTCAATCCTGACATTTAAATTTTGACATGGGGGTTGAAAGATAACCCTTTTAAATTCTAAACGGAGTACCAAACAATGTCCTGAATCTTAGAATGTAAGGTGTTCATAGACAATGAAACCTTTCTACAACTCCTATAATATTGGAAATTATTCAAGTATTGCCTCAACAACTCCATAATGGTATCTTCTAAGAAAACCCTCTTGAAGAATTGCATATACTTTTCTCAAAATATTTGCATCCTTAAGAAAGTTCAACAATAGGCAAAACAATCCCAAATTCTATTTTGCAGACCAAAGTTGGGAAGTTTTAATAAACTAGACATTGAGGTATAGCCTATCTACTCTAATAACTAAGGATGGTCATTTTCAATGTCAAGAACTTATATGTTGAAACTTAAAGATTATCTAATTGGAGGGCTATGTGTGCATTGATTAAATTGAAGTGGATGAGATCATACATTCAATATAATTTCAAAAATTTTCCTAACCAACTAATGTGGATATGATGTGTTATATAAGTTTATTAAATAAATTGTATTGCAACTCTACTTTTTATGACTGTGCTTTGGCTATCTAATTGGATCTGATAGAGAAACATAATCTGAACTTAAATCTAACTATAAAGTGACTTCCAGGTCCCAAATGTGTCAAAATAATTATTTTTAACTGCCAAATGTGTAAAACAAGGTGGAAAAGGTATGAAAAATAGGCGGATCCAATTTAAATATCATGGAAAAAATTCAACTGAGTTGTATAATATTTTTATACTAATTTAGAGTTTTGAATATATTAAATTTTATTTTTTTCAAGAGGAACATTGCCAATGGAAAGTGCAGCAACCTAGTCTTCTTCCTAATGTAGAAATCCTTTGAAATCTTCCTTACTTTGGACAAACATATCTTGAAAATGAAACCCCATACATAGTGTTGGACTTAACAGGTATTTTAGTGCACATAGAAAACCACCCTAAAAATTCTATACTTTTGATCACAAAAACAGAACTGTGACAACATGCTATAATTGACATAAAAAATGACTCAAAATGAACATACATTATCTTTTATGCTAGTGCTTTCTATGTTATTTTCTTACGATGTTTCCTTTGCAACATGTGGTGCAATTGCTAGCAAGAGCTTTGTACATATCTATCGTATGAAATTTTAAGGTTTTGATAGGAGAACCCTAATTCTAAGATTAGAACTAGAGAGGTGTAATAACTTCACTTGCTTCCTATTTATAGCATTTGTATTATCATTATCATACTAAAGACTCTTATTTATATTTTCTTTTTATATAGCATAGGGGATTGTAGTAAAACTATAATAGACGTTTTTAATGTTATTTTTATAAGCTAAGATGTGTAAATATTTTTTTAAATGCTTTAATAATATATTTATTTCACTCTTTTCAAAAGTAGGTGGCTTTGACTCTCACTATTCTCATGAATATGCTTGTTTTTATTGCATATTTTAGAGTTAAGGTTAAAGGTCTATGGTGGCTCATGGTCATTTAAAATGTCATATTTTACAATTTGGTTGGATATTGGATATTAGATAATCTTTGAATGAGGATCTTCTTCATCCATGACATTACTTCCAAAAACATAAACACAACCCATTTAGCTGGATTTTTGTCACTTAACTATGCCATTGAGAATTATAAGGTCTTTATAGCTATAGATTTTGAATTCTTGTTAGGTCTTCATAGTTTTTTTTTAATCTACAAGTTAAATCAATGAACTCATGCAACAAAAGAGGATTAATTCTTCAATCATTGCATAAAATAATAGCTTGGTTAGATGTTTTTCTAGCATTAAAGTCTCCTAAGAAGAGGATGTTACCTATGTTACCTTCATTCGTGAGACTAGGAATATCCTCCTATAAGTTATTATAGGGGAAATTTTTATCTAGAATGCTTTTCTTATAAAACCTAAAAGTGATATGTGATAAAATAAGAAATCCCCTTATACTAATGTGCCTTTTGAGAGGGTCTATGTTATAAAGCATTAGGAGAGACTATTTTTTTATATAAGAACCTATTCCTTCCATTCCTCCACTAAAGGATTTCTTGTTCCGACTTAACCACAAAATGATTAATATAATCATGCTCCTAACTCTCAAGTAAAAATACGAGTAAAAAATGTGATTATTTTTCCTAAAATTAAGATTAATGTGTGTGTTCACATGGAAAATATCCTTATATTTAATATCTATATGAAGAATATAAAGGTTCATGTATTGGAGGCACTATTCATATTCAACAACAAGACCTAGAGCCATTACATCAAAGTTATTCATGTGAGGAGAACAACATTCCCCAATCAATTTAGTTAAACATAATTGACAAAAGTAAAATATGTATTACATACATAAAAAACATTCAAAATATGACTATGATGTTGGAGAATAGACAAAATATTTTATAACATAGCTTTCATATTTTATAATTAATTTTTTCCGTTAAAACAATATAGTGTAATTGTGAATAAAATGATAATTCTATATTATTTAAATTATATTTTTAAATATATAAATAAATTCAATATCAACTAATAACTCAAATTTTAACCCAAATTTAAAATTAATAAAAATATAATATAAAACTGTAATTTATTTTAAACCATTTCAAAATTCAAAAATACTAATTTAAATTGTTTCCACAATCTAAACATAATAACTCAAATTTGTAATTCCTACCCATTCCAATGAAATTTCAATATCAATTAAAAAATCCCAGGGGAACCTATTTAGAATCTAGTAGCGGAAAGGGCCTTATGAATGCTCATTTGGTGCTTTATGGACTTCACTGTAGAATGTTGACTGAAGTAGTGTACATGCTATTATTATGGCTCATTTAATGCTTCATTCTGCGACTATATCAAAAAAATATAAATATTAAACGCTTGATAATTTTAAAATGTATAGAGAGACAGAACTTCATCATACCTACTCAAACTGGAATAATATAATGCGAAAATATAAACTATACAATGGATGACTGTCGACAAAATTCCTATATGATTCTTTTAATGCGAAAATATAAACTATACAATGGATGACTGCCGACAAAATTCCTATATGATTCTTTTAATGCCAAAATAAATATAGACAATCTGCCTGCATGAACAAAGTTGCGGCGAGATTTATATGAGATGTCAGTAAATTATGTAAAGCAACAACATGGCCAGAGTTCCATATCTGATTAATGTGGCATGTTTTTAATTGGAGAAATAAAGGAGAATAAACAAACTCACGCCGCCCTGGACCAGATCTTTAAGAAAGATCCGCTCATGAATAAAGTGAAAATTTCGAATATTAACAACTTTGGGTTTGATGGCCTGAGAGAACAAAAGGAATCCCTCACGCCAATCACGCCTGCCCTATGTGAGCAACGAATGCATTGAAGCCAACCATAACCTGCTTCAAGTGGATATTTAAAAATGAAAAATAATGTTGGCATGGTCAACTGTTTTGTAGCCAACGACGGCTGTGAGCGCACCCATAGGTTTGGCAGTTGGTAGAGAGAATAAAAAAGTTCAGACGGAAAAAGATTCTAAAGCGAAGAGCGAAAAGTATTCTGGTTGGTCTCATGTAACCTTCGAAATAAAGGTCCTTCTAATAGCACTGACAGTTTCACCTTTTATGAGGAAAGATACCAACGATCATGTTGTTATAAATGTACCAAAGTGACCTTTTTCGAGAAACAATATTATAAAACAGTTTAATATATGATCTTGTAGTTCGGAAATTTAGCATTGAACACCGAATGTCGCATGGCAAATAGATCATGCCATTATTAAGAAGTTTTTAACGCTAAAGGCATTTCTCGTATAGAGTACAACATGACAGGGTGTTTTCCGAAGCGTTTATCAATATAATGTTAGTGGAAATCTTCAGCATAAACATCTATATATAGGACCGTTTAGAGCTTAGTCAATTCGAAACAAGAGCATTTCTCATCTTAGACAGCCCGATAGATTGTCTTGGTAATTGGTATTGATAACTTGTAGGGTGGCCAATTCTGTGTAGTTGATTAGAAATGGAGGCCAGAATAGTTGTTGTTATACTTCTGCTATTGTTTCTAGTCGACGACTTTGAAATGTGCATCAGCCGAAGCTCGGTTTATCCATTCATATAGTGCGAACCCTAAGGGGAACGGCCCCTTTCTTTCGCTCAAAGAAGCTGTCGGCAAGAACAGCTTAAAGGGAGCTCGTCGTGGAACTGGTCATGGAATTAGTAAGAGGGCAAAATGCCCTCCGTACGAGCATAATACGGAAAAAAAGAAGGAGAGAGATGTGGTTTTTCATCCCATGGGTCATAGTCCAGGAATAGGCCACGACAACCCTCCCGACCGTTGACAATTCTCTTTCATAGGGATCAGCAGGAGTAAATAATCAATGCTTTCTAGTATATACATGTACACGTTTAGATACATATGAAATCGCGATCAATCAAGTCTTCAGAAGAATCAAACTCTTCGAGGTGCATAATTAATAAAAATGCATAATTTTTAATGTGAAGTATTTTTACCTACGAACTTGATACTTCTAAATACGTGATCAGTAGATTAAGATGGAGAAATACGCTTCATATGTGTCTTGATTAACATCTACCCTACTGGATTGTAGGGTAAGCCGAAATAATTTAAGAGAAATTGTACTATGACTAGATATTATGTAGATTAAAACGTGTTTACATACCCGACGAATTTGTGCAACGATTTTAACATGGTTCGATATAGACTCTGATTATTCATGTTCTGTTTAGTTTCAGTTTTCCTTAATATTTTCCTATTAACAGTAATGAAAATAGTAATATTGTTGCATATCTAGATCTGACTAAAGTACCCGTCCAACTTTCAAAAGTGATTAAGGTATCCGAGGTTACATCGGACTAGTGAATTTGTTTTTAAACCTTCTGTTATTTTCCTCTTAAATTTGAAAAATGGCTTTGGGTGAAAGCAAAGTTAGTGAGAAACGTGTTGGAAAGGTAGAGGAGACAAAACATAAATAATTTATACACAAATTCACGAGCTAGTGCTCTTTTATTGATCATACAAAACATGATTCTTACACTGAACCGGGTGAAGAGTATTTAAACTTTTACGACTAGTGACTCGCTTAAAATATCTTGACATGCACCCACATGCAACCACACACTAAAAGTCATCTATCACTTAACTCGACTTGACTCAACACTCAAACACTCAATCACTCAGTTAACTAACTCTCTATGTTTAGCTAACTCCACATGCAGGAGTAATTACAATTTCTAACACTCCCCCTTAATTATGACCATATGACTCAACATAACTTAACTTGACTCAATTATCACTCAAACATGTCTGCTAGTCTATGTCTCAGCTAGGCTTACAATGACTCAAGACTTTCACAATTTTGCATTTTATTTTTGTCTTCTTCGAGATTCTATATCCTCGAAATTGCTTCATTCTCTGTTGAACTTCTTGGTGTAAACTTTATTCGCTTGCTATTGCTGCAATTTTTCTTTGACTTGTTTTGAACTTGTTGTGAAAAACAATTGGATCATGTCTTCTACACCTTCCTCTTCAAATATTCATTCAACCATGGACTGCTACCAAAACATTGCATCTTCAAACTGTCTTCTTTTCCTTGCTTCTTGTGCTTTATATTCATGAGTTTGACTCGTTTCAATTTGTTCTATTACTTTCTGAATCCATTCTTTAATGAGCTTCAAATCTACATGGAACTTATTAGCAACCTTGCTTTCAACCTCTTTGCCCATGCTATTCTGAACACCTGCATATTCAAAAACAATGTTAAAAACATGTTTATTACGCTCTTCAGTGAGAGCTTCCTTCTCTACATTTTCCTTCTTTTCAACTGCATGGAGGTTGTCTTCCACTGTTATGGTGTTAGTCGATATTGTCATAAAAAACTCTTCAATCGCTTTATCTTGTTCTTGATCATCAACTGCTACTAGATCACATATCGTTTCATGAGCAGTTCCAATTGCTTCATATCTTGCTGCTATAGTGGTAGCTTCAACCTTCAATATTTCATCAAACATTGCGCTTACCATATTGGCAAAATCAATCCCTGTTTCAAAAAAGAAACCACACATATCATCAACATAATGTTCATCCACACTATGGTGGGATATCCGAGTATGAATGTGCTCATTGTCAATTTCATTGACAATTTCAACATCACCAAATCCATCAACTGAGGTTGGATTCACCAATTCACATACAACTTTGTAGTTATCATCCACATGTGTCTCATCACAGTGGGATTCACCATCATCTATATCATCCACGTTTCAGTGGATTCCTTGAGCATTCATATGCTCTTGCTCTGCTTCACAAACAAAGGCTTCAACTTCTCTCTCTGCAATATTTGTTGCATATTCTTCATCCATATGCATGGGTTTCAATTTTATGGTCTTGACAACCATCATCCACTTTTGAGTGGGATTCTCCCAGCTTCGTTTTCCTCTCAGATTTTTGTTCATCTTCTCTCAGAATGACTTCTTTGCTTGTGACATAACCTGTTGTTCTATGTCACTCTCCTTTGTGCCAAACTCTGCTTCCAAGATCTTCCATGCTTCCTTGGAAGTTGTAGCTTTTGCTACCTTGCACAAACACTTCTGATCCAATTCCTGTTTTATAAAATTCAATGCTAAAACATCACATACTACATCTTATGGGTTATTAGACCGATACTCAATTAACTCTTTAGCTCTAAGAAAAGTCAGCATCTTGATAGCCTAATAATCAAAATATTTATCTATAAACATAGGAGATTGTAGCAGATCAAAGCTACCCCAATCACCCTCGATTTCTTCTTTGTCTTCTGCTAGACTTCTTAGTTCCTTTGTTGCGGCCTCAACCTCTCTAACCATGGAAATGATCTTTGCCTCTTCTTTTCGATTTCTTTCCTTAATATACTTCAGTTGCGCTTTGCAACCCATGACTATTGTCATTCCTGTTTTTATAGCTGTTTTGGTGATTGCTTGATGCGGTCTTCCATATCACTCCAGAAAAAAATATGATTTTCAATATGCATCCCTGTAAGGTACAATCTTCACCAAAAACACTATCATGCTTGACAAAAAACCAAATAACTAACAAACTTTACAAAACCCTAAATTCTCTGGCCAATAAACTATGTAGACCTTTTTATAAAATCCTCGATTATTTTTTATATATAAAAACATCTTTTTATAAAATATCTTTATCTGTAATGAACTTTCCAATATATCAAAATTGACATTAAAACCCTTCGAATGCCTTTTATGTTAAAATCCTTCAAACTTTATTGCAAAACCTTTTATATTTCATAAACGTTTATATCCGTCCATAACGCTTAAACTTTTAATAAATCCGTCCTTCGAACGAACCATAACACTTGAATATGGGTAAAAAGAATCCAGGTAACTTAAAAAAAAAAAGCCTGCCGTGGGCCACTCTCCTTTAATACCTTTTTGTATTAAGCGACTCTCTAACAAACTTTTATGAGTCAACTCTCACCACGCGTGACGGTTTAAACAAATTTTCTTGACTTGGTTAAGGCCGCCGTGGAGGCCTACGCACTGAAGCTCTCTGCGGCAACGATAACCTGCATTAGTCCTTTAACGCGGTTCTATGTTAAGCCCAAGATCGTTATAGCTCAAACGAGAGGAAAAATTATTTCTCTCTTATCTCTCAGGGATTATTGGTGATCCGTTTTTTCTGGTTCTTTTGTTTTGGTATCAATTTCAAAATAATTCACACACACATCCACTAGTTGTTCCTCTTTTATTCATGATATAAAATATGATTCTTACAATGAAAGTGTGAAAGATATTTAAATTTTTTTGGACTAGTTATTCGCACAATATATTTTTACAGCAATCACACACTAAAAATCATCTATCACTTAACTCACTTAACTCAACACTTAAACATTCAATCACTCAACTAACAGACTCTCTATATTTAACTAACTCCACATGCGAAAGTAATTACAATTTCTAACTAAATAGTCCTGACACCAATTACACCACCCCTTTAAAATTTAAACGCAATATATAATGTAATGACGTTAAATGTAGGCAATATTTTATTTATTTATTTATATCCATACTGAGGAACAAAAAAACCTCGACTATAAGGCTTTGCTCGAAACCCAGCGAAAGTACAATAGTTTGAGGTTTTTTCTCCTTAAATAAATCAAGGAGGATTGTACGCTTTGTCAAATTAGAGATAAATACATGAAAGTCATAGGTGAAATCAAAACCTTGGAGAACAAGAAAGACACCTTCACTCCCCACTATTTTATTGATACAAAATTTGTGTTTAAACAATGCTGGTAGAGCTTAGGGTCTTTCTGACTCATGCCCGGTGATTTTAATATCAATTGGATACCTTAGTCGTAAAATCTTAATCTAATATTCTGGCTCAAATTATTTAAAATAAAATTAATATTTAAAATTAATATATATATATATATATATAATAAAATATTTTGCCTGAAAATTATGTTGCTGAGTATTTCAAACCAGTCAAGATTGAAGCTTGCAATTTGCTATGCCAAAGAAATAGTAATTTTATTTCATTTTTCATTGTACTTTTATATATTAATAACTTAAATTTAGTAAGAAATAATTTAGAAAACGATATTTAAAAAAGAGTAGTTAAAATTCAAGATATTGACCCTGCTTCCGAAAGCAGGGATCAAACCTCTAATTCCCAAGTCGCAAATCTCTTTGAGAGGCGCTCTAACTTCCGTGCTCGATTCTCTCTTCAAAATCTGTGAGACAACAGGGTCCGTATTCAGAGACGAAGGGCAGAACGTGGTCATTGAAATTCTTCACCCCGGCACGACTGGTGATGTTGCGGGCGAGGATAGTGGAGGTGGTTGTAAATGTGGCCGGCCAGAACCACGGATGCAGTCCACCAACTAATAAAATTGATCCGTCTGATTCGAAGAGGTGTCGGATGTAGCGTTTCGCGATGGAGTGAGATCCATGTAACCATCAGAAAACGAGCAGTTTGAAAGAGAAAGGCAGCACAAATATTCTACGTGTCATCGCTTTATTCAGATGGACTTGTTCCCTTGTTCAACAATTTATTGTCTAAAAAACGAATACTATTGATTCTAGGGTTAAGGTTTTTTTTAAAGTCGAAGTGCGCGAGGTAGCTTTTGGCGAAGGAGATTTATGTAACTATTAGAAAACGAATTATTTCCCAGGTTAGGTATTAATCACCAACGCCGCCGCTCACTGTTCAGACAGCCCCTATCACTGTTAAACAGCCAGCGTAGTGGGCTAGTGTCAGTAATAATAAATTTCATTCATTCTCAGTGATCAAACGCAAGTTGAAAGATCACACAGTTTCGGCTGTCATTGAAATGGAGATTAGGAAACAGACCTTCTTACTAAAACCAAAATGTCTCTTAAAAGCACGAGAAATTGTTTAAACAATGTCCAACTACGTCACCCACATGACACACGTCAATGCTAACAATTATGCGTTGCATTATTTAAAACAATGGTTCAACGATGTGCCAATACTCATAAACCTATGTTGTATTAATTAAGGCAACTCTTCAAACACGTGGCAAAACACTTTAACCACTTGCTGCTATGACGCAAAAATGACTCAGAATCAACCCGAGAGAAGCTCATCGTTGAAAAAAATGATAAGGAAAAATGACTTAAAATCAGCAACCCGAGAGAAGCTCCTCATTGAAACAAATGATAAGGAAAAATGATTCCAAATCAATTTTGAATAGCAGGAAGAGCTTGATAGGGAAAAATGACTCAAGATCAACTCCAAATGGCAGAAACAGCTCATCCTTAAAACAAATGACGGGCCCTAGTATGAGATGCTGGTCCTCCATAGCTCAACCTTAGGCACAGATCCTTTCTTGCGAATTTTTAGTGGTCTTTCAAGCTTGAAATATTCACTGCAAAGAAATTTTTAGTGTTTCTAAGGTGCATGATTTTTTCCTCATTGAATATAGAATCCAGCGGTGTAAAAAATGCAAGGGAATGAAGGAATGAATTAAGTCATACTCACGGACTTTCCTTTCCTCATTGAATATAGAATCCAGCGGTGTAAAAAATGCAAGGGAATGAAGGAATGAATTAAGTCATACTCACGGACTTTCCTAGATTTATTTAACTTTTAGAAACTTCAAAACCTTTCCATGATTCCTCCTTAATGAAGTTTAAATAGTGAAAGCTTGTAGTAAAAAAACTTGAAAAGCAAATTGTAAGAATTTTCGCTTTCAGATAAATAATATTGTTACGTAATTTATTCTATGTTGGAAGTATATTATGATTTTTGCATTTTAATTTATAGAAGCAATTAAATACAAGCAAAATATTAATAAATCTCAGTTAAATTTGTAAAATTTTATGATCGGAAGCCTCATTAGTTTAAACGCATAAAAATACATAATATATAAAAAAATACAACAAATTTTTATGGAACATTCATGGTTTCTCGAAGTCGATGCCCATCATGGAGGTCCCATTTTAGAATGACAATAGATATTAATAAAATTGTATGTTTTAAGCTATGAAGATGACCTTTTTACTATCTAGGCAGTCGAACTCGTCAGATCTCTGCCCACTACTGCCAACGCGGTCTCCCACCATTTCTCGACATCTGTTTCCATGTGTCCACCATCCTCCATTTCCTTCCATCTCTCATCTCCCCCCTGTTGTTTGTTTGCTGGTGGTCTGTTACCTGTGACAGGAAGATGCCACGTTGGTCACATGCCTGCAAAGGAGTAGGTGGAAGTGAGGTAATGCACGCACTATTCCACCCTACTCGCCTTTACAAATTCACCTGCACTACACAATCGTTTTCTTCCCTCCACTGCTATCATCTTCCTTGTTTTCCATTCAGATCACTTGCTCCAATCCTCTATTTTACTCTAGTATGACATCGCCAATTCCTAATTCCACTCATCATTTTTAGAACATCAGTGATTTTGTTGACTGGGATCCCTGAAATGTTGAAATTATAATTTCAACTGCAGTGAACAGTTGAACAACAGCAGCTATTTTACTTTAGAAAAGCCACCGCCATTACCTTCTTTTCACCCTTTGATTGTTTTTGTGTTCCCGAAGGAGGAAGATCAAATCCACCGCTATGCCATTACTTCTAAGCAACCGCATTAAAGAGCAGAATGGCCGAAAGTGAAAAGAACTAGCCTCGAGCCGGCCGCAGCATTTATCAGCTATGGATTTCCACACAACCGACTCAAGAAGCACAGCAGAATGTCAGAAAGATCAGATTTCGTTCATTATGAGTAGTAGATTGCAGCAAAGACTCTGTCAGAGAGTTGAAGCGATTGATGGACTGTTATGACCCCTATTGCTCTATATATGTGAAGACACAGCAGTGTAGATGACATAGAGAGCAGAGGAGAGCAGGCAGCAGCATGAAGAAAAATGCTTCCAGAATAGTGAACTGCACAGCAGTGCAGATTTGAATGTAATTTGTTTTGTGATTGTTTGCTGTGAGAGAGCGTAGAAAACACAGCAGCATGAAATATTTGCAGTTGTTCTGTTGAGAAAACAAAAGGCAATACGCTGCAGCGTGTATGTGCTAAATGAATGTAAGACACAGATTGAAGTGCCTCTGAAGAAGGCATGTTGGAGAATCCCTCTGTTAGAAGGAGGATGCTATTTATGTGGAACTGAAGCGTTCCTTGGTGAATCCCTCTGTCAAGAGGAAGATGATTTTCAGCATAATCTTTCGTGAAAATCCCTCTATGTGAGGAAGACGAATTTGTATCAGTTGGTTTACTGTTTATAAATAGAAGTTTTATTTGCGCGTTGCTATTACACCGTAACCAGAAAATAGTCTTCACGTCAAAACAAAGTGTTGCTGATACACGAGTTTCAGCATTGCTGAAACACCGTTGCTGATACACTGCAAATAGCAACTGACGAAACTGCGTTGTTGAAACACCGTATTCCGCAAACGATTTTTATTCCGCTGTGTTAAAACAGAGTATTGTTCTGTGTTTTTAGTTTTGTTTAGAATTATCAGAAATTCCAACATGGTATCAGATCTTGTCCAAGCTCTTTGAAGATATCAAAGAAGCTGAAGGAAGGTTTCTTGCTGCAGCAAATTATCCAGCAGAGTGAAGACTCAGTCAAGAAAAATCCAAGGTATTTCTCAAGCTAGTCTTCTGTGTTACTATTGAAGACAGTCAGTTATTTTAATACACAGTCAAGTATTTTTGAAGAGTGCAAGAATGGCCAGCACCAGCACTAGCATGGGTATTTTTAATACTCAGCTCCCACTACTTAATGGGAAAAATTATGACTATTGGGCAATAGTTATGAGAGCTTTGTTTTTCTCAGAAGATTTATGGGAATTTATTGAAGATGGTTTTGAAGAACCAACAAATGAAAATGAGTTTAATAGCTTAACTCAGGCAAAGAAAGCACTATTGAAGAGCTATAAGAAGGAGGATGCTAAGGCCCTCTACTTCTTGTATCGAGCAGTGGATGAGAGTGTGTTTCCAAGGATAGCAGCAGCCAAGACATCTAGAGAAGCATGGCAAACTCTCAAGACAGCCTATCAAGGCATGGAGAAAGTGAAGACAGTAAAACCTCAGTTCATTGAGGAGGAAGCTTGTGATAAAAGCTTAGAGAAAACAGTGAATGATAAAAATTGTTTGTCTCATGATGAAGATGATGAGGAGATGGCTGAAGTACATCCCCAAATAGCAACACCAACACAAGGGCAACAAGAGACACCCTTGAGGAGAAATGAATGTGCTTCTCCAAGCACACCACAAGAAGCAACAAATGGAGGTACGAATTCTTTGTTTGCTTTATCTAGTCATGTTGATGACCCTGTTCATTTAGAAGATGGAGTTAAAGATAGGAAATGGACAGAACCCATGAACGAGAGAAAGGAATTGAAGTTCCTTGAAGATATGTTTAAAGAGTACGGAGTTCGATATGTAACTCTTGCCAAGATGGTCGAGATGGGCTTCACTGCTAACACCCTTGTCAATATGACAGAGGAAGAGATTGAAGATTTGATGAAGACCCTGGTAGAACTCTATCAGATGGATCTTCCTATAGGGGAGAGATATGGAATTAAATCTCCCATGAGAGCAGAGAAGGAGCAGGTAGCAGATATTCTGACCAAACCATTGGATCAGAAAAGTTTCAAATTTTTGATGAAATGTCTGGGTATGACTGATAACCCAGCAGTTGAAATTAAAGGGGAGTGTTGAAATTATAATTTCAACTGCAGTGAACAGTTGAACAACAGCAACTATTTTACTTTAAAAAAAGCCACCGCCATTACCGTCTTTTCACCCTTTAATTGTTTTTGTGTTCCCGAAGGAGGAAGATCAGATCCACCGCTATGCCATTACTTCTAAACAACCGCATTAAAGAGCAGAATGGCTAAAAGTGAAAAGAGCCAGCCTCGAGCCGGCCGCAACATTTATCAGCTATGGATTTCCACACAACTGACTCAAGAAGCACAGCGGAATGTTAGAAATATCAGATTTCGTTCATTATGAGCAGCAGAGACTCTATCAGAGAGTTGAAGTGGTTGATGGACTGTTATGACCCCTATTGCACTATATGTGTGAAGACACAGTAGTGTAGATGACATAGAGAGCAGAGGAGAGCAGGCAGCAGCATGAAGAAAAATGCTTCCAGAATAGTGAACTGCACAACAGTGTAGATTTGAATGTAATTTGTTTTGTGATTGTTTGTTGTGAGAGAGCGTAGAAAACACAGTAGCATGAAATATTTGCAGTTGTTCTGTTGAGAAAACAAAAGGCAATACGTTGCAGCACGTATGTGCTAAATGAATGTAAGACACAGATTGAAGTGCCTCTGAAGAAGGCATGTTGGAGAATCCCTCTGTTAGAAGGAGGATGCTATTTATGTGGAATTGAAGCGTTCCTTGGTGAATCCCTCTGTCAAGAGGAAGATGTTTTTGAGCATAATCTTTTGTGAAAATCCCTCTATGTGAGGAAGACGAATTTGTATCAGTTGGTTTACTGTTTATAAATAGAAGTTTTATTTGCGCGTTGCTGTTACACCGTAACCAGAAAATAGTCTTGACGTCAAAACAGAGTGTTGCTGATACACGAGTTTCAGCATTGCTGAAACACCGTTGCTGATACACTGCAAACAACAACTGACGAAACTGCGTTGCTGAAACACCGTATTCTGCAAACAATTTTTATTTCCGCTGTGTTAAAACAGAGTATTGTTCTGTTTTTTAGTTTTGTTTAGAATTATCAGAAATTCCAACATGAAAACCCAACTCGCAGGATCCTGGACATGTACAAAGCTGAGAACCAGTAAGAGGTGTGGATGTAGTAGGCCTGGTGACTCTGAAAATAGGAAAATAAAAATTCAGGCATGCTTTCAACCACAATTTTTTAGTCTAAATACCTACATAGAAAACTTGAGCACATAAGGTTCATTGGTGGGAAGATGGTGATTCATTCGAAACTTGTAAGTGTTGTGGGTACGACTCAAGTGCCGAAACCTACAAGTGTTGCGGATACAACTAAAGGCCGGATCAATAATCTCTTCAAGGTACATAAAATTTTCCTACTAGTTTTTAACTCCAGTGTAGATGTAATAGAAAATCCAACAAATAACTTAGCCTGTAACTTAGAATCTATTGCATAACCTGGAATCTAATGCACTTCCTAGATATATTTGTTGTGTATATTGTCATATTCATTATATATCGCTCAATGTTGCAAAAAGATTACCTGAAAGCGTACTTGAGATATTTATTTTACCAATTGTGTAGGGTACAAGTAATATATATCACTCAAGGTTGCAAAAAGCATACCAGAGAAAGAGTTGCCTCAAAAATTCTTATGCCATGCTACAGTGCTGATGATGCAGTGTACAATGTTTTGCTAATGATGGCCTCCACAAAACCTCTTCCTGAAATCTATTCCAAATTGTTCATCAATAGAGGGATGCTTTCTTCTTTTCAATTATGAATTGATTTGAGTTGCAGGGAAAGGAAACTCAATGCTTAACTACTCCTCTTCTGCTCCTCCTCATCAGTTACGTGTCAGGGTCCTAAAATAAATACATAGATAATGGCATCTAGTGTTCGATACCAGATCTACATGATGCAGATAGCCATGCAGCTAGCCATGTGGCATTAACTATATCGAAATAACTTTGGTTATAAATTTTTGCTTACTGTTCAAAAAAAAATTAGATATAAACATTTTTTCCATGATAAAATTTGGATATTAGAAAACCTTGCCCAAACCCTACTTTGGATAAAATAAAATTACCCCAACCTTGTTGCATGGAGGCACGTGAAGTTTGCAATAACGGGTCGAATGGTTTATAGCCCAAAAACCTTCGTTAAAATTGATCTGAATGAAATTTCAAATATAAAACTTTGGTTAAATTTACCTAAGCCAACAAAAAAATCGGTCAAAAGATGAACTAATTGATGGTCAACGATCAAACAATCATTATAGTCTTGCAGAAGGCAGGGACTAATAAGAGCAAGTGGGGTTATAAAAAATAAAATAAAAAATGATATTCAAGTCTATTGTGCGTGGTCTTTATAAGGGTGACCAGGAATATATGTGTTTCTATAACTTGCTTTGAAATGATATTGGGAAGTGGAGAGTAAAAGATATTGTGTGGTTTAAGTAGTGATAAGGTTTTTTATAAGAAAGAGAAAATTTAAGTGGTGAGAGGATTATTAGAAAGAAAAAAGAGATTTTTTTTTTAAAGTGAAGTTTAATATAAGGAGGTTTTATTTTTTTTATGGTGGAAAATTTATGAGATTTTATGATGTTTTTTGTTTGATGAGATCACTTTGGATGTGGTGAATTTAGGTGCATTTGGCTTTAGATCTCATGTCAAACCTCTTGGTTGATACTTATTTGAATGAATCTACCAAACTTGATGGCAAAAATTATGTGAATTGGAAATTCAAGTTGCTGACTATTTTAGAAGGTTATAATTTGTGGTCCATTGTGAGTAGGGATGAGCCCAAACCCACTCTTGTAGCTTCTATTACAGATTGGGAGAGAAGGGAGACAAAAGCAAAGGTGTTGCTGCGTATGTCCATAAAGGACAACATTATTCCTCACATTAGAGATTGCAAGACATCAAAGGAAACATGGGATATGCTGAAGGGTTTGTATGAAACAACAAATAAAAACTGGATCTTGTTTTTGAAGACTAAGCTTTTATCTATGAAAATGGAAGAAAATGAAAATATAAGCAATTTCATATCTCGTGTCAAAAGGCGATATTGATGAATAGGTGTTTAGTACTGACTTAGTCACCATCGCATTAAATGGCTTAGTGAAATATTATCAAATTTTTGTTTCAACTCTTTCAGCAAGAGAGAAGCCCCCTATATTTGATGAAATGATAGAAATTATTCTACAAAAGGAGGAGAGGATGAAGAGCTTTAATTTGGGCTCTAGTAGTTCATATTTGGCGTTGGTAGCCAAGGGAAAACATCCATACAGAGGCAAGCCATGGGACAAGAACAAAAAAGGAAAGTTTCAAGCAAAACAAAAAGGTATGACACAGTCTAAATTTCCAATCCATGATAAGAGAAATGATGATTGTTATTATTGTGGCAAACCTCGGCATCATTCTAAAGTTTCTATAAAAGGAGATATAATGAGTCTAGGCAAAGAAACAGAAGGCATACTAGAAATTTTGTGGACAAAGACACCTCAACCAGTGATGAATTTAAAAATCTTAAACTGTTTGTTTCTAATGTTGCTTTGTTTGTGGAGAATGATGATGTGAATGCTTGGTTAATTGATTCTGGTGCATCACTCCATATGTCTTGTAATAAGGAGTGGTTTGATGAATATTATGAAAACATTGATGGAACATATGTTTATTTAGGAGATAACAGATCACTTAAAGTTCAAGGTTATGGAGTAATAGGTGTGAATTTGCGTAATGGACAAGAGAGATAGATCCATAATGTGATGTATGTTCCTGGTATAAAAAATATTTCAATTGTTGTTTCTACTATTTCTGGCCAAAATTTGAAAGTGGAATTTGTTAAATCATAGTGTGTAGTGAAAGACATTCAAGATCACTACAAGGTTATTGCCACAGGTACCAGAGTTGGAGGCTTGTATAAGTTGGATGTGACTAGGAAAAGTCATCGAGCATTGGCATCTACAACAATATCAACAGTAGAGTTATGGCATCAAAGGTATGGACATTTAAATCACAATGATTTAATGGTACTTCAAAAGAACACAATGGTTGAAGGTCTTCCTATCTTGAAGAATGATCATTTTGAATGTGAAGCATGTATACTTGGCAAGAAACGTAGGGAGGAATTTTCTATACATAAAGAAAAAGGGCAAAGGGAAATACTTGAATTAGTTCATACTGATGTATGTGGACCTATGAAAACTAGATCTATTGGTGGAGCATGGTATCTTCTTATTTTTGTGGATGATAGATCTAGGTATACATGGGTTTATTTCATAAGAAAGAAGAGTGATGTTTTTGAGTACTTTAAAGAGTTTAAGAGTATGGTGGAATAAAAAACTGGTAATTGCATCAAAATTTTGAGATCTGATCAGGGGGGATAATACAAATCAAGAGAATTTAATCAATATTGTAAAAGCAATGGGATTCTACAGCAATTTACAGTGCCACATACACCTCAACAAAATGGAGTTGCTGAGATGAAAAATAGAACACTAGTTGAATGTGCATGTAGTATGGTTCAAGGTAAAAATATTTCTAATGGTTTTTGGGTTGAAGCTATTAATACTGTTGTTTATTTGAAAAATAGGAGTCCAACCAAAATTTTAGAGCTTAAAACACCTTTTGAAGCATTTTATGGGGTTTATTGTAACCCTTGGGTCTCTGTAGTCCAGATCCTCTCCATAGCTCAATAATTAGCCGTAGTCTAAAGACACTGCATTTTTGCCCTTAAAATCATGAAAATTCCAGTCATATTTTGAGAAAATTTGGCAAGGACTTTTGTAAATCCAAGTTACAGTTGTTAAATTTTAAGATTTTAGGTGCCCTAGAGGTTTTGATGGGGTTGAATCCATTTCCACCATCAAAAAAATGATTCAAACATTGTCTCTACAATTTTTTTTAACTTTTTTTATCCAATTCCAACCACTTTTAGTCATCCAAACTATTCCTCCACCCTCCACCTCCATAGATGACTCCTAATAATTAGCGTTTTACACTCATTTTTAAGAAAGCGCGTTTTACACTCATTTTTAAGAAAGCACATAAAGTTGTGTACCTTGGTATCTATAGTTTCGGTACCTTTATGACAACATACGTGCTATTGGAAGGATCTTTACTTACAAGTAACGTGCTGCTGACTCGGGAGTCAGAATGCTTTCATGGTACACATTAGAATCCTTTATCTTTGACAGTGACTTATTTTAAGTATCAACTCCCAAAGCTAAGGAAACTTGCACCATAGGGCACTTCTGATTCGCCTTACAGATTCGCTTTGCCCACATACGGACTCGTGCATCTAAAGTGAATGCTTTATGAAATATCAGTTAAACCTGTCTCGGTAACCACCGTTTAATGGCTCTCTTTTATTCTATTATATTTATGTTTTCCGGCTCTCTATTATTTATTTTATAATAATAAATAATGTGCATGTAATTGCCTTTTTTCAAATTAGATCGACTCCGAACGTGGGCCAGGTTGTTTATTAAAGAGGAAAAGCAATCCATTTATGATGGAATAAAATTATCTATTTATTTGTTCGGTTAGAATTATTATATTTTAGAAATCTAAAATAAGAAAATCAGGTTAGATAACCGTTTTAATTTAAAAATAAATAAATCAATATGGTAGTAAAAAATATAAACATTTTAATAAACGCTAAGCGAGCGTGTGTATATATACGGGGTTGATTATATTTTAGGTTGCTCTATATATGGAATATTACAAAGTATGGTTATGCAATAGTATATTTTAGAGTATGTTATAGATTAGTATAGTGATATTAACAATATTATAGTCGAAGGTTTTATAAACATATAAAAGAAAAAATTTCAATAAGAAGAATATTTTACCAATGTATATATTTATCTGATTAACCATGTATAAAAAGGTTATGGGCATACCTTAACTTGAGAAAAATAAAAATAAAAAAATTACACATCTTATTTATAATGGACCATTTTGCTAAATAAAATTTGTTTATATATAAATGAATGTTATAAATAATAACGAGGAACTTATCATGGAGAAACTTATTAGAATTGGAATAATCTCACATCCTTAGGAAATTGGTGTGTGGGGAGCCACTTGGCACTAATCTATTTTTTTTAATTTATTAAAAGAAATGGACCATTTTGCTAAATAAAATTTTCTTATATATAAATGGATGTTATAAATAATAATGAGGAAGTTATCATGGAGGTACTTATTAGAATTGGAATAATCTCAAATCCTAGGAAATTGGTGTTTTTTAAATTTATGAAAAGTCAATGCAACTTAACAAACTTTGTAACACACTACAACCCTTGATAAGCATTCAGACAAAGAATATGATGAGCATATTCCCTTGAGAATCAATTTAAAAAAAAAAATAGTCAATAGATCTTCATTCACCTTGAGTTGAAATAAGAAGTCTTCATCAAATATACAATGTTTTACTACCATTGATAACGATTATCTATAATTTTCTATATTGGATTATGATTTCCTCTAATTCATTATGGTTTATTATTTGCCACTTATGGTTAACTTTAGTTAACGTGACTTGATTTTTCTCTAATGTGGTTGATTATGTTTGATCTTAGTTATATATATTTCATTATAATTGATCATTGTTAATCATTGATTATTGTTAAATATAGTGAGCTCTCTAACCTATGCATATCCATTTATGAATGTTATAATTATAATTGATCTAATGATAGATATTTATTCCCCAACATTCATATGAGGAGACTTTTTCCAAGGAGTTGTTTTTATAGACGAATGTACCATAGGTGATACCTTTTTACTTAAATATCATCACTTTAGTTTTGTTGCTATTAATAGTCATATCCATCATGGAGTAGAAATAATAGAGGCTTCTAAGTTTCTTTCCAAGATCATAATTGCTCGTTATGAAAACAATAATATCATTACCATATAGGAAAATAGTTATGACCAACTCTTCTAGCTTGTCAATTTATGTGCCAAAAAGGGTAGGTGATAATGGAAACCCTTTCTTGACTCTAATATTTCATCAATAATATCATTACAATATAGAAAAAGAGTTATGACCAACTCTTCTAGCTTGTCAATTTATGTGCCAAAAAGGGTAGGTGATAATGGACACCCTTGCTTGACTCTAATATTTAATTCAATTTCCTTCTAACAACCCTCAATTGTCCTATCATTCTAAATGATATTCTCATACATATTTTTCACAACAACCCTCAACTCAAAACACGCCATTATTTCTTCTAGCCTCTTCCATAGTTCTGTTCTAGGAATAATCTTTTTCTGTCAAAATCTTTTCTAAAGTAAAGAAAATCACTAAAAGAGTTCAATTTTATTATTTCATCATTCTATTATAAGTACCCTAACAGTAATCAGATGCTCAACGGTAGAATAATGTCTCCTAAACCTAGCTTTAAATATATCTCTTTTATCATGGATTTCAAGCCAACGAATAATGTTCTTTTCCAAAATAAGCTTGTACAACTTGGCTAAAGTGTGCCTAATCAAAATGTTGTTGCAATTAAAGGGCATTATTTTATCCAAACTCTCCAAGATAGCCACGATAAGGCTTTACACCCAAGGATTAATTAACCCTTGTTTCACTACTAAATTAAACAACTTGTATATGTGTGGGATGAGGATAGATCTCTTGATTCTAAATTTTATAGCTTCTTACCCTTAAATGACCTTAAATTTCCCAAAAGCTAGATATTTACCTAGAAAATAAATGCCTTCCAAAGAAAATATATCATTATTTATATGGGAATTCAAAATGGTGTCCATGGAGTTAGGGGATATATAGAGGTTTATAAGGTAACCATTTCAAGGGAATCAAATGACGATGTTTAGTTTTCCAAATCATAATTTTCCTCCAAAACTTTCTAGGGTTTGACTTAAATAGGTGTAATAAATGCTCTTGATCTTTACTTATATAATATATTTAATATCCTATAATAAGAGATTTACATTTATTAACCTTATCATGTTTTAAGGTTTCATTAGGAACATCCCTAATATGTTTCCTCCAAAATTTACTAAGGTTAAACTTAGAGAGGTACGGTAATAAATCTTGCTTTCTACATATATAGCATCCTTTCTTTCCTTTAATAATACCTTTCTATTTATTTATGTTATTAAGTTTTAAGGTTTTGTTAAGAGCAAGCGTAATTTCTTTCCTCCAAAATTACGCAAGGTTAGACATAGAGAGATGTAGTAACTACTGTAGATTTCTACATATATAGCATCTTTTTTCTCCTGTAATTACGTCATAAGGCATTCCCCTCTTGGAAGAACTCACCTAGCTACCACTCTCCACCAATGTTCACCATCAAATCCATTGTTAGACGATTGAACAATGGTCTTCCATCAGATTAAAACAATTAGGAAAAAATAGTTAAATAAAACATTAAAACATTACAAAAAATAAAGAAGATGCTAATTAATAAAAAATACAACAGTTATCGTAGTTGCGGCTTACAGAAAATCTCCTCCTCTGCGCGAATAGTCATATTTGCAACAGAAAGCATATTTGTGTAATGCCTCCTCATTCACTAGTGAGTGCCCCTGTAGCTATCGAACCCTTCCTCATTCACTAGGGAGTGTCCATGCATCTGAATAAGCTAGTGAAGCCCAATTGAGGACGGTCTTGGAGGGACGAAGTGGGGTGTGCCCAATGGCTTCACCTGATCATATTGATTATTAGTTAGGGTCATCTCGCCTGCTAGGTTTATCCTAATTTCATTTAAACATACACATTACTTTATTTATTTCATTTGTTCGTTGTTGGCTGCTTGTTTCAGTAAATTTCTTATTAGTTTTCGTGATGATTAGCAATTTTCTTTTGTGATGATTATCAATTTCATGGAAGCCTTCTTCTTTTGACAGATGTATTTTTGTTTGATGTGTGAGGTAAGCCCTTTGGCCTATGTATTTTGGTATGCACATTATTTTTGTATAATTTTCATATGCACAAGGTTGGGTTTGTCTATGTTTTATTTTGTGAATGGGAACTATGCTAGCAGTTGGGAGACAATAAGAAAAATGTGGTTATTAGCTAAAATTAAACACAACTATCCATGAAAAGGAACCAGAGAAAGTTTTCCATACATTTTCGATGGCTTTGATTTCGCTTAAAATCAATGTGGAGGGCATTGACCTCAATAGAACCTTGGAAATCATTTTAGCAACTAGTAATTGTTAGTTATGTCAAGTGTAGTAGACTGGATTCGAACCTTTAACATGTCCTTCAAAATCTGGTTAATTTCTTTATCAACTAGTAATTGTTAGTTATATCAAGTGCAGTAGACTGGCTTCGAACGATTGACATGTCCTTCTAAATATGTCTACTTAGATCTATGTTGATTAAGATTCCATCCAAAACCCTCTAGACCTCCTTGGTATTCATGTATTAGTCTCAGGCCCATCGATTTTGGTATGCGCTTGATTGTTGTAGACCGTTTATATCCACAAGGTTGGGTTTGGTTATGCCTTATTTTGTGAATGGGTGTTATGGTAGCAAATTCTATTCATATAGGTACAAAATAGGGGTTGTATTAACATTGCAAAAATAATACCCATTGAGTTTGGTACGATGCTGTAAAAAAATTCAGAGTGACAAGTCATTTTCCTTTATGGGGACAAAACATTCATCAAGATAGTTGACCATACACTAAATATAAAAAAATTGATTCAACTCGAACTAGTTTATTTGGATGTCCATCTAGTTCAAATTTATACTAGCTTCATCTTCCTTTAATGTTGAAACAAACTTTTTAATAAGATTAACCGACATAATTTTGAAATCAATCAAGCTTGTGTTCTAAGTATTAGCTCTACTATGCATTTTGCTCATTGCTTTTGGAACTTCATCTTATTTTATAGGACCTGGACCATTATTGCCATTTTTACCTCTTCAATTATACGTTTGTGAGTATCTTCATCAATATATAAATGCTCCCCCCCACCACCACAATTCTTCTTTTTAAAATTAAAGTTGTTCTAGTTTTTCTTAGCCAGATTTGCATTGGATGATCCGTTAAACCAAGAATATAGTTATTATCACTCATATGTCTCCCATTTTAGTCACTAAATACATCATTCTTGAAATATGGATTGTACTCATATTCTTGAGAAAAGCCTATCTCGTTTGTATAGCTAGGTTGCTTAATGAATTGTCCAAATTCCTGTTCATTAATGCTCTTAGTATGTCAATAATTTTCAAAGGAAAAACTCATATTATCATACAATGAGTTTTGTAGGGAGTCTTCATTGTTGTACCATGTTTCCTTTTCATAATGATCATAATTTTTATACACGCGATAATCCTACACCATATATGACTTGAAACTGTTGTTTTCAAACTTCTGTTTAATGGTTTCAACACCTTCATCATTAAGTGAGTTAGAGAGTGTTACTTAAAAAATATTATGCAACTCCTATTCCACTTTTTCCTATTTACCATCAATTGAGCAGTCATTAACATGGAAAATTTGGGACTGGTGACTATTATATTTAGCTTAATAGTTCATTTTCTCAACACTACCTAGAAACACTACTATTAGAATCTAAGGAGCCTTCTTAAAGGTTCATTAATGATTATTCACATATTCATTTTTATGAGAATTAGGGTTATTTTCAATCAAGTAAAAATCTAGACTGTACTCTTGTTCTTTACCAGAGCCTATCTCTTTTCTATAGCTAGGTTTGTCAATGAATTGTACAAATCTCCTTTCATTAATTCCCTTGGTGTTTCTGTTATTTTCAAAGGAAAAAATCACATCGTCATACAATGAGTTTTGCAGGGAATCTTCATTGTTACAACATATTCCCTTTTCATAACCCTTAAAATAAACCATATATGACTTGAAATTATTGATTTCCAACTTCAATTTAATGGTATCAACACCTTCATCATCAAGGGAGTGAGAGAGAGTTACTTGAAACTTATTACATTTCTCCCTTCCACATTTTTCTATTTATCATAAATTCAATGGTCATTAACATTAAAAAATGGGACTTGTGAATATTCAATTCAATTTCGTAGGTCATTATTTCAATACTCTGGCTACAAATAATATCCATAATATATATTAGAATCCAAGGCATCTTCTTCAAAGTTCATCAATGCTTCTTTCCTTCCCATATTCATTTTAACTAGCATCAAGGCTGGTTTCAGTTAAACAAGAATAGCTAGAAAGGGTCTCTTTAATTAGTGTAGTAACAAGTTTTCAAACACGTAGATAAGGAAATCCTCATTTTCAAGATTCTAACAAGTATTTAAGTACTTTAAGAAGTCAGTTCAATGTCTTTTTCCTTTTGATCTTTGTCCTTATGTTCAAGAAAAGAGTGGGACTTTCCTTTAGTGTTTGTAACTCAGGGACTAGTTTGAAATGAACCTCCTCTCAACTCTATTCTTTTTGAAGCACAATATGGATTGAGTAAATATCTCCTTATCTCTGTTTGGAATCATTGGTTTGTATTTCAGCAACTTCTCATACTCGGTGAGGAGATGTAACATTTTTTCATACACATTTGACATCTTCAACTCCATTGTCATGAAATTCCTCCTTATCTCCCAAATGGCCTTTTCCTACAAAAAACAAAATGCATAGTATAGATATTAGATTTTGTAGGAAATCAACAAAGAAATATTATATATATGGGATTTTGTGAAATCACCTTCTCTGTGTGATGTTTTCTCCAATCAAAGAAAAACTTGATGGACTCACATTTTCTGTCAAACATAATATGTCGGTAATGTAAGGGGCATAAGTGCACTTGAAAATAAGTCATAGTATAATGGTTTCATCATAAGGGTTGGATAGTAAGAAGATAAAATATTATTCAAGCTCACTGGCCAGGTAGAGCCTTCAATGTATATTTTGTATCTGACAACACCAGAGAAATGTTAGAATGGCCTTGATAAATACGCTCAAACTTACTATCAGATAGACTTTGCAGGTAGGAGACAACAAGAAACACGTGGTTATTGGTTGAAATCAATGCTTATTTCCTTCCCATATTCATTTTCATGAGCATTAGGGTTGTTTTCAGTCAAACAAGAATTTCCAGAAAGGGTCTCTTTGATTAGTTCAATAACAAGTTTTCTAACTTTTAGACAGGGAAAACCTCATTCTGAAGTTTCTAACATGTATTTATATACTTTAAGTAGCTAGTTCAAGATCTTTGTCCTTGTTTTCAAGAAAAGAGTGGGACTTTCCTGTAGTGTTTGTAACTCAATGAATGGTTTGAGATGAACCTTCTCTCAACTCTATTCTTTCTCAAGAACAACATGGATTGAGTACATACCTCCTTAGATCCTTTTGGAATCATTGGTTTGTATGTCAACAACTTGGCATACTATGTGAGGAGATGGAACTTGTAGCGATACACATTCGACATCTTCAGATCCTTTCTCATGAAATTTCTCCCCGTCCTCCAATGGCCTTTTCCTACAAAATACAAAATGCATAGTATGGATAATATATTTTGTAGCAAGAAATCATCATAGAAATATTATATATGGGATTGTCTAAAATCACCTTGTCTGTGTGATTGTTTCTTCAATCAACAACAAACTTGAGGGACTCACATTTTCTGTCAAGCCTAATAGGCCATTGATGTTCAAGGGGTATAAGTTCCCTTGACAAGAAGTCATAGTATAATTATTTTACCATAATGGTTCGATAGCCACATGCTAAAATATTCTTCAATATCACTCATGTGGAAGAGCCTTCAATGTATATTTTGTATCTAACAACACTAGAGACATGTTAGAATGGAATTATAGATACACTCAAACTTACTATCAGATAGAATTTACAACTGGGAGACAACAAGAAACACATGGATAGTGGTTCAAATCAAACACAAATATTTGTGAAAAGGTACCAGAGAAAGTTTTCCATACATTTTCGGTGGATTTGATTCTACTTAAAATCAATGTGTAGAGCCCTAACCTCAACAAAACTTGGGGAATCCTTTTAGCAACTCGTAATAGCTAGTTATATCAAGTGTACTAGACAAGTTTTGAGCCTTTGACATGCCATTCTAAATATGATTATGTGCATCCTCTATCCTTCAAACATCAAATAATTAAGCTTTATGGTGATTATTAAACTTCATGGTGATAGTATCTTGAACTCATGTTCCCTTGTAAAATCAAATTGGGACCCTTATAATTTAGAGATGAAGCTAAAGTTGAAACAAAGTCTGTTTTTTTATCCAAAAATTATAATAGAGTAGACAAATAATTTAAGAAAACAATATTTAATGTTTCTTCTTTGATGATATTTATTGTACCATGGAGAATGTTATTAATGGGAAATTTTCTTGTTTTCTACCATTTTAGAGCCATCGTTTCCTTGCTAATTCCTCTATTTGGATCTGTTCTAATCAAGATTCCATGCAGAACCCTCAAGACTTGCTTGGTAGTCATGTATCAATCTCGGGGCCATCACTAAAAGCAGGCATCATGAAGTCACTTCAAGGGCTAACTAGCATACGTCCACATACTCCAAATTCAAGGACGTAGGTTGTCTTAAGACAAAGGTGGAGAAAATTACAAACAATTTATATGGTTATTGTCTCCTTAAATGCATTTGGAATGTATGCCTATGAGTATTTTGATGATTGTACATTCTATCAATGCCTTATTGAACCAAGGAGGAGAGATCTCTTTTGTAGAATAGTTTATGCCATCAAGAGTTGGTGGAAGTGATTAAAACTAGGAGGACTGAAGGTACTTGAAGGAGGAGCAAAGTTATAAAATATAATACTACAAACTTACTTGGAAGGCATTGTTGGCCGTGTATAATTAGAAAAATATGGGGACTTGATAAGTTCTACTTTTGAGATTATCAATGTAGTTGGTATTAGCATGTCCAACAATTGTTAGTGGTCAAAGAGAATGGGCTTGTCGCTTACCCTTCCAAAATATATAGCCAAAAATGATAATCAATCTCATATAAACACCAAACTCTTTTGGCTATCATAACATAGATGGAATAACTTTTGGATTGAATGATAATAGTTACTCTGATGGCTACCTTTATGTAATAAATTAGTTGTTGCATGTCATGTTTTATGAAATAGCCACAACTCTTACCTTTCGTTTGATCTAGTTTTGGTACACTATGATTTATAAATAATACTTTTGACGTTTTCATTTTATATTGTTCATAATCAAGTTAGTTAAAGGAAGGATTTGGCTTATGAAAACAAAAAATCAATGAAGGTTTATGCCAAGAAAGTAAAGTTAGGGTTTTTATGGTTTAGGATTGTTTTATGGTCAAGTATTGTGATATTTACAGTGGAAATCCATGTCATGTCTATTCTTTCTCTACTCCTAAAAACTATGCACTCCCAATTAAGACCTTGCAACCAATTATAAAATGGAAAAATTCCATTTCTAATGTTCTCTATGCAATGATGCAACTTTGGAATTAATGAAAATAGACATGGTCACGTTTATTGGCCCACGATACTCTAACCTTGCTCATGTTTCATAACTTATAGGAAATGGAATTCAAATACCAATTTTTTCCTTTGCTACTACTAATCCAACTCTGACATCATATCAAAACCTTTATTTTATCTGTGTGATCCATAGTGATGTTCTTCAGATGGAAGCAAATGCAGCTTTAGTGGATTCTTATGGTTCAAGAGTTGTCATTGTGTATGTAGATACCAACTACGAGAGAAATGGAATTACTACATTTTGGGATGCTCTGCCTGTGTTGGCACTAAGAGTAGCATGAAGGTTGTTATGATTCTTGGAGTTTCCTGAAGTGAGATGGGTAATGTCTTAGACAACTTAGCTTTAATGGATACATGAGTTTTTATAGTCTATATGTATCTAGATGTTGGTCTTACTTTTCTCTTCTGAAGTTACGGACATTTGAATGTTGAGAACCAACTAATTCTGGATAGCCATAGATTGGTTATCTATTGTTTTAGATTCGGCTCCACTGAAATTAGACATCACAAAGTCACTTCAAGGCCTGATTCGCTTGCATCCAAATACTCCAAATTCAAGACGATAGGTTGTGTTAAGACAAAGGTGGAAAAAAGATAAACCATTTATATGGTTAATGTCTCATTCAATGTGTTTGGAATGTATGCCTATGAGTATCACTATCTCGGAAATCACTTTTATGGCTATGATTTATTGTGGAAACCCATCATTTCCAAAATGCTATTTTATACTACATAAAAAATTAATTTAACATATCCAATAAGAACATCAAAGCAATGCATCAACTAAAAAAAAATTGAGAATTTTACTTGTATAACTAATACAAAGTCCATAATTTGGCCTTTTATATATGCATTAAAGACCGTTAGCCTCTTATCTTCTTTGTTCACCCTCTTCATTTTATAAGTTACACATAGGATAATTAGTTTACATAAAAATTGGACTCTTTCCATCATGTTGCACGTGGTCAATCCTGACATTTAAATTTTGACATGGGGGATAAAAGATAACCCTTTTAAATTCTAAATGGAGTACCAGACAATGTCCTGAATCTTAGAATGTAAGGTGCTCATAGACAATGAAACCTTTCTACAACTCCTATAATATTGGAAATTATTCAAGTATTGCCTCAACAACTCCATAATGGTATCTTCTAAGAAAACCCTCTTGAAGAATTGCATATACTTTTCTCAAAATATTTGCATCCTTAAGAAAGTTCAACAATAGGCAAAAAAGTCCTAAATTCTATTTTGCAGACTAAAGCTGGGAAGTTTTAATAAATTAGACATCGAGGTATAGCCTATGTGCTCTAATGACTAAGGATGGTCATTTTCAATGTCAAGAACTTATATGTTGAAACTTATAGATTATCTAATTTGACGGCTATTTGTGCAGTGATTAAATTGATGTGGATGAGATCATACATTCAATATAATTTCAAAAATTTTCCTAACCAACTAATGTGGATATGATGTGTTATATAAGTTTAATAACTACATGGTATTGCAACTCTACGTTTTATGAGTGTGCTTTGGCTATCTAATTGGATATGATAGAGAAACATAATCTAAACTTAAATCTAACTATAAAGTGACTTCCAAGTCCCAAATGTGTCAAAATAATGATTTTTAAGTCCCAAATGCGTAAAACAAGGTGGAAAAGGTATGAAAAACAGGCGAATCCAATTTAAATATCATGGAAAAAATTCAACTGAGTTGTATAATATTTTTATATTAATTTAGAGTTTTGAATACATTAAATTTTATTTTTTTCAAGAGGGACATTGCCAATGGAAAGTGCAGCAACCTAGTCTTCTTCCGAATGTAGAAATCCTTTGAAATCTTCCTTACTTTGGACAAGCATATCTTGAAAATGAAACCCCATACATAGTTTTGGACCTAACAGGTATTTTAGTGCACATAGAAAACCACCCTAAAAATTCTATACTCTTGATCACAAAAACAGAACTGTGACAACATGCTATAATTGACATAAAAAATGACTAAACTGCACATACATTATCTTTTATGCTAGTGCTTTCTATGTTATTGCCTTACGATGTTTCCTTTGCAACACGTGGTGCATTTGCTAGCAAGAGCTTTGTACATATCTATCGTATGAAATTTTAAGGTTTTGATAGGAGCACCCTAATTCTAAGATTAGAACTAGAGAGGTGTAATAACTTCACTTGCTTCCTATTTATAGCATTTGTATTATCATTATCATACTAAAGACTCTTATTTATATTTTCTTTCTATATAGCACAGGAGGTTGTAGTAAAACTATAATAGATGTTTTTAATGTTATTTTTATAAGCTAACATGTGTAAATATTGTTTTAAATCCTTTAATAATATATTTATTTCACTCTTTTCAAAAGTAGCTGGCTTTGACTCTCACTATTCTCATGCATATGCTTGTTTTCCATTGCATATTTTAGAGTTAAGGTTAAAGGTCTATGGTGGCTCATGGTCATTTAAAATGTCATATTTTACAATTTGGTTGGATATTGGATATTAGATAATCTTTGAATGAGGATCTTCTTCATCCATGACATTACTTCCAAAACCATAAACACAACCCATTTAGTTGGATTTTTGTCACTTAACTATGCCATTGAAAACTATAAGGTCTTTATAACTATAGATTTTGAATTCTTGTTAGGTCTTCATAGTTTTTTTTAATCTACAAGTTAAATCAACGAACTCATGCAACAAAAGAGGATTAATTCTTCAATCATTGCATAAAATAATAGCTTGGTTAGATGTTGTTCTAGCATTAAAGTCTCCTAAGAAGAGGATGTTACCTATGTTACCTTCATTCGTGAGACTATGAATATCCTCCTATAAGCTATTATAGGGGAAAATTTTTTCTAGAATGCTTTTCTTATAAAAGCTAAAAGTGATATGTGATAAAATAAGAAATCCCCTTATACTAATGTGCCTTTTGAGAGGGTCTATGTTATAAAGCATTAGGAGACACTATTTTTTTATATAAGAACCTATTCCTTCCATTCCTCCACTAAAGGATTTCTTGTTCCGACTTAACCACAAAATGATTAATATAATCATGCTCCAAACTCTCAAGTAAAAATACGAGTAAAAAATATGATTATTTTTCCTAAAATTAAGATTAATGTGTGCATTCACATGGAAAATATCCTTATATTTAATATCTATATGAAGAATATAAAGTTTCATGTACTGGAGGCACTATTCATACTCAACAACAAGACCTAGAGCATTACATCAAAGTTATTCATGTGAGGAGAACAACATTCCCCAATCAATTTAGTTAAACATAATTGACAAAAGTAAAATATGTATTACAGATATAAAAAAAATTCAAAATATGACTATAATGTGGAGAATAGACAAAATATTTTATAACATAGCTTTCATATTTTATAATTAATTTTTTCCATTAAAACAATATAGTGTAATTGTGAATAAAATGATAATTCTATATTATTTAAATTATATTTTTAAATGTGTAAATAAATTCAATATCAACTAATAACTCAAATTTTAACCCAAATTTAAAATTAATAAAAATATAATATAAAATTGTAATTTATTTTAAACCATTTCAAAATTCAAAAATACTAATTTAAATTTGTTGCACCATCTAAACAGAATAACGCAAATTTGTAATTCCTACCCATTCCAATGAAATTTCAATATCAATTAAAAAAAACAAGGGGAACCTATTTAGAATCTAGTAGCGGAAAGGGCCTTATGAATGCTCATTTGGTGCTTTATGGACTTCACTGTAGAATGTTGACTGAAGTAGTGTACATGCTATTATTATGGCTCATTTAATGCTTCATTCTGCGACTATATCAAAAAAATATTAATATTTAACGCTTGATAATTTTAAAATGTATAGAGAGACAGAACTTCATCATACCTACTCAAACTGGAATAATATAATGCGAAAATATAAACTATACAATGGATGACTGTCGACAAAATACCTATATGATTCTTTTAATGCCAAAATAAATATAGACAATCTGCCTGCATGAACAAAGTTGCGGCGACATTTATATGAGATGTCAGTAAATTATGTAACGCAACAACATGGCCAGAGTTCCCTATCTGATTAACGTGGCATGTTTTTAATGGGAGAAATAAAAGAGAATAAACAAACTCACGCCGCCCTGGACCGGAGATTTAAGAAAGATCCGCTCATGAATAAAGTGAAAATTTCGAATATTAACAACTTTAGGGGTTTGATGGCCTGAGAGAACAAAAGGGATCCCTCAGGCCAATCACACCTGCCCTATGTGAGCAACGAATGCATTGAAGCCAACCATAACCTGCTTCAAGTGGATATTTAAAAATGAAAAATAATGTTGGCATGGTCAACTGTTTTGTAGCCAACGACGGCTGTGAGCGCACCCATAGGTTTGACAGTTGGTAGAGAGAATAAAAAAGTTCAGACGGAAAAAGATTGTAAAGCGAAGAGCGAAAAGTATTCTGGTTGGTCTAATGTTACCTTCGAAATAAAGGTCCTTCTAATAGCACTGACAGTTTCACCTTTTATGAGGAAAGATACCAACGAACATGTTGTTATAAATGTACCAAAGTGACTTTTTTCGAGAAACAATATTATAAAACAGTTTAATATATCATCTTATAGTTCGGAAATTTAGCATTGAACACCGAATGTCGCATGGCAAATAGATCATGCCATTATTAAGAAGTTTTTAACGCTAAAGGCATTTCTCGTATAGAGTACAACATGACAGGGTGTTTTCCGAAGCGTTTATCAATATAATGTTAGTGGAAATCTTCAGCATAAACATCTATATATGGGACCGTTTAGAGCTTAGTCAATTCGAAACAAGAGCATTTCTCATCTTAGACAGCCCGATAGATTGTCTTGGTAATTGGTATTGATAACTCGTAGGGTGGCCAATTCTGTGTAGTTGATTTGAAATGAAGGCCAGAATAGCTGTTGTTATACTTCTGCTATTGTTTCTAGTCGACGACATTGCATCCGCCGAAGCTCGGTTTATCCATTCATATAGTGCGAACCCTAAGGGGAACGGCCCCTTTCTTTCGCTCAAAGAAGCTGTCGGTAAGGAACTGGTCATGGAATTAATAAGAGGGCAAAAGGCCCTCCGTACGAGCATAATACGGAAAAGAAGAAAGAGAGAGATGTGGTTTTTCATTACATGGGTCATAGTCCAGGAATAGGCCACGACAACCCTCCCGGCCGTCGACAATTCTCTTTCATAGGGATCAGAAGGAGTAAATAATCAATGTTTTCCGGTATATACATCGCTATCAATCAAGTCTTCAGAAGAATCAAACTCTTCGAGGGGCATAATTAATAAAAATGCATAATTTTTAATGTGAAGTATTTTTACCTACGAACTTGATATTTCTAAATACGTGATCAGTAGATTAAGATGGAGAAATACGCTTCATACGTGTCTTAAAACGCTTCATATGAAGAGAAATTATGACTACAATTGCTCTTCATATAGTACTATGACTAGATATTATGTAGATTAAAACGTGTTTACATACCCGACGAATTCGTGCAACGATTTTAACATGGTTCGATATAGACTCTGGTTATTCATGTTCCGTTTAGTTTCAGTTTTCCTTAGTATTTTCCGATTACCAGTAATGAAAATAGTAATATTGTTGATCTCTAGATCTGACTAAAGTACCCGTCCAACATTCAAAAGTGTTTAAGGTATCCGAGGTTACATCGGACTAGTGAATTTGTTTTTAAACCTTCTGTGATTTTCCTCTTAAATTTGAAAAATGGCTTTGGGTTAAAGCAAAATCAGTGAGTCTTTTTGTCATTAAATGTGTTGGAAAGGCAGAGGAGACAAAACATAAATAATTTACATACAAATCTACGAGCGAGTGCTCTTCTATTGATCATACAAAACATGATTCTTACAAAGAATCCGGGGAAGAGTATTTAAATTTGTTGGACTAGTGACTCGCCTAAAATATCTTGACATGCACCCACATGCAACCACACACTAAAAGTCATCTATTACTTAACTGGACTTGACTCAACACTCAAACACTCAATCACTAAGTTAACTAACTCTTTATGTTTAGCTAACTCCACATGTGGGAGTAATTACAATTTCTAACACTCGCCCTTAATTATGACCATATGACTCAACATAACTTGACTCAATTATCACTCAAACATGTTTGCTAGTCTATGTCTCACCTAGGCTTACAATGACTCAGGACTTTTACAATTTTGCATTTTATTTTCTCTTCTTTGAGATTCTATATCCTCGAAATTGCTTCATTCTCTGTTGAACTTTCTTGGTGTAGACTTTATTCGCTTGTTGTTGCTACAGTTTTTCTTTGACTTGTTTTGAACTTGTTCTGAAAAGCAATTGGATCATGTCTTCTACACCTTCCTCTTCAAATATTCGTTCAACCATGGACTGCTGCCAAAACATTGCATCTTCAAACTGTCTTCTTTTCTTTGCTTCTTGTGCTTTATATTCGTGAGTTTGACTCGCTTCAATTTGTTCTATTGCTTTCTGAATCCGTTAACAACCTTGCTTTCAACTTCTTTGCCCATGCTATTATGAGCACCTGCATATTCAAAAACAATGCTAAAAACATGTTTATTATGCTCTTCAATGAGAGCTTTCTTCTCTACATTTTCCTTCTTTTCAACTGCATGTAGGTTGTCTTCCACTGTTATGGTGTTAGTCGATATTGTCATAAAAAACTCTTCAATCACTTTATCTTGTTCTTGATCATGAACTGCTGCTAGATCACATATTCTTTCATGAGCAGTTCTAATTGCTTCATATCTTGCTGCTAAAGTGGCAGCTTCAACCTTTAATATTTCATCAAACATTGTGCTTACCATATTGGCAAAATCAATCCCTGTTTCAAAAGATAAACCACACATATCATCAACATAATGTTCATCCACACTATGGTGAGATATCCGAGTATGAATGTGCTCATTGTCAATTTCATTGACAATTTCAACTTCACCAAATCCATCCACTGAGGCTGGATTCACCAATTCACATATAACTTTGTAATTATAATTCACATGTGTCTCATCACAGTGGGATTCACCATCATCTGTATCATCCACGTTACAGTGGATTCCTTGAGCATTCATATGCTCTTTCTCTGCTTCACAAACAAAGGCTTCAACTTCTCTCTCTGCAATATTTGTTGTGTATTCTTCATCCCTATGCATGTTTGCATAATGGGTTTCAACTTTATGGTCTTGACAACTGTTATGAAACCAGCTCACAAAAAGATAGAAAAGAGAGATCCACGCCTTAGAATTCAGCCTCTTCGAGGGGGCAACCTCCTTTACATTACATAAATGAACAATTCTTGGATGATACAAATGACAAAACCTCCTTTCTATATATAGGATTCTAAGGAGTCACAATATAATCCAGCCGACCTAACAATAATAATATAAAGCCACAAAAATAACAATAGAGGGATTCTATGGGGCACAGAAATAACAATATGGGAGTAATAGGGGCACAATATAAATAGGGAGTATAATTACAATAGTAATGGGGTAATCACTAGTATTATAGGGACCCAACAACAACCATCATCCACTTTTGAGTGGGATTCTCCCAGCTTCATTTTCCTTTCAAAGTTTGGTTCATCTACTCTCAGATCTGTGGCTGACTTCTTTGCTTGTGACATAACTTGTTGTTGTATGTCACTCTCCTTTATGCCAAACTCTGCTACCAAGATCTTCCATGCTTCCTTGGAAGTTGTAGCTTTTTCTACCTTGCACAAACACTTCTGATCCAATTCCTGTTTTATAAAATTCAATGCTAAAATATCACATACTGCATCTTATGGGTTATTACACTGATACTCAATTAACTCTTTAGCTCTAAGAAAAGTCACCATCTTGATAGCCCAATAATTAAAATATTTATCTGTAAACATAAGAGATGGTAGCAGATCAAAGCTACCCCAATCACCCTTGGTTTCTTCTTTGTCTTCTGCTAGACTTCTTAGTTCCTCTGTTGCGACCTCAACCTCTCTAACCATGGAAATGATCTTTGCCTCTTCTTTTCGATTTCTTTCCTTAATATGCTTTAGTTGCACTTTGCGACCCATGACTGTTGTCATTCTTTTTTTTTTTATCGTTGTTTTGGTGATTGCTTGATGCGGTTTTCCATATCACCCCCGAAAAAATATGATTTTCAATATGCACCCCTATAAGGTACGATCTTCACCAAAAACACTATCATGCTTGACAAAAAATAAATAATGACAAACTTTGCCAATAAAAATTTTTATAGACCTTTTTATAAAATCATTGATTATTTTTTTATGTATAAAAATTTCTTTTTATAAAATATTTTTATCTATTAAAAAAAAAGCAAAAACCTTTCTAAACTTGAACTTTTCAACATATCGAAATTGACATTAAAAACTTTCGAATGCCTTTTATGTTAAAATCCATCAAACTTTATTGCAAAACCTTATAAAACAATAACCCGCAAACTTTTAATAAATCCTTCCTTCGAACAAACCATAACACCTTAATATGGGTAAAAAAAACTTTAAAAGAAAAAAGCCTGCCGGGGGCCACTCTCCTTTAATACCATTTTGTATTAAGTGACTCTTTAACAAACTTTATGAGTCAACTCTCACCACGCGTGACTGTTGAAACAAATTTTCTTCTCTTGGTTAAGGCCGCCGTGGAGGCCTACGCACTAAAGCTCTCTGCGGTAACGATAACCTGCGTTAGTCCTTTAACGCGGTTCTATGTTAAGCCCACGATCGTTATAGCTCAAACGAAAGGAAAAATTATCTCGTATCTCTCACGGGTTATGGGTGATCCGCTTTTTCTGGTTCTTTGTAATTTCGTTTCGGTATGATTTGTTGAAAAAGCAGAGGAGACCAGGCATACATAATTCACACACAAATTCATGAGTTGTTATTTTTTATATGATAGGGTATTTAAATTTTTTTGATTAGTTAATGGCATAATATATTTTGACATGTAACTTCACACTAAAAATTATTATTTATCTTTGACTTAACACTCAATCACTCAACTAACAGACTCTCTATATTTAACTAACTCCACATGCTAAATTAATTACAATTTCTATCAAAATAATCCCACCAATTACACCACCCCTTTAAAATTTAAAAGCGCTAGAGAATGAAAATATATTTAACTAACTCCACATGCGAAATTAATTACAATTTTTAACAAAATAATCCTGACACCAATTACACCACCCCTTTAAAATTTAAAAGCGCGAGACAATAAAAATTTCAAAGAAATATATAATGTAATGACGTTAAATGTAGGCAATATTTTATTTGTTTATTTATATCCATACTGAGGAACAAATAAAACCTCGACCATAAGGCTTTGGTTGAAACCCAGCGAAAGTACAATCGTTTGAGGTTTTTTCTCCTTAAATAAATCAAGGAGGACGGTACGCTTTGTCAAATTAGAGATAAATACGTGAAAGTCATAGGTGAAATCAAAATCGTGGAGAACAAGAAAGAAACCTTCACTCCCCACTATTTTATTGATACAAAATTTGCGTTTAAACAACGCTGGTAGAGCTTAGGGTCTTTCTGACTCATGCTCGGTGATTTTAATATCAATTGGATACCCTAGTCGTAAAATGTTAATCTAAAATTCTGGTTCAAATTATTTAAAATTAATATAAATTAATATATATATATATATATATATAAAATAACATATTTTGCCTGAAAATTATGTTGTTGCGTATTTCAAACCAGTCAAGATTGAAGCTTGCAATGCCAAAGAAATACTCATGTTATTTAATTTTTTAATTGTACTTTTATATATTAATAATTTAATATAATTTCAACTGCAACAAATTGTTTTTCTTTACCTTTGCGATGCGATGAGATCGCAGATCGCAAATCGCATGCATGCTTGGAGCCTCCGTCTGTTCACTTGATTTCTCTGATTGCGATGGTGCGATGCGATCCGATCGCATATCGCAGATCGCACCATATGTTTGTGCTCCATTTTTTTCGTTCCGCCAAATGCGATTTCGCGATGCGATCAAATCGCAAATCGCAAATCGCATAATTTAATGGTTGAAGTACAGGCCTGCAAAATGAATTTGACGTGAAGTAAAAGTTTCATTTTGACCGCCAATTTTGTCAGTAAAACAGTAAATGCAATTCACTGTGGGTTGGTAAGTTTTGGTAAGATTTTAATTTTATTAGTTTTTTATTTTCCGGTGTAGTTTTGGTTTTATGACACAAGTAAAACATATGTAAGGTTAAGTGGTTGTTCGGTGTATGTAATGAGTGTGAAAAATATGCACACAAGTGCCATGTAAAAAAAATGGGAGCACGCAGCAGCGTATGTAATTTTTTTTATAGCAGTGCGTTGATCTCTCCAACAGTGACAAAAGTTGTTTTTATTTTGTAAAGTAGCAGCGTGAATGAAACAAGTAGTAAATGTAAAGTTTTTTTTAACAGTGACTGTAAAAGGATTTTTACACACAGCAGTGTAGATATTTTTTTCAAAAGGAGGGACAGAGTAATTTTTGTGTTAAACTGAAGTGTTCCTGTGTAATCCCTCTGAGAGACAAAGAAGTCTGTAACAACAGTTATTTTATTGATGAATGCAAAGTTTGTTTTCATGTGTTAAACTATGTTCTGCTTACAAATCAGTTATAGCTTCTCTGTGTTAAAGATCCTGTGGAGGAAATAGAGCATTGTTCTCTGCTATGTGATTGTGTTTATGGAATTTTAGAAGAAAAATTCCCAACAGTGGTATAGGCTCTTTGAAGGTGTCAAAGAAGCTGAAGGAAGGTTTCTTGTTGCAGCGACTTCTCCAACAAACTGAAGACTCAGTCAAAAATTCCAAGGTATTCCTCAAGCCAATTATTTAAATACCTGACTGCATATTTGAAGCATAGTTTAGAGAGCTAGAATGGTTGGCACCAGCACCAGCACTAGCACGGGTATTTTTAATACTCAACTCCCACAGTTTAATGGGAAAAACTATGGCTAGTAGGCAATAACCATGAGAGCCATGTTTGTCTCACAAGACTTATGGGAAATAGTTGAAGATGGTTTTAAAGAACCAGCAGATGAAAATGAGTTTAATAATCTAACTCAAGCAGAGAAAGATATGTTGAACAGCTACAAGAAGAAGGATTCAAAAGCCCTCGTATTTTTATATCAAGCAGTGCATGAGAGTGTGTTTCCAAGGATAGCAGCAACAAAGACATCCAAAGAAGCATGGAAAACTCTCAAGACAACCTATCAAGGCATGGAGAAAGTGAAAACATCAAAACTACAGTTGCCGAGGAGAGATTTTGAGAATCTGTGCATGAAGGAGTCAGACAATATTGACTCATTCTTCTCACATGTGATTGGTCTGGTCACACAAATAAGGACTCATGGAGAAGTTCTTGAAGAAAGGAGGATTGTGGAGAAACTGTTGAGGGCCCTACCCTCAAGGTTTGATGTGATTATCACCACCATAGAAGAGACAAAGGATCTATCAAACTTTTTAGTTGATGAACTTCATGCATCACTGATAACACATGAGAAGAGGTTGAGTAGAAACGAAAACTCATCTCTAGAGCAAGCCTTCAAGACCCAGATGTCTTTTGGAAGAGGAAGAGGTCAATGCAGAGGAAACTAGAGAGGAAGAGGCAGAAGCCAAAACAGAGGTGGAAGGAACAGTCCAACAAATGCTCAAGGAAGAGGCAGCAATCCAAATCAGAACCAAGGCCAAGGCAACAGCCAACAAAGTGGACAACATCATGCTCAATGACAAAGGTATGAAAAATCCAATGTCCAATGTTATTATTGTAAAAAATATGGGCATTATGCAAATGAATGTAGGAAGAAACAGCATGATATGAATAATAGATCTAGTGAAAATATTACTAGAGAAAATATTAGCCAAGATAATGTATTGTTAGCTTGTAATACGACTGAAACAAACAGTGAAGACATATGGTTTCTAGATTACGGTTGTAGCAACCATATGACAGGAAACATAGCTTTGCTTTCTGCTTTAGATCAAAGTGTGCAGTCACAAGTCACACTTGGGACTGATAGCAAAATTTTTGTTATGGGTAAAGGAGAAGTTAAAATATTTACAAAGCAAGGTGAAAATAAAACCATAGCAGATGTCTATTATGTTCTTGGAATGAGATGTAACCTCTTGAGTATTGGACAGCTTGTTCAAAAGGGTTACAATGTTTTCTTTGAGAATGATGTATGCACCATCATGGATAGAGCAACCAGCAAGATATGCATTGCTGAAGTGAAGATGACGAGGAACAGGATGTTCCCTCTCAGAATAAAGGCAGATTTGAGAAACAAAGAAGTAATTGCAGCAGTTATCCAAGAGGCTTTCCAAAGCCAACAAAAGGATGAAAATTTGTTGTGGCACTTGAGATTTGGACATCTCAACTTTGGAGGTCTTAACCTGTTGAGCAGAAAAGGAATGGTAAGATGATTACCATTGATAGAGAAACTGGACAGCCTTTGTGAAGGTTGTATCTTGGGAAAACAACACAAAGAAAGTTTTCCATCAGGGAAAAGAATAAGGGCGAAAGCACCCTTAGAGATTGTCCACTCAGACTTATGTGAACCGATGCAAACTCCATCACTGACAGGCAGCCAATATTTTCTAACATTCATTGATGATTTCACCAGGAAGACTTGGGTTTATTTCCTGAAAAACAAAAGTGAAGTGTTTGAAAAATTTCGAAATTTCAAAGCATTTGTAGAAAACCAAAGTGGGTTGGGTATCAAAGTCTTAAGAACTGACAGAGGAGGTGAGTATATCTCCAAGGAATTCCTATGGTTTTGTAGAGAAAATGGAATTCATAAGCAATTTACCACTAGGTACACTCCGCAGCAAAATGGAGTCGCTGAAAGGAAGAGCAGGACAATCATGGATATGGCGAGGAGCATGTTGAAGGCAAAGCATTTGCCAAATGATTATTGGGCTGAAGCTGTACATTATGCAGTATATATTTTGAATAGATGCCCAACAAAAGCAGTGATGAACAAAGTGCCGGAAGAAGCATGGAGTGGGAGAAAGCAAGGAGTCACCCACATGAATGTTTTTGGATGTGTGGCTTATGCACACATTCTAGATCAGCGAAGGAGGAAGTTGGACAGCAAAGGGGACAAATGTATTTTCATTGGATACAATGAGGAATCCAAAGCTCATAGGTTGTATATCCCATCTACCAAGAAGTTTTTTATGAGCAGAGATGTTTAGTTCATTGAGGAGGAAACTTGGGATGGAAGCATAGAGAAAACAGTTAATGTTAAAAACTGTTTGTCTCATGATAAAAATGATGAGGATATGGCTGAAATACATCCCCAAATAGCAGTGCCAACACAAGGATAGCAAGGGACACCCTTGAGGAGAAATGAGAGTGCTTCTCCAAGCACACCACAAGGATGAAATTCAAGTGCGTCCTCAAGCACTTGCACACCAAATGAAAGAGGTAATAAATTCAGAAATTTAAGTGAAATTTATGATGAAGGAATGAATTCTCTATTTGCTTTGTATTGTCATGTTGATGACCCTGTTCATTTCGAAGAAGCAATTAAATATGAGAAATGGATAGAAGCTATGGATGAGGAGATGAATGGCATAGAAAGAAACAAGACATGGGATTTGGTTGAGCTACCAAAAGGTAAAGAAGTCATCGGAGTTAAATTGGTCTATAAGACCAAGAGTAATGCTGAAGGCAAGATAGAAAGGCACAAGTCAAGACTTGTTGTCAAGGGATACAAGCAGCAGTATGGGAGAGACTATGAGGAGACTTTCGCACCGGTTGCAAGAATGGAAACCGTGAGAGCAGTGCTGTCCATAGAAACACAAAACAAGTAGAAAGTTTACCAAATGGACGTGAAGTCAACATTCTTGAATGGAGTGTTAATGGAAGAGGTTTACATTGAACAACCTCCAGGCTATGAGAAGAAAGGCCAAGAGCACAAAGTATGCAGATTGAAGAAAGCTCTTTATGGGCTGAAGCAAGCACCAAGAGCATGGTACAGTAGGATAGATTCCTATCTACTGGAAAATGAATTTGCAAAGTGTGAGGGAGAACCCACCGTCTACATCAAAGAAAAGGATGGTAAAATTTTAATTGTAGTGTTGTATGTTGATGATGTGATTTTTACAGGTAATGATGACTACCTCATTAAAAATTTCAAATCAGTCATGAAAGAAGAATTTGAGATGACTGACATGGGTTTGCTGAAATACTTCTTAGGAATAGAAGTAGATCAAAATGAAAATGGGATTTTTATCTCACAGGAAAAATATGTAAATGAAGTGTTGGACAGATTTAACATGCAGGACAGCAAGGCAGCAATCACTCCCACAGTAATGGGATTAAAACTCAGCAAAGAGGACAACAGCAAGGATTTTGATCCTAGCGTGTACAAGAGCATAGTTGGCAGCCTTATGTATTTAACTGCAACTAGGTCGGACATAATGTTTGCTGTTAGCTTAATTTCCAGATTCATGGAGAGGCCAAAAGAAGCACATTGGCAGGCATCAAAAAGAATTCTGAGGTATGTCAAAGGTACAAAAAGATTTGGCATTTTGTATACTTTTTCAGAAAGTTCAGATTTAGTTGGCTACACCGATAGTGATTGGGCTGGAAGTATAGATGACCGGAAAAGCACATTCGGTTACGTTTTTCACATGGGTTTAGGAGCCATTTCATGGGCTTCCAAGAAACGGGCAATTGTGACGTTGTCTATAGCAGAAGCAGAGTACGTGGTAGCTACAGCAGCAGCGTGTCAAACGGTTTGGATGAGGAGACTATTAAGAATTCTATGCCCAGAGTAGGCAACAACAACGATGATATTTTGTGACCATAGCTCAGCTATTTCGTCATCCAAGAATTCTGTGTTTCACAAGCAAACGAAACACATTGATACAAGGTTTCACTACATCAGAGAATTGGTGAAAAACGAAGAATTTGTTTTACAACATTGCAGGACTCAGGAACAGGTTGCAGACATTCTGACCAAGCCATTAGACCAGAAAATTTTTGAGTTTTTAAGGAAACGTCTAGGTATGATTGATAACCCAACAATTGAAATTAAAGGGGAGTGTTGAAATATAATTTCAACTGCAACAAACTGTTTTTCTTTACCTTTGCAATGTGATGAGATCGCAAATCGCATGCATGCTTGGAGCATCCGTCTGTTCACTTGATTTCTCTGATTGCGATGGTGCGATGTGATCCGATTGCATATTGCAGATCACACCATATGTTTGTGCTCCATTTTTTTCGTTCCGCCAAATGCGATTTTGAAATGCGATCAAATCGCATAATTTAATGGTTGAAGTACAGGCCTGCAAAATGAATTTGATGTGAAGTAAAAGTTTCATTTTGACCACCAATTTTGTCAGTAAAACAGTAAATGCAATTTACTGTGGGTTGGTAAGTTTTGGTAAGATTTTAATTTTATTAGTTTTTTATTCTCGGGTGTAGTTTTGGTTTTATGACACAAGTAAAACATATGTAAGGTTAAGTTGTTGTTAGGTGTATGTAATGAGTGTGAAAAATTTGCACAATTGTGCGATGTAAAAAAAATGGGAGCACGCAACAACGTATGTAATTTTTTTTTTAATAGCAGTGTGTTGATCTCTCCAACAGTCACAGAAGTTGTTTTTATTTTGTAACGCAGCAGCGTGAATGAAACAAGTAGTAAATGTAAAGTTTTTTTTAACAGTGACTGTAAAAGGATTTTTACACACAGCAGTGTAGATCTTTTTTTCAAAAGGAGAGACAGAGCAATTTTTGTGTTAAACTGAAGTGTTCCTGTGTAATCCCTCTAAGAGACAAAGAAGTCTGTAACAACAGTTGTTTTATTGATGAATGCAAAGTTTGTTTTCATGTGTGAAACTCTGTTATGCTTAGAAATCAGTTATAGTTTCTCTGTGTTAAAGATCATGTGGAGGAAACAGAGCATTGTTCTCTGTTCTGTGATTGTGTTTTTGGAATTTTAGCAGAAAAATTCCCAACAAAATGTAGTAAGAAATAATTTAGAAAATGATATTTAAAAAAAATTAGATAAAATTCAATATATTGACTGTGCTTCCGAAAGCAAGGGATCAAACCTCTAATTCTGAAGTCGTGAATCTATTTGAGAGGCGCTCTAACTCCTGTGCTTGATTCTCTCTTCAAAATCTGTGAGACAATAGGATCTGTACTCAGAGACGAAGGGCTGAACGTGGTCATTGAAATTCTTCACCCCGGCACGACTGGTGATCTTGCGGGCAAGGATGGTGGAGGTGGTTGTAAATGTAGACGGCCAGAACCACAGATGCAGTGCACCAACTAATAAAATTGATCCGTCTGATTCGAAAAGGTGTCGGATGTAGCGTTTCGTGATGGAGTGAGATCCATGTAACCATCAGCAAACGAGCAGTTTGAAAGAGAAAAGGCAACACAAATATTCTACGTGTCATCCCTTTATTCAGATGGACTTGTTCCCTTGTTCAACGATTTATTGTTTAAAAAACGAATACTATTGATTCTACGGTTAGGGTTTTTTTTTAAATTCAAGTGCGCGAGGTAGCTTTTAGCGAAGGAGATTTATGTAACCATTAGAAAATGAATTATTTCCTAGGTTAGGCATTAATCACCGACGCCACTGGTCACTGTTCAGACAACGCCTATCAGTGTTAAACAATCAGCGTAGTGGGCTAGTGTCAGTAATAATAAATTTAATTCATGATCAGTGATCAAACACAAGTTTAAAGATCACACAGTTTCGGTTGTCATTGAAATGGAGATTAGGAAAAAGAAGAAAAAGAAAGAGTCTCTTAAAAGCATGAGAAATTTTTTAAATTCCAACTACCTCACCAACTTGCATGTGCTTCTATGTAGCTGAAGATGTCTATAAATTGCAATGCTTGGTAATAAAAGAAACAATTTTTGAGTGTGATTCTGTTCTCTGATATGGTATCACAGCTAGAGTGTAAGGGCTCACTGGTGTAGAGGTTGCCGTAGTAAAGATGTGTGAAGTTTGTGTGAAGTGTGGTGAAGGCTCGATTGTATGCATTGAGCTTTGTTGAGAGAGTCTATTGTGCAGAGCACGATTCCTGAGGCGGATACTGCTATTGAGAGAGTCTGCCGCTAGTCAATCAAGCGTGCAAGCCTACAGCTTTGTTGAGAGAGTCTGCTGTGCACATCACAACTCCTGAGGTGGATACTACTGTTGAGAGAGTCTGCTGCTAGTCAATCAAGCGTGCAACCCTGCAGTTGTCTGTTGGAACTGCTGGAAAAATTTTCTTCGTTGTTGTCACTAAGTTGTAGAGCGCCTTGTTATATTTACAGTGTTAAAATTATTTGTACTCTTGCGATTCTGCAAGATAAACCCTTGTGAAGCATTTTTTTTTATGATTAAAAAAGGGAGCAAAGCATTTGATGTTATAGTGTAACAAGGACCGCAAGCAGCGGTAGTACCTGCCGATTTGATAGGAGAATGAAGTTTGTTAAGAGATATATTCATGGTATCGGTATTAAAAGATAAAGAGAAGGAAGGTGCTAAACAAAAATGACAGAAAATAAATCTCAGTGCAAACACTTGCAAAAATTTTGTTCTAACTTTACTCAAGCATGATAAAAATCCTTAAATTTATTAGCTGACTGAACTCATATAAATGTTTATCCAAACGTAGCAAGAGATATATCAAAATTTTCATAATTTAGCACGATCTATCTATAGGCACTTGTTATATCCATATTGCACTTAAGGCATAAAAAATTATTAGCGGACTGAACTCATATAAATGCTTATCCAAACTTCGCAAGAGATATATCAAAATTTTCATAATTTAGCACGATCTGTCTGTAGGCACTTGTTATATCCATATTGCGCTTATGGCATAAAAGGTTTTCATAATTTAGCATGATCTATCTGTAGGCACTTGTTATGTCCATATTGAGCTTAAGGCATAAAAATTTATTAGCCGACTAAACTCATATAAATGTTTATCCAAACCTCACAAGAGATATATCAAAGTTTTCATAATTTAGCACGATCTATCTATAGGCACTTGGTATATCCATACTGCGCTTAAGGCATAAATCTCACAGCCAACGTTATACCGCAAACACTTGAACAATATAATTTACTATAGATGCAACCATAGATACACTTGTTGAAACACTGAAAAAGTTAGGAAGACTAGGAGTAGAGGCCAAGCAAGAAGATGATTACACTGCAAAGTTAGGAAGACTAAGAGTAGAGGCTGAGAAAGAAGATGATGAAAATGATGAGTAACATTTCAGATGGCCCACTGCTATATTCAATTTTTCGTTTACAAATTTGACTCATTCAATCAGTGAATATTCATACATCACTCAAAAAAATCCAAACATTTCATGATGTTTATCCTTGGTGGAAACAATAATCTTCAAAATTAAATGAATATTTTAGAAAACACACACAGATTGGTTGATTGAACAATTTTAGTTCTAGAACCACTTGTATCTTCCAAAGATCTATGCACAACAAATAAATTATCTTGCTTTTCATGTGGACCGTGATTGTGTAATGATATAAAATATTCAAGGGTATATTGGTTGGTAAGATTCAATGATGTTACGAAAATGCAATGGTTTTAGAGCCTTCGCTCTGTTGAGTACCATTAGCTCAATGGTATATTGGTTGGTAAGAGCAGATGATACGATAATGCAATGATTTTAGAGCTTTCGCTCTGTTGAGTATTTTCAATGTAACTGCTAATAAAATAATATGGATATGTCAATAACATGTCCATAAAAAGAAGCATGGGGCTTTGTGTTGTTGTTAGACAAGGCATCACTTTGGTTCAGCTGGATCGAGGAAATTTAAATCGAGAAAATCAAAACTTTTCAATAATGTTTTGCATGGTCGGCCCATCAACTTATTTATTTATAGTATTCAACAAAACTAATTTTTGAATAATGTAATTCAAGTGGCCACTAAATGACACAATTTATTTATTTATAGTATTTAGCAAAACTAATTTTTGAATAATGTAATTCAAGTGGCCAGTGAATCACACATTTTTCTTAGCTAAATACTAATTTTTGAATAATGTAATTCAAGTGGCCCTTAAATGACACATTTTTTTTTCTAAGACTAGGAAATGATTTTAGTATGTGGGATAGGAGCCTAAAAATGACATAGAAGCGATGAAGAGAAAGAATAATAATTTAATATTTTTTTAATTTTCATAGCATGACGTACAAAAGTGATGAAAAGGAAGAATATCAATAATAATTTCTTAATTTGTTATGTGCCCCTCAACACCAAACCCCAGAAAATGTGGTTGGAATATGGTAAAGCTACATGTATGGTAGCTTAATGCAATGTAATCATATCAGAGTACACATGCCAATGCTAACAATTATGCATTGCATTATTTAAAACAACGCTTCAAAGATGTGCCAATGGTCATAAACCTATTAGCCGAATACAATGTAATCATATAAAAGGACACACATCAATGCTAACCATTATGCGTGGCATTATTTAAAACATCGGTTCAACGATGTGCAAATACTCATAAACCTATGTTGAATTAATTAAGGTAACTCTTCAAACACGTGGCAAAACACTTTAACCACTTACTACTATGACGCAAAAATGACTCAGAATCAACCCGAGAGAAGCTCATCGTTGAAAAAAATGATAAAGAAAAATGACTCAAAATCAACAACCCGAGAGAAGGTCATCTTTGAAACAAATGATAAGGAAAAATGACTCAAAATCAACTTTGAATGGCAAAAAGAGTTTGATAGGGAAAAATGACTCAAGATCAACTCCAAATGGCAGAAATAGCTCATCCTTTAAACAAATGACGGGCCCTAGTATGAGATGTTGGTCCTCCATAGCTCAAGCTTAGGCATAGATCCTTTCTTGCTAATTTTTAGTAGTCTTTCAAGCTTGGAATATTCACTGCAAAGAAAATTTTAGTGTTTCTAAGATGCATGATTTTTTCATCATTGAATATAGAATCCAAACAGCGTAAAAAATAAGAGGGAATGAAAGAATGAATTAAGTCATGCTCATGGACTTTCCTAGATTTATTTAACTTTTAGAAACTTCAAAACCTTTCCATGGTTCCTCATTAATGAAGTTTAAATAGTGAAATATTGTAGTAAAAAAACCTAAGGCTATAGTGAAAAGCAAATGGTAAGAATTTTTTCTTTGAGATAAATAATATTGTTACGTAATTTATTCTATGTATGATGTATATTATGATTTTTTCATTTTAATTTATAGAAGAAATTAAATACAAGAAAAATATTAATAAAGCTCAGTTAAATTTGTAAATTTCGTAAAACCTGTAAATTAACTGCTATGTAAATTTATTTAACTTTTTAAAAATCACACCATTGGTAAAAGTTGTGGTAAAAGATGTGTGTCGAAAGCCTCCTCAGTTTAAATGCATAAAAATACATAGTATATAAAGAAATACAACAAATTCTCATCGAACCTTCATGGTTTCTTAAAGTCTATGCCCATCATGGAGGTCCTATTTTAGAATGACAATAAATATTAATAAAATTGTATGTTTTAAGCCATGAGGATGACCTTTTTACTTTCTAGGCAGTCGAACTTGTCAGATCTCTGCCCACCATTGCCATCGCTGTCTCCCACCATTTCTAAACATCTTTTTCTATTTGTCCACTATCCTCTGTTTCCTTCCATCTCTCATCTTCCCCCTTCTATTCATTTGCTGGTGGTCTGTTACCTGCGACAGGAAGATTCCACGTTGGTCACATGCCTACAAAGGAGTAGGTGGAAGTGAGGTAATGCACACACTATTCCACCCTACTCGCCTTTACGAATTCACCTACACTACACAATCATTTTCTTCCCTCCACTGCTATCCGCTTCCTTGTTTTGCATTCAAATCCCTTGCTCCAATCCTCTATTTTACTCTGGTATGACATCGCCAATTCCTAATTCCACACATCATTTTTAGAACACCAGTAATTTTGCTGACCGGGATCCCTGAAAACCTAATTCGCAGGATGCTGGACATGTACAAAGCTGAGAACCAGCAAGGGGTGTGGATGTGGTAGGCCTAGTGACTCTAAAAATAGGAAAATAAAAATTTAGGCATGTTTTCAACCACAAATTTTTAGTCTAAAAACCTACATAGAAAACCTAAGCACATAAGGTTCACTGGTGGGAAGATGGTGATTCATTCGAAACCTGCAAGTGTTGTGGGTACAACTCAAGTGCCGAAACCTTCAAGTATTGCGGATACAACTCAAGGCCGGATCAATAATCTCTTCAAGGTACATAAAATTTTCCTACTAGTTTTTAACTACAATATAGATGTAATAGAAAATCCAACAAATAACTTAGCCTGTAACTTAGAATCTATTGCATAACCTGGAATCTATTGCACTTCGTAGATATATTTGTTGTTTATATTTTCATATTCATTATATATCACTCAAGGTTGCAAAAAGATTACCTGAAAGTGTACTTGAGATTTCTAGTACTTGAGATATTTATTTTACTAATTGTGTAGGGTACAAGTAACATATATCACTCAAGGTTGCAGAAAGCGTACCAGAGAAAGCGTTGCCTCAAAAATTATTATGCCATGCTGCGACGCTGATGATGCAGTGTACAGTGTTCTGCTAATGATGGCCTCCACAAAACCTCTTCCCAAAATCTATTCCAAATTGTTCATCAACAGAGGGATGCTTTCTTCTTTTCAATTATGAATTGATTTGAATTGTAAGGAAAGGAAACTCAACGCCTAACTACTCCTCTTCTACTCCTCCTCATCGGTTACGTGTCAGGGTACTAAAATAAATACAAAGATAATGGCATCTAGTGTTCGATATCATATCTACATGATGCAGATAGCCATGTAGCTAGCCACGTGGCATTAACAATATCGAAATACTTTTGGTTATAAATTTTTGCTTACTGTTAAAAAAAATTTAGATATAAACATGTTTTCCGTGACAAAATTTGGATATTAGAAGACCTTGCCCGAACCCTACTTTGGATAAAATAATATTACCCCAACCTTGTTGCATGGGGGTGTGTGAAGTTTTCAATAACAGGTCGAATGTTTTATAGCCCAAAACCTTCATTAAAATTGATCTAAATGAAATTGAAAATAGAAAACTTTGGTTAAATTTACCTAAGACAAAAAAAAAAAGAATTGCTCAAAAGATGAACTAATTGATCGTCAACGATCAAGCGATCGCTATAGTCCTATAGAAGGTAGAGACTAATAAGAGCAAGTGGGGTTATAAGAAAAAAGAATGATATTCAAGTCTGCTGTGCATGGTCTTTATAAGCGTGGCCAGGAATATATGTGTTTCTATAACTTGCTTTGAAATGATATTGGGAAGCAAAGAGTAAAAGATATTGTGTGGTTTAAGTAGTGATAAGGTTTTTATAAGAAAGAGAAAATTTAAATGGTGAGAGGATTATTAAAGGAGGTTTTATTTTCTTTATGGTGGAAAATTTATGAGATTTTATGATGTTTTTTGTTTGATGAGATCACATTGGATGTGGTGAATTTGGATGCATTTGGCTTTAGATCTGGTGGATTTGGTTTCATTTTGGTGATTGGAGAAAGTTTTTTTTCATCATGTCAAATCTCTTGGCTGATACTTATTTGAATGAATCCACAAAACTTGATGGAGAAAATTATGTGAATTCGAAATTCAAGTTGCTGACTATTTTAGAAGGTTATAATTTGTGGTCCATTGTGAGTGGGGATGAGCCCAAACCCACTGTTGTAGCTTCTATTCCAGAATGGGAGAGAAGGGAGACAAAAGAAAAGGCGTTGTTGCGTATGTCCGTAAAGGACAACATTATTTCTCACATTAGAGATTGCAAGAAATCATAGGAAACATGGGATATGCTGAAGGGTTTGTATGAAACAACAAATAAAAATTGGATCTTGTTTTTGAAGACTAAGCTTTTATCTATGAAAATGGAAGCAAATGAAAATATAAGCAATTTCATATCTCTTGTCAAATATTTAAGTGATAAGTTAGGAGATATTGGTGAATAGGTGTCTAGTACTAACTTAGTCACCATCACATTAAATGGCTTAGTGCAATATTATAAATTTTTTGTTTCAAGTCTTTCAGCTAGAGAGAAGCCCCCTATATTTGATGAATTGATAGAAATTATTCTATAAGAGGAGAGGATGAAGAGCTTTAATTTGGGCTCTAGTAGTTCATATTTGGCTTTGGTAGCCAAGGGAAAACATCCATACAGAGGCAAGCCATGGGACAAGAACAATGGAGGAAAGTTTCAAGCAAAACAAAAAGGTATGACACAATCTAAATCTCCAATCCATGATAAGAGAAATGATGATTCTTATTATTGTGGAAAACCTGGTCATCATTCTAAAGATTGCTATAAAAGGAGATGTAATGAGTCTAGGCAAAGAAACAGAAGGCATATTGGAAATGTTGTGGACAAAGACACCTTAATTAGTGATGGATTTAAAAATTTTGAATTGTTTGTTTTTTATGTTGCTTTTTCTATGGAGAATGATGATGTGAATGCTTAGTCAATTGATTCTAGTGCATCACTCCATATCTCTTGTAATAAGGAGTGGTTTGATGAATATTATGAAATCATTGATGGAAAATATATTTATTTAGGAGATAACAGATCACTTAAAGTTCAATGTTATGGAGTAATAGGTGTGAATTTGCGTAATGGACAAGAGAGAAAAATCCATATTGTGATGTATGTTCCTGGTATAAAAAATAGTTTAATTTCTGTTTCTACTATTGCTGACCAAGATTTGAAGGTGGAATTTGTTAAATCATAGTGTGTAGTCAAAGACATTCAATATCACTACAAGGTTATTGCCACAGGTACTAGAGTTGGAGGCTTCTATAAGTTGGATGTGACCAGGAAAAGTCATCGAGCATTGGCATCTACAACAATATCAATAGCAGAGTTATGGCATCAAAGGTATGGACATTTAAATCACAATGATTTAATGGTACTTCAAAAGAACACAATTGTTGAAGGTCTTCCTATCTTGAAGAATGATCATGTTGAATGTGAAGCATGTATACTTGGCAAGCAACATAGGGAGGAATTTTCTATACATAAAGAAAAAAGGCAAAGGGAAATACTTGAATTAGTTCATACTGATGTATGTGGACCTATGAAAACTTGATCTATTGGTGGACCATGGTATCATATTATTTTTGTGGATGATAGATCTAGGTATACATGGGTTTATTTCATAAGAAAGAAGAGTGATGTTTTTGAGTACTTTAAAGAGCTTAAGAGTCTGGTGGAAAAACAAATTGGTAATTACAACAAAATTTTGAGATCTGATTAGGGAGGGAGAATACAAATCAAGAGAATTTAATAAATATTGTAAAATCAATGGGATTCTACAGCAATTTACAGTGCAACATACACCTCAGCAAAATGGAGTTGTTGAGATGAAAAATAGAACAATAGTTGAATGTGCACATAGTATGGTTCAAGGTAGAAATATTTCCAATGGTTTTTGGGTTGAAGCTATTAATAATGTTTTTTATTTGAAAAATAGGAGTCCAGCGAAATGTTTAGAGCTTAAAACACCTTTTGAAGCATTTTATGGGTACAAAAAAAAGCGACTCATTTAAGAGTTTTTTGTTGCAAGGCATTTTCTCATATTCCAAAAGATGAAAGAATAAAACTTGATGAAAAGTCAATTAAGTGCGTATTTATTGGTTATTGTGATGATTAGAGAGCATACAAGTTTTTTGATCCCAGTACTCATAGACTGCTTGCAAGTAGGGATGTGGTGTTTCATGAGAATGCAAATGAAGGTGATAAAAAGAATGATGCTAGCGTACGGCATGATATTGATGATTATGTCAAATTAGATACAAGTTTTGAATAGAAACAAGAAGAATCACAGGAATAGGTACAAGTTCAAGATAAATGAGCATCAAGCAATCATGACACTCAAAGAACAAAGAGGAGACTCTGCAAAGTAGAAAGAAAGATGAAAGCAGTAAAAATCCAAGAAGGTCATCACATCAAAGTGAGGTACATATAAGGTATAAAGATTATGCATTAACGTATCTTGTTATGAATGTTGATCCTTCAAGCTATGAGGAAGCTAAAGAATATGAAGAATGGAGAGATGCAATGAATGCACAATATAACTCTATAATGAAGAATGACACATGGGAATTAATAGAATTGCCTAAGAACAAAGTTCCCATAGGATGCAAATGGCTGTATAAATCCAAGTTTAATGATGATGGAAGTATTGATAAGCTTAAAGCTATATTGGTTGCCAAAGGATATTCACAGAAAGAGGGAATTGATTATGAAAATACCTTTTCACCTGTAGCTAAGTTGAACACAATTAGAATCATGATTCCATTAGCTACAATAAGTAATTGGAAAATGCATTAGTTAGATGTTAAATCTGCATTTTTGAATGGTGAGTTAAAAGAAGAAGTTTTTTTGGTTCATCTTGAAGGGTTTGTAAAACAGGGACATGAGCATCTGGTTTGCAGGCTAAAGAAAGCTTTATATTGTTTGAAAGAAGAACCAAGATATTCGTATGTGAAAATTGATTCTTTATTTTATGAGAAGCAGAAATGATCCTAACTTGTACATCAAGGAAGATGAAGATGGGAATGTTGCCTTAATATCTATATATGTTGATGATCTAATAATAACATGAAATGTATGCAAGTTGATTGAAGAAATTAAAATTTAGTTGTATCATGTATTTGAGATGAAGGATCTTGGTGAATTGCATTATTGTTTAGGTCTTTAAGTTTGGAGGGAATCTGGTCAGGCACTAATCACACAAAGCAAATATATAAGGGAAATCCTTGAAAGGTTCAATATGATTGAATGTAAGGAAATATCTACCCCTTTAGAACATAATGTCAAATTGTGCAGTGATGATGGAACCAAAGAGGTGAATGGAACCTTGTATTGTCAACTGGTGGGAAGTCTGAACTATCTCACCGATACTAGACCGAATATAGCATATTCTATTAGCATACTTAGTCAATTCATGGCTAAGCCTTGTGAAAGACAGTGGAAAGCAACAAAGAAAGTCCTTCGATATCTGAACGGAACACTTAATTTTGGTATTATGTATACTGATGAATTTGATGTTGAGTTGGCAAGTTATTCTGATTCTGACTGGGATGGAAATCTAGATGATAGGAAATCTACTACTGGATACGTGTTCAACATCAGTTTAGGACCAGTATCATGGAGTAGTAAGAAACAACCAACCGTTTCCTTGTCATCCAGCTGAGTGTAAAGCATTATGCAGTGCTACTTGAGAAGCAATATGGCTTGGAAGGATACTTGAAGATGTTGGAGAAACATAAAAAGCACCTACATTAATCAGATGTGATAATCAAAGCACTATCAAATTGGCAAACAATCCTATATATCATGCAAGGACAAAACACATTGACACACAACATCATTTTGTAAGAGAAAAAGTGAAATCAAAAGAAATTAACTTATCATATTATAATACAATTGAAAATGTAGCTGACATATTCACCAAGCCTCTTGGTAAGGCTAAATTTGACATGTATAGAAGTAAGTTGTGCATTGTAGAAAATCCAAATTATGTTGTAAGCCTAGATGAGACTTAGACCAGCAGGTAAGTTAACATGTAGATCATGATTAAGGGGAGGTGTCAGGTATTAATAATGAACGACGTCACTCACTGTTCAGATGGTGTCGATCATTGTTCAACAATCAGCGTAGTGGGCTAGTGTTAGTAGATAATAAATTTCATTCAGCGCAGTTATTGCTCCTATGTAGCTGAAGATGTCTATAAATTGTAGTGTTTAGTAATGAAAGAAACAAGTTCTGAGTGTGATTTTGTTCTATGATATCCCATGTGTATCAACCATAGCTACCAAATTAAATCCGACTAAAGAATACGAAAATTGGTTAATTCGGTTCGATACATTTATTAATACGCTAATTTTAATTCAAATTTGGTAACTATGGTATTGGTAACTATCGTATCAACTGACCATTGTTGTTGTTGTGCAATGATGAGAAAGAGAAATGACAACACAAATAAGTGGGAATTGTTTGTTTGTTAAGTGATTTATCATGTAAACAATGAACACTGTTGAGTCTAGGGTTAGGGTTTTTTTTAGTAAAAGCACCCGATGTACGCGATGGAGATCCATGTGACCATCAGAAAAGAACTGTTTCCCATGTGTATCAATAGACTATTGTTGTTGTTGCCACATGATCAGAAAGAGAAATGGTGGCACAAATCGGTTGGCTATTCTACACTTCGTCCCTCGATTCAGTGGGAATTGTTCATTGATTCAATGATTTATTGTGAAGAAATGAATACTGTTGAGTCTAGGGCTAGCGTATATCAATTTTTTTATGAGCTTTAGAAAATACAAACGTGACATGAGATTTGACTGTTTGTCATGATATATATATATATATATATATATATATATATATATATATATAAACATTTAAAGAATTTATAAATATAATACTATAAGAATTAATAATGTTTTATTTAGATATCATAATAAAATAAATAAATTATGGTAGATAAGTTTTAAGGAATTTATCAACTTTATATATTAAATTTATCAACCAATTATATGGATCAAATGCAATCTTTTCTCAAATTTTATACCCAAAGAATTTCACTTTTAAAAAATTAATTCTCCTAATATATATATCGAATTAACAAAATTGATTATGCTTTTTATATCTATATATACACATGAATTATGCTTGTGTTATTAAAATTATAAGATAGTCATAACTAATAACATATATTAATAACATAATGCCATTTTACAATGACATGTATGAATTGCTTCTCAAATGAGTGTATCGAGCATTAATATTATAATAGTAAGATTGAGTATAATGTAAAATACAATTAATTACTAATATATATATATAAGTTTATATTAATTATTTTTAAAATAGATATATTATTTAAAAAATAAAAATAAATTATAATTAAAATAAAAATAAATATACGAGCATAAATAATAATAATAATAATAATTTTATTATTATAGTAATATTATTTTCAATATATTAATGGTAATTTGGTATTATAATAACTTTTTTTCAATATTAATGATATAATTTTAGTTGAATCAAATTCAAGAGTATTCAATGACAATAAATTTGAAGTTAATTGTAATTGATGCTTACATTGTTCATATAGTGACAGTCAAGAACTTTGGGAACCAATGTCTTCGCTCACATGACTATCCCTATCAAGGATATCTTACTTGGATTGATTGTAATTGATACTACTTTATAATTAGTTAAATTCATTATTTTTTATTATATTATATTTTAGTTATTTATTTTTCAATTTATTTATTATGGTTAATTCTTTTTGTTACCGTCAATAATGACGCATTATTGAACATGTTAAATTCATTTTATAAATAATAATCGGTATTATAAAGTGCCATAATCATCTTAAAATATTTATGTCTAAATAGTTAGTCACCCAATGTAACTCATTTATGTTTTGGTTTTTCTTTTTTCATAATCTAATAATAATTTTTTTTAATGTAATAATAGTTTTATGTTGTTTAAAGTGTCTTATGGAATGTATAAATAGATTCAAAACCCTAAAAAATCTATTCTAAATTTACTTTATGTTAATTGCATGGATCAAACTTGTGATCCTTATAGATCCCTACAAAAACTAAACACCTCAAAAGGGCCAAAACATGGAATATTTAGACTATGACATAGTTAAGTAGTATTTGATATATTCTAGGCACTCATGACAATGATTATCTATAATTACATACACTTGACTATGATTTCCTGATTTCCTCTAATTGATCATCTATAATTGCATACACTTGATTTTGATTTCTTCTGATTTATAGTTAACCATAGGCCATTTATAGTTAACTTTAGTTAAGCATACTTTACTTTGATCTAATGTGGTTGATTATGTTTGATTGCGGTTATGTATATTTCATTATAATTGATTATTGTTAACCATTATCTTTTGTTGGATACTATTTATTATCACTAAATTTTTTTCCACAATACTTGAATTTCACTACAATAAAATGTACCTTATACAACATGACTTTGGTTTCCTTCCCTAACTTGTGGAAGGTTATAGTTGAGCCTTGTTAACCTTGATTAAATTTAATTATTTTTAACTCACATTTATATATTATGCCTAATTCTATTTGACTATCATTAAACTTGGTTTATTAATATTAATTTTAACAATTCTCACTTAGAAATAAAGCTTTTGTGCGCAGAGCAAATTTGATATGGTATTTCCAAATCTATCACATTAAAAATTTTAGTTGATTTTTAGAGCTAGCAAATGTAAGAGACCATAGAATTCCTAAACTAGCTTTAAATTCCAGCGAAAACAACTTAAGGCTCAATCGAGGTTGGTATAAAGACACCAGGGCCTGGTTAAACCATTGGGAGATCGACAACAATGTTGCATCGCAAAACATTAATAACATTAAAAGTATTGTTACTTCTAAGTTCAAAGAAAAAATGTCTTGTGAGAAAGATTTAGCAGCTAAAAGAAAATTAAGATATTATAAGGAGGTCATCAACCCCACCCTAGAAGATGAAAAGTATCTCTCTGTTTTAACTAGCTCAAAGAAGAAAATTACTATAGCCAAGATTAGAACAAACTCTCATGAGCTCCATAGTGAAACAGGTCCTTGGGCAGTGCCTAAAACACCATGGATTGAAAGGTTCTACCATTTCTGTGAGAGTACGAACATCGAGGATGAAAATCGCTTCCTCTTAGAGTGCCCTGTGTACAACCGCATTAGATCTCAATTTGAAAATATTTGTTGCAATACTGACCTTCCTAGCATTTTACGTTGTCAAAATTACAGTGAGCTCGGGAGGTTTCTCTGCAAGCTTTTTGAGCATAGGAATAAAATCTTAAATCAAACTAAATAATTCGTTTCTTTAGGTCTGATAGACCAAATTTTGGCCTCAGTGGACATTAATCACCACCATCATCATCATGATCAAAACATCAATAAAAAAATCTTATTACATTTAAAAAAATAAATAAATGAATCCCAGTTACTAACTCAGAAAATATACTAAATTTTTTTTATGTAATAACTAATTTCATAATCAACGCTCGTTACGATTTGCATAAAATTTCTAAAAATTATAAAAGCTAAACCATATAAAAGTTGATATAAGTAAAGGATTCTAAACCTTCTAACTTTATACATTGAGAAATCGAGCTCGTACGTAAAAACTCATTGTGTATTGAATTATGAGAATTTGCAGTAGATGAAACATATTATAATAAATATAGTGTTTGATTTGAAAACCGATTAAAATTTCATATTGTTTGTGATTGAGTATCGTTGAGGGTAGGCGAGTTTGAGTGGCTTTTGCTGATAATAATTGACATTAATTACTAATTGTAAGTTATGGTTGAGTGTGAATTAGTATAATTTTTACAAAATGACCTAGATATAGATATTTATTTTTATTTAATTTTTTATATTTAATTAACTTTAGTGGGTTTTTTATTATTATTATGGTTAGTTATGTGATTATGATTAACATTACAAGTTGGTTATGCTTTAATATGATTGAATTAGTTTGAAGTTAGATATTTTAATTTTTAAGATTAATTATTGTTAATATTAGTTAACTATGGTTGAGTTTAATTTTTTTGTGATAAATTATAGTTGAGTGTGTGGTTGAAAATTATTAATTTTGATTGACTTTGTTTGTTATGGCTTTCAATATGGTTTATTAGATTGGACTAAAGATTATTACTATTTATTTCTATAAAGGAAAAATAAATTTGATTGATTATGATTGAGTATACAAAGATTTTGTGTACTATTATTAATTTTAGTACATTTGTTAAAAATAGTTAATTACTCCCACATGAAGAGTTGGCTAAGATTAAAGTGTTAGTTAATTTTGTGCTAAATTCAGTTAAGTTGAGTCTCTTAAAAATAGTTAATTACTCCGCATAAAGAGTTGGCTAAAATTAAAGAGTCATTTAACTCTGTTATATACCTAGGGGGGATAATATGGGGTACCAAGGGTGGTACCCAAGGTAATAATGTAATAATGCGATGGGCCATAGTAATAAATAAGGTGGTTAACCCATGTCATGTAAGGAACCACAAGTAGTTAATAATAATGTAATGGGCCCATGGTATTAGTTGATGGTATGAGGGAACCATGGTAATGATGCATGGTATTGTATGTATGAGGCCTATATAAAGGCTAGAAACTCCACATGGAGAGATGAAGATGAAGAGAAGTATTATTGTATGAACAGGCATATGGCTTGTGGAGTGCTCTCCTTCCTTAAGGAGTGAATGTATGGTGTTGCCCTACCTTAAGGGTTTGATCAATAAAGTGAATCATTTATATCTATATTCAGATCTTGTTATTTTGTGATAAATTATAGTTGAGTGTGTGGTTGAAAATTATTAATTTTAATTGACTTTGTTTGTTGTGGCTTTCAATATGGTTTATTAGATTGGACTAAAGATTATTACTATTTATTTCTATAAAGGAAAAATAAATTTGATTGATTATGATTGAGTATACAAAGATTTTGTGTACTATTATTAATTTTAGTAGATTTGTTAAAAATAGTTAATTACTCGCACATGAAGAGTTGGCTAAGATTAAAGTGTTAGTTAATTTTGTGCTAAATTCAGTTAAGTTGAGTCTCTTAAAAATAGTTAATTACTCCGCATAAAGAGTTGGCTAAAATTAAAGAGTCATTTAACTATGTTATATACCTAGGGGGGATAATATGGGGTACCAAGGGTGGTACCCAAGGTAATAATGTAATAATGGGATGGGCCATAGTAATAAATAAGGTGGTTAACCCATGTCATGTAAGGAACCACAAGTAGTTAATAATAATGTAATGGGCCCATGGTATTAGTTGATGGTATGAGAGAACCATGGTAATGATGCATGGTATTGTATGTATGAGGCCTATATAAAGGCTAGAAACTCCACATGGAGAGATGAAGATGAAGAGAAGTATTATTGTATGAACAGGCATATGTCTTGTGGAGTGCTCTCCTTCCTTAAGGAGTGAATGTATGGTGTTGCCCTACCTTAAGGGTTTGATCAATAAAGTGAATCATTTATATCTATATTCAGATCTTGTTATTTCTTGGGTTAATTCTATTATCATATATTCTTGGATCAGATCTACAACAATTGGTATCGAAGCTACAACAATTGGTATCGGAGCACTTTCTTGGGCAAACCGTGGAGAATTTTGTAGCTCCGATACCAATTGTTGTAGATCTGATCCAAGAATATATGATAATAGAATTAACCCAAGAAATAACAAGATCTGAATATAGATATAAATGATTCACTTTATTGATCAAACCCTTAAGGTAGGGCAACACCATACATTCACTCTTTAAGGAAGGAGAGCACTCCACAAGCCATATGCCTGTTAATACAATAATACTTCTCTTCATCTTCATCTCTCCATGTGGAGTCTCTAGCCTTTATATAGGCCTCATACATACAATACCATGCATCATTACCATGGTTCCCTCATACCATCAACTAATACCATGGACCCATTACATTATTATTAACTACTTGTGGTTCCTTACATGACATGGGTTAACCACCTTATTTATTACTATGGCCCATCCCATTATTACATTATTACCTTGGGTACCACCCTTGGTACCCCATATTATCCCCCCTAGGTATATAACATTCCACCCCCCTAAGCATGTTTCGTCCCCGAAACATGGGAAGAACACAAATAATAAGATCTACTCAAAAGAGTAGTCCACTGATACCATGCACGTGCATCTAGCCATCCAAGAGAAAGGTGAACCCTCGATCTCGCTGGTGCCTCGCTCGCTTGAGATGGAAGTTGACCATGGCAGCTCTTCTGTGTTGATGTGTAGTAGGTGGATCTAGGCTCCTTGCTATCCATCATACGGGGGTTGTTGTCCTTGTGGCTAGTTGGTTGCCATCTTGTTGGTTGTTTTCTTGCGGGGTGATGTGGGTGATGATATGTTGAAATTTTAACCCACGGTGTATTTTTCTTTAATTCACCCTATTGTGGTGCCTGTTGTCGTGGCTTCTTTTCTAATATGACTTCAATCACTGAACCCTCGTCAGATGTGTCAACACCTGTAACCTGTTCTGCGTCAGCCTCTGTTTGTGTTTGATTGTCGACCATCAACTGCTCATCATCTGATATGTCAGTTCCTTGAACATCTTCTGCTTCAGCCTCCATGTGCTCTACCTGTTTATGGATGGAAATATCCTGTAATGTAATTTTCTTCTTTTTATACCATAGTTTCAGGAATTTCTTCTGCACATTAATATTGATAGTACCCACAGATTCCATCCAAGGGTATCCCAAAACAACATCCATGTTATCCATATCTGAAGCATAAAAATTACCATGAAACACATACTTATCCATAGAAAGCTTCAAATCCTTATAGATTTGATCATCCTTCTCATCAACCTTTGTATGTTCAATTTGTTTTTCTGGGACTTGCAATTTCTTTGCCAAGTTGACATTTATAATATTTTGTTTGCAACTTGGATTGATAGACACAATGATTTTCTCCTTCTGAATCAATCCATGAACCTGCAATACAGAGATACCAGCCAAAAATAACCCTTTTGGTTCCTTAGTTTCCTTCTTTCCTGTAAAAATAAAAGCTTTGCTAGGTTGTGTGTCTATCTGTGTGTTCTTATCCACAAGATTTGATTTACGGTCAAAGCGCTCTATAAGAGCTTTTTTGAAGGCATCCCAATTTTGAAAAGGTCTATTGCAACGTTGATGCCATTCTGCCCATAGCGATCGTTCATTGTCCAAGTACATGGTCACCACACTAAGCTTAGTCCAATCATCTAGGATATGATTCAATCTGAAATACTGCTCCATTTGTGCTAGCCATGTTGACGTGTGAGAACCGTCAAATTTATACAAGTCCCTTGAACTCCGATCTAGGCCCGCCATCACAAAAATATTGGTGAAAAATTGAAATGGTCACAGATCCGTCAATATTGCTCAGAATCTCTATTATAACCTGTTTTTAGAAATAGAACAACCACTCTGCATCTACCCATGTAGTAGAAATCTTGATCCAGGCACTTGAAATTTCAGATCTGGGCTGCTACTCTCCCGCCGTCACCCAAAATTTCTGCAAAAGGAGCTGATTTTAATTCAGCTATATCTCCCTCATCTGGACTTCGATTCAACTGATTTTTTTTTTGAAATCATGTGTTTTTTCACAAAGATTATAGATCTACAATTAGATCTTGCATATCTGGCCCCAAGACTTCTAGATCTGCGCCGCAAACTCGCTGTCCTGAAAATTGTCTGCAACTCCACTGATTTTTAAATCAGCGATATCTCTTTCATTCGGACTCCGATTCAACTGATTTTTTTTTTTGAATTTGGGTATTTTTTCACAAGGAATACAGATTTGTAATTAGATTCTACAGATCTAGCACCAAAACGTACAGATCTGATCTGAAATTTTGCCACCCAAAAATCTCTGCAAAAAAAAAAAAAAAAAATTCTCTACGGTTTGCCCAAGAAAGTGCTCTGATACCAATTGTTGTAGATCTGATCCAAGAATATATGATAATAGAATTAACCCAAGAAATAACAAGATCTGAATATAGATATAAATGATTCACTTTATTGATCAAACCCTTAAGGTAGGGCAACACCATACATTCACTTCTTAAGGAAGGAGAGCACTCCACAAGCCATATGCCTGTTCATACAATAATACTTCTCTTCATCTTCATCTCTCCATGTGGAGTCTCTAGCCTTTATATAGGCCTCATACATACAATACCATGCATTATTACCATGGTTCCCTCATACCATCAACTAATACCATGGGCCCATTACATTATTATTAACTACTTGTGGTTCCTTACATGACATGGGTTAACCACCTTATTTATTACTATGGCCCATCCCATTATTACATTATTACCTTGGGTACCACCCTTGGTACCCCATATTATCCCCCCTAGGTATATAACAAACTTTGAGTCAAATTCATTCTGTGTCAAATTCAAACAAGTTGAGTCTCTTAAAAATAGTTAATTACTCTTGCATGAAGATTTGGCTAAAATTAGAGTTTCAGTGAATTCTGACTCAAATTCAGTCAAGTCAAGTCAAGTCGTATTTTGAGTAAAGTCAAATTTAGTGTGTAGTTGCATGCTAAGTTATTTTAAGTTAGTCCCTAATCAAAAAAAGTTTAAATACCCCTGATTGAGTTCATTATAATTATCAAATTTTTGTGTGATTAATAGAAAAATTGCAACTATGTTATTGTGTGAATTATTTATATTATTGTGTGCTTTACTTCCTCTACCTTTCCAACAAATTGATAAAAAAAATCACAACAAAACCTCCCAAACCAATAAAGAAAAAGGCCGAGGGAAGAACGTGAGTTGTTTTTTTTTTTAATTTCCAAATAGCAAAATTATCACATAATTAAAATGCACTACAGAATTGTATGTTGGTTAAAGAAAATTGACCAACGCAGCTTCTCGCCGTCGTAAACTGGTCAACCGACCTTCTCCCTATCGTAATGCACGATTCTTTATTTTTTAGTAGATCAACGCAGCTCCACCTTATCCAAAGGTGCATTGACAGTTTACAAATTTCAACGAAAAGGACGCACCGTGTATGAATTCATAGTGTTATTTTTGAATGGTCACATAGAGCATATTTTGAAAGTCGTAAGCTAAAGGTTAGAAGGATTTAAATGTCTTCAAAAGTATTCACGTGGATGAGATTCGACTCATGAATTTTTTTTAACGATTTATTTAAAATATTTGAAACGTTTTTTGAAAAGGCCTCCATAACGTTTCTCGTATAGTATTTAGTGACTTTATTTAGTGTGAGTGATCTATACAATATAAAGTTTTGTTTTATTTTTAAGTAATTTTTATATAAAAGAATAGTAAGGGGTTTATTTATAAAGCTTTGGTAAATTTTATGAAAGTAGAAATTTAGGTTTTTGTAATTATTTGAAGAGAATTATTTTTTAAGATGATTTTTTTATGTTTTTAATCGTAATTTCTACCATTTACAGGGAAGGATTATGATTTGTGGGTTATTAAAATGGAGACCACGTTGAAGGCACATGATGTCTAAGATTATGTCACGAATGGGTTTTGACAACTTATGAATGAAGCAGAAGAAAAAAGACCCTCGCTAATGCAAAGAGGGAACAATGGAAGAAAGACAATAAGAAGAATACACAAGCACTGGAACTTATCCAACAAGGAATGGACTGACCAGTGTTCAAGAAAATTATGATCACGTCTTCAATAAAGACAATAAGAAGACCTTGGCGACAAGCTACACTGATATGGCCAAAGTCAATATTGTTAATTTGCAAAAGACTAGAAGAGATTTTGAAAGTCTCGAGATGAAGGAGATTGAGGACATCGATTCATTCATGAAAGAAGACATGATTGTTGTAAATCAGTTAAAATTTTGTGGTGACGATATTAAATATCAAAGAATGGTTGAGAAGGTCCTCAGATCTTTATCTACCAAATTTGACATTGTGGTAGCAAACATAGAAGAAGCCAAGGATTTGAAAATGTTAACAATTGATGAGTTGATGGGATCATTTCTATCCCATGAGGCAAGGATAGAGAGAAATAAGGATTCCACTTTAGAAACTGCTTTCAAAAGTCAGGTTTCTATTTCAAGAGACAAAGGTCAAGGAACAGGACAAGGTGGAAGATCATATGCTCAAAGATATGGTAGAGAAGAGCATGAACATGAAAGTGGAAGCAGCAACAAAATCTTCAACAATAATCAAAGAGTTGACAAATCAAATGTGAGATGTTATTATTGCAATAAATTTGGTCATTGTGCCCACGATTTCAGGAACAGGATAGCTGATGAAGGAAACCATACTATTAATGTCATTATAGAGAATACTAACTCCATGTTCCTAGCTTGCCATACCATGCATGAAGCTTATGATAATGTGTGGCTATTAGATAGTGGTTGCAGTAACCACATGAAAGGAAGCAAGAATTAGGTTACAAATTTGGATCAATCTTTGAAGACAAAGGTAAAGTTAGGGACTGAAAAGACTATGGATGTAGATGGAAAAGGAGTTGTTAAAATTGTGACCAAGCAGGGGGAGACAAAGACAATATAAGAGGTATATTATGTCCCTGGTCTCAAACATAATTTGATAAGAGTTGGTCAATTGACGTAGAAGGGATACAAAGTTATCTTTCAAGGAAAAGAGTATGTTATATATGAGAAGACCCCAAGAAAGCAGTTGATAACAAAGGTGTTGGTGATGAGGAACAAACTCTTTCCTCTAATTATGAATTACAATGGTCAAGTCAGTTCTTTTTGAGTTTCATGTTCTAATGATTATTGGTTATGGCACCTTCAGTTTGGACACCTACACTTCTCTGGTTTAAGATTGTTGTAGCAGAAATAAATTCTTAGAGGGTCAAGTCCCATTAAATAACCTTCTATTCCTTGTGAGTGTTCCATATTTGGAAAGAAACACCCTGAAAGTTTTTGAAAGAGAGTTACATACAGAGAAAAGAAACCTCTTGATTTAGTCCACACAAAATTGTGTGGAGCTATGAGGACACGATTGATTAGTGGAAGTTGTTACTTCCTCACCTTCGTTGATGACTATAGTAGAAAGACATGGGTTTAGTTCTTGAAGCAGATGTATGAAACTTTTGCAAAGTTCAAATAATTCAAAGCCTTAGCAGAGAACCAAAGTGATTGGAAAATCAAGGTATTAAGGTCAGATCATGGTGCAGAATATGATTCAAACGAATTCCATGATTACTGCAAACAACATGGAATCAGAAGACAATTTACAACTAGATAAACACAACAACATAATGGTGTAGAAGAGAGAAAGAAAATGAAAATTATGAACATGGAAAGGAGCATGTTGAAAGGAAGAAACTTGTCTAATGAGTATTGGGAAGAAGTAGTTTCATTTGATGTTTATGTGATAAACAAATCTCTTACAAAGAGTGTGATTAACATAGTACCAAAAGAATCATGGCTAGGTATGTGTTGTAGTGTATCTCATCTCAACGTGTTTGGATGTATAGCCTATGCACATGCGCATAAAGAGCTAAGCGATAATTTGGATGATAAAAGTTAAAATTGCATACTTACTGGTTATAGTGATCAGTAAAACACTTACCAATTGTATAACCTTGTCACGAAGAAGACCATAATTAGTAGATAGCTTGTGTTTAAAGAACAAGAGTCATGGAATGGGATTGTAGAAAAAGCAGTTGATCCACAAGAACCATTGATGGAAGAGGATGAAGATGAAAATAAGCAGCAAGGATCAAAAGAGTAGATATCAAACATAGTCATGCCAACAAGGACTCCAAATTTTTTTGAGAAGCATGGATCTTCAGGCATAAAAATAGATTTGAATTCTCCCGGCAGTCGAACAAGTGATGGATCAAGAAATGGTAAGAGAAAAATGAGAAGTTTGAAAGATATTTATGATGATTTGGATGTTAGTTCAAATTTTTCATTGTTGTCATTCCAACCTTCTTCATTTGAAGAAGCAACGGGAGTTTCAAATTGGGTGCAAGCCATGGATGAATAAATTGAAGCTATTGAAAAGAATGATACATGGGATTTGGTTGATTTTCCAAAGGATAAAACACTCATTGGTGTAAAATGGGTGTAAAATACAAAAGGATTCTCATGGCAACCAAGAATAGACTTTAGAAAAATATTTTCTCTGATATAGCAACATCATCTCATAAAAAATGGAAACTACATTAGATGGATGTGAAAATAGCCTTCTTGAATGGAATTCTAGAAAAAGAAATTTATGTGCAACAACCTCCAGGTTATGAATTTGAAGGTAAAGAAGATAAAATTTACATATTGGAGAAAGTTCTCTATTGACTCAAGCAAGTGCTTAGACCTTTGTATAAAGAATCTACAACTACATGATCAAGAATGGATTTTGCAGAAGAAGTATTGAGGCTACGTTATACACAAAGGTAAATGAGCATGGACATATTTTGACTATTTGTTTATATGTGGATTATGATTTATGTTGGTGATCTTGAGTTAGATGAATTTAAACCAACGATGATGAAAGAATTTGAGATGACAAATACTGGTCTCATGAAATATTATGTTGGCATAGGAGTTGAGCAATTTGAAAAAGAGATTTTCATTTGCCAAAATAAATATAATATATATTTGTTGAAAAGATTAGGATGGAGCATTGAAAACCTCTCCCTACACTAGTTGCAATAGGTACAAATTTAAGCAAGGATAATGAAGGATTAGATGTCAATCCAAATCTATTCAAAAGATTGGTTGTCATCGTAGTCTATCTCACAACTACCAGACCAAATATTATGCAAGGAGTGAGTTTGATTTCCATATTTATGGAGACTCCAAAAGATGCACATTGGCGAGTAGGAAAAAGATTTATGAGATACATAATAGGAACTAGATATTGTGGCATAATGTATGCAAGCACAAAGAAGAAGGATTTGACTGGATATATAGATATCATTTTGTAGGAAGTTTGGATGATATGAAGAGCACTTCTAGTTATGTGTTCCATGTTTGTTTTGGTGTGATTTCATGGGAATCTAAGAAGAAACCCGTTGTGACATTATCATTATATAACATGCCTCCTTTTCACTATACAAAAAAAAAAAATAATAAAAAAATCTTCCCAATGATGCTAATGTAACTACATTTTCCTTTACTTAACCTATTTCTCCATGGATCCTTTAAGCACTTCAAGTCATGTATATTGATATGATTCGAATTAATTGTATTACTCTCTAACCAACTAAGGTCATATTACTAGCATGGAATGTGGATTTTTTACTTACTCTCTCTGTTCCACTACCCTTTCCTTCCCACTGTAATTCCTAACTCTCCATAGTTTTTATTAATATAACTGTTCACTCTACTTCAAAACACGTATATTTATAAGGTTATCATGTGAGTAATTTATCTAATACTATTTACCACTAATTTAATTCCTTTTACGACTTGACAGAACTAAGGCACCTTATTCTCTCCATATCAGTTATCAATTAGAGACCCTAACCAATGAATCCTAGGTTACTCAACATAAGGCACCTTATGAGTCAAACGAGAGTCCACTATACATCAACTATCACTATTCCGAAGCCACTAAACAAGAAAAAAGTTGAAGGGAGGAGTCCATGTCGCGTGATCCTCACACCACACCTCAGCGCTGCCCATGTGCCTTGTATACATGGTCACATGGTCCCTCATCATTTTCGAGGTGAGAGGATGTCAACATCCTAGATCTTCCCTTGCTCGATCAATGGCTCAGGAATGTTTCAAAAAACCCTAACTCCTCTATCCTACCCATGTCTCTCATTTTCTTTTGGTGACTTCACCTCTAGAGCGTAGGGTTTTTCCGTGGCTTCAGGTGGCCTCTAGTGAGGCCACCACTGAACTCTATCATAACCCTTAACCCTCAACACCTTTTATTCCATGCCACCGACAATCTAACACTTGATCAATGTTACCCGGATGCGGGTGATTAAGACAAGCAAGAGTGGCACGGGCCATCACGTGGCCGGGTGTCAAGACCTCAAGGTGGGACGGTACCACGTTGCAAGAAATTCAAGGGGAGTAAATAAGGCGGAGGCTGGCAAGGGGATGGCATTAATGCCAGTCCTCTCAGCTCGAGGGAAGCAGGTAAGCATGCGAGGGAGGAAGGAGGTTAAGTGGAAGAGTATGGCGGGTTTGCAGGTTACAAGCGCGTCTGGTTCTGTGACCCTCCTCTGTGCTCGCCGCAAGGTGAAAGCAGAGCCGAGGTGGGAACCTGGCAAAGGTGAGACGGCGGAGAGCACAGGGAAAACGACGGTGAGTTCTCTGTTGAACGTTTGGTTGACATTCCTTGCTGTTAGCGAGGTGAATTTGCAGGGTCATTGGGTACGCCAGATGCATTTGCTTTGTCACTGGGTTGGTAAGGTCTGTGAGGAAGATTTAGGAATTAGGAGTGCGTTCTGGCAAGGGGCACTGGTCGCCCGCTCGTGGAACGAGCCCTCAGGACTGGTTCTGGTTCCTGAGCGAGATTGGAGGCCGCATTCGGACCTGCCACTGGGAGCAGCGTTGATTTGGGCGACTATCCAGAGCATTGACGGTGACAGCATGCCGCGAGACAGGCTGCGAATGGGTAGCAGGAGAGGAGGAATTCAGGGACGCGCTCCGCCGAGAGATGACCATCACTCCCCCTCTTCCTCAATTGAGGTCACCTCCCATCCTCGTTGGTTTCAGGACAGCAACGACGAAGTGGGAGGGCAGAGGGAGAGTAGCCCAGCTGAGGGAGACAGTCGCAGGGAGCTTCCAATTCTCAGGTATCGCCTCCCCTGTCCGCATGTTAATTCCTCTCTGATTGTGACAATTGAAGTTGAACATGATTTGGAGCCTCAGCAACAAAAGCAGCACAACAGCAGGGATGAATCCCCTATTGCCTGCCTGCCCATGGGTGGAGAGAGCGGAGGAGTTCAGCCTGTGCTTGTACCGGGGATGGGATGGTCTGTTCCGTATACTGCAGGAGAGAGGAAACTGGAAAGACCAGGCCTCCATATGAATCCAGACGCAGGCCCCTCGGTTCCCGTAAACCTTCATCCGCCGGATTTGAGCAAAGGAAAACAGAAAATGGAGGACTTAGATTTCAATTTGGATTATGTTGCTGATTCCCTGGTGCATGCGGCTCCCTGGCCAGGTCCAAGGGAACTTGCCAGAAATGACAGTCCTCACAAAATCATCCAGCTCTCGGATTCTGAGAACACGCTTCACTTCGGATGCCGAATTAAAGAGCAGCTCCAGTCTACGAATGAAGAATGATGTTGCTATGATATTTTTGGATTTTTGTCTCAATTTCCATATGTCGGCCTTCCTGTCCAAGTGTCCAATGTATGTGTTCAGTGTTATATGTCTGTGTCCAAGTGTCAATATGTTTATGTGTTTCTTCTGTTCAGTCCAGCCATGGACAGTTTATCAGTGTCATGTAATAGAGCTCGCGGGTGCTGCAATGTGGGCAAGGCCAAAGAGACTGAGAAATCTTAAACCTTGCCCTATGTAATCTTTTTGTATATATGTTTTACACAGTTAATAGAAGTAGTCATATTCAGAAAAAAAAAAAACACTTGATCAATGTTGTGTTGTGTATAAGGGGTTTCTTGTTCTTGTTTTACAACATTTGTCATTGCATCCTAAGTTTTTAAGTAAATTACAATGGTCCTCATGTTACTAGGTAATTTAGAGCTCAACCCTCTTTTGTTCTATCATTTCGACCCCTACACTTCTTTTTATTATGGTAGAATTTTTTTTGTTTAACTTCTTAAGGGTTCGGTGTGTTCCTAAAGTAGGGTTGACAAGGAGGCTTTAGTGGTTAGTGAATAGAATATGGACATTTATGAAGGGAGGGTCTCATGGTGAGGTAAATACTATACTACCCACATGGGTAGAATTGGGTTTCCTTCTGTACTTATGATTTTCCCATGATATAAACCCTGATAGATGGGTAGCTTTGATACTCAATCCAAGTGACATTCACGAAGGGAATATGATGTCTCTTACCTCATTCCTTACTATGGAATGTTGCTTCCTTATGTTCGAGAGGTATCATCACAAACCAAGTCTGTCGATGACATCCCCTTGGCGACTTCTATCGTCCATGTATCCTAGGTTACTATGTTTCCTTTTGCTTGACCTCACGGTGACCCTAAAAAATTACAGTTAGCTATTTAAATTTCGGTTTCCATGTCAGAGATCATGTGGTCCTTTTTGTGGCCTTCCAGTCTAAGAGTGTTATGCTACTCGTCTTCCTCACTAGAGTTAACCAACAGGTGAGTCCCTTTAATTGTTGTCTATTAAAAATAGCTTACGATGTTTGAATTGTATCTAACCCTTTCTTGACGTTTATTGTTAAATTCTGCTATGCGTATATGGTGGAACATGGGATTGGCATCACCATTCTTGTTCATCCCACAATTTGATGTAGGAGCATTCACCCACAAGAAAATCATTGTAAATAGTATACATAGGGTGTCATGCATTTTAGGAAATAGTTTTCCTGAGTATCAAGTTAAGGCAATATTTTGGCTTTTAAGTGTGATTTAATTAGATAGTGGGAGAATATGTAAATGTTCTCAAAATAATAAATGAGAACATGAGTGGTACAAGTCAAACGCAACTCTCTAGGAACAAGAGAGAGCTTTTAGAAATTAATTATAGTAGATATGGACCATTGAGCTGATAAGCAGACTTTTCTGTTTTAAAACAGAGAAAAAAGCTAGTGTGGATAAAGTCTGTGACATATATATGTATGCATGTAGAGATTTAGGCTTTTGTTAGAGGATTGATCAGACCCTTTAATGATCGAATCCAATGTTTCCATATAAATATATGTAAGCCTATAGGAAACAAAAAGAGGCCACAAATGTTGAGAATTAGACCTGTGTGTGTGAGCGAGACTAGGGAGTCTCGAATGTAATCTATCTTTTGCATTAATATATATTCAGATTTTATTTCTGACTGTGTCAGAGTATTGAAGAATGTTTCCGTGAATGAATTACATGAATTGTAGGCTCTATTGTATGTGATTGTAAGCAAAATCTTGAAGGATACGCAGAGGGATAAAATGATTCCAAAGAATCAAAAAGGGGTCTTTGAATCCAATTAAGAAAGCAAAGAAAAGCTCTTGAGAGGTAACAGAGTGAGGGAGTAAAGCACAAAGAAGTTGAGCAGCGCAGAAGAAGAAAGAAGCCCTTGAAGGAACTGGAGGAAAACCATTGAAAACACATAAAAACCCAACTAAGAGAGGCGAGTGATAAGTAATGGTTTGATGATCTGCAGCCACTGGATCATTAAGATCAACGGCCAAGATTAAGTCACATCGGTAGGAGTCCCTTTTAGGTTATCAGAATGTGCCTTGGAGGTTTGGATAGAGTGAGAAGCAATTAATCATGGGCCGTTGGATCGTGGCCAGATCGACGGTCATGATTAATTTTCATATCGACGATTGGATGTACCAAGGGCTTGTAGTAGTGGTTATCGGTATTGTGATATCACGAACAATGATAATCACTTATCGCATATCAGAGTTCAGTGTAGCGAGAGCCAGGCTATCAGAGAGCATGAAGGCATTGTAGAGGAGGCGGACCCGATGATAGTATGAATGCGGTTGGATAAGATTTTAAATCCAGCGTATGCGGTTCAGAGCGGGAATTCCTTTATATTCCCGAATAGTTAATATTTCCGATAGTTATATGGTGCGGGCCTTTTAACATAAAGCATGTGTTATCGCTCTGATAGTCGGAGATCAAAGTTGGGGAAGGGGTGATTGTGTATATGCATTATGACTGCAGGGAAGACGATTCGTGATTGCAATAAAGTTAAATAATTTAAATGCGTGCAAAGGCCGTATTATGGCAAAAAGGGTTGTTTGGGGTGTTTCCCTTGTAAACATATGTTTTCTTCGTAAATGAGTTAAGAAGGGAAAAAGTGTCGATAGTGCATTTTGTGCGATATAGCATATATTAACAAAGGTTTAGAAGGGAATGGTTGTATGTGTGTGGATAAAAGGATTTAAAAGGTTCTGAAGGGTTCTAATTCCGATAGAAGGATTATGAATGATGACTTTAATAAACTCTTATACAAAGGCTTGAGGTCTAGTTAAAGGTCCCGAAAGGAAGATTTGAGACATCCTATAATAAAAGAAGGCTTATAAGGATAGATTGTGTCCTGAGAGGAAGTATTAGTGGGGTGATTGAAGTTCCGTTATAAAGGAGCTATGTAAGAGGGCCACTTGACCATTTATGGTCTGTAGATTTGACTCCTTGGCAGAGTTAAATATCCCGGGACAGTTGTAGATGCATTGAAGAAATGCATATTGTGGGTATATGTGCGGGTGTTACCCTGGCATCAATTTGGCTATGGTTCTATGCCAGGAGCCTGCATCATTAGTGGTATCAGAGATTTGTAATCTGTAAGAGGGAAGTTTTGAAGTTCTAGAAGATTGTAACATTTTGGCAGAGGCTTGGAGTAGGCAGGAATAGAGGATTCCTTGAAGGAAGGAGAAAGTAAGATTGGTTAATGCAAGTTCTGAAGGAAAGAGGACTTGGAGAAAAAACAACGGACAATCCATTCGAAGCGCAGAAGAATGGGTGAAACAAGATCATGCAGAGGTATTGAATGTGAGGTAATATGTTATATTCTATTTTAAATTAAGAATGTGTCACTACAACAAAACCAGCGATTTGCACCAGATTTAGCGCCAGATTTTAGTGCATTTTTTTTGTAATTGTGATGAGCAACCTGGCGCTAAATCTGGCTCTATTGTACAATTTTTAAAGCGTCCTTTTTTGCACTTGATTTTGCATCCTTTTTCATGCTAGATTTTGCATCATTTTTACACCAAACTATGCACCATTTTTTGCGTCAAATTTTGAACCAAGATTTGCATCTTATTTTATGACAGGTTTTGCTTCTAGTTTTGTGTCATTTTTTGCATCTATTTTTCATTCTATTTTTCTTCCTATTTTGTGTCATTCTTTGCTTCCATTTTTGCACCATCATTTGCATCAAGTTTACACTGTATTTTGAATCCAATTTAACGTCTTTTTATGCATCTATTTTGTGTCAGTTTTTGCATCTAGTCTTACGCCAGGTTTTGTATCTAGTCTTACACTAGTTTTTGCTTCTATTTTTGCACCAGCTTTGGTGCCTATCTTTGCACCATGTGTTGAATTTGATTTAGCACCAAATTTTGCTTCCATTTATGTGCCCATTTTTGCATCTTTTTTGGACCATTTTTTACATCCACATTTACGTTTGATTTGTCTCCATTTTTCCCATCTCATTTTGCACCATATTTTGCGTCATTTGTTTCATCCAATTTTGCATCATTTTTAACACCATCTCTTGCATCTAATGTTACATCATTTTGAGCATCCAAATTTGCATTTATATTTGCATCTTATGTTGAGTCATGTGTTGTGTCCACCTTTGCATCTTATTTTGTGTCTAATGGTACATTCAATTTAGAGCCATTTTTTACGTCTACTTTTGTATTTGTTTTTGCACCAAGTTTTGCATCCAATTTTAAGCTATTTTATGCCCCTTTTTGCACCATTTTTTTGTGTCTACTTGTGTCCAATGTTGCACCATTATTTACACCGACTTTTTCATCCAATTTTGCATTAATTTGGTGTCTAGTTTTACATCGTTTTCACCATCCAAATTTGCATCTTTTTTTGCCTCATTTTGTGTCCACATTTGCATATAATTTTGTGTCTGAGTTCGAGCCTAAATTTGCATGTGATTAGGAATCATTTTTACGCCGTAAGGTGTTCCCTCTGAGAAAGACATCCCTAAAATGTGACGTGTGCGATCCTGAGCCATTGATTCTGTGTGTTAGATGATTGGGGTGTTTTCTGCCGTTCGTTTAATCTGTTTTTTTCATAGAAAAATGGTTTTTTCCCATGGTAATGGGCCATGAAAGGCCAGGCCTGGCCTGCTGGCGATGAGACTCTTCTGCTGGCTATGAGACTCTTCGCAGAGACTGCCTGCTGGCGATGAGACTCTTCGCAGAGACTCTTCATGTCTTTCTTCCCTGCATGCCCCGTTTCACTGTTTCATCCCCTACATTCAATTAACGCTCCTTTCTATTCCATTGCTCCTCCATTCCGATTGAACACAGCCTGTTGAAGATAACTGTAGATCAACTCAGCGCTCCGTCGCTCTCGCTCTTTACTATCACTGTCCAGCTCCTTTCTATTCCATTGATCCTCCATTCCGATTGAACACAGCCTGTTGAAGATAACTGTAGATCAACTCAGCGCTCCGTCGCTCTTGCTCTTTACTATCACTGTCTGGATTGTGTCTGCTTTGAGCCGCGATGCTTTCAAAGATGTATTTAAATTTTAGACACTTCCCTCTCATGGCATACAACAATCAGACGCCCACCCCTCCTCTGGATGCAATAACACATACTTCAGAATTAGACAATCAGACGCCCACCCCTCTTCTGGATGCAATAATGCATACTTCAGAATTAGATTTAGAAGGTGCAGTGCCAAGTCCTCACCCATAACGTCAACAATAAAGCCGCGATATTTGTCACAGAGTTGACACAAAATCTTGAAAATATTCTCTAGCGCCCGGATCGATCACTGTATTGTTCATCAACCCTAACCCTATCCTATTCACATTTGTTTCCTCTGGATTATACAAACGATGGACCATAAATTCCAATAAGCAATGAGGGATAAGAAAAAGCAATAACCTGCAGAAGGATAAGAAAAAGCAATCAGCAATGAGGGATTGTGAATCTTAACAATGTTCGTCAACCGTGTTCCTACAAAAAGATTGATCAAAATTTTGAATTTAGCTTGTTTTGAAAGTTTGAAGTTTTGAACTCTTATCAACCTACAATATAGCTGCTTATTGATGGATGCATCCTAGCGAGGTTTGTCTTCCCTGTAACATCAAAAAAAAAAAAATTGTAAGTGTACCATTTTTAAATTTAGTTTACTTTACCCTAATGTGATGCATAAATTCAAATTCCATTTATATCTATTCAGTTGGACATTATATTTGTTTTGTCAGCCTACTTGCTTTAAAATGTCTGTCTCTTACCTTTGGGAAAGCTCCGTTCATAGAGTACTCGACACAAGATCAGAAAATATGATGCTGCGTTCTGTGACTTTCTCCTGGTATGTGCCAAAACTCAAATCAGAAAAACTTAAAAGTTCAAGTTCATCACTTTCAAAAATGTTTAGCCACAAGCTTTCTTCTGTTAATAGAAATTATTAGATAGGCTTAAGATGCATGAGCAGAAAAACAATGGTGTTTAACAGAGATCCAAAAATCTATGAGAGAAGAACCCAATAATACAAGAGCTTCTGTCAGAAGTAGCAGACATACCTAGGCATCAAAGATATTCAGTTGTTTCATTGTTTCTTGTTAATGTGATAGAAATCAAGCTCTTTTAATATGTTTATACTAAGAATGGCATGAAAAGTTGTCCTAAAGGTGACATGCCATTTGAGAAGTGTTCTCACATAAATCCTGTACCTTGATTTAAAAATAAACAGGTCTGTGTTGTTGATTGCACCGTTTATATATCAGATAATATTTTGCAGTTTTGAACCTGTTTTCATTTCTCCAATATTACATCATAAATGAAGAATTAATGAATGAGGGGAGTTTAAATTATTATCATAGATAAATCATAATCCCCCGAAATCAAATTCCACAATTGAGATAATGGAATCAGTATGCATCGAGAGCAACAATTTCACCCCTGATGAATTTGTTGTGGCAATCACAACAAATTCAAAGGTTTGTGACTATACAAGTAAGCAACCATGGAACTGTATTGTCAAGCCCTAAGGCAACGTCCAGCTTCTCACTGTGGTGACAACGAAACTCTGTTACTTGCGCTGCTTCTCCACATCAAGCAGTACAGATTTTGTGTCAGGCATATATCCTGCCTCCTTCATCCGCTTAGACAAGTGATCCAGCATTGCCTAAATTCTCTCTGACTGTGGGTGTGATCTATCTCCTACAATAAATTTGTGCACCACATTCTTGATTTCAATCCAACTACATCTAGGATTCTTCTTTACCTCCCTATCTTTCATCATTCTTCTCACCTTTGCAACATCATCCCACTTGCCTGCAGCAGCATAAATATTTGACAGCAAGACATAGGCAGCTGCATTTTGAGGTTCCAAATCAAAAAGGTGTTCTGCTGCACGTCTGCCTATATCAAGGTTTCCATGGACTCTGCAAGCACCAAGCAAGGCCTTCCACATAATAACATCAGGCTCATAAGGGATGGAGTTGATAAGGTCCTCTGCTTCATCCAAGTGCCCTGAACGACCAAGAATATCTACCATGCAGACATAGTGCTCCACTCTTGGTCTAATACCATGATGCTGACTCATGGATAAGAAATAGTGCCAGCCTTTGTCCACTAGGCCTGTATGACTACATGCAGCCAGAACACCAAGAAATGTAACGTGATTTGGAGTCAAGCCTCCTTGTTGCATTTCTTCAAAGAGTAGTAATGCCTCCCTGCCATGTCCATGCTGAGCATATGCTGATATAATTGTGGTCCATAAGACCGTGTCAGGTTTGTAAATTTTATCAAATGATAGCCGTGCATCATCTAGGTTCCCACATTTAGCATACATATCAACTATGGCACTTCTCACAAAAACATCTGACTCGAATCCCACTTTGATTATTTGAGCATGAACCCGTTTGCCCTGTTCCAGGGTTGCTAGGCCAGCACATGAACTTAAAACAACTGCCCAGGTGGAGTTATTAGGTTTCACACAAGATTGTCCCATTCGAGAAAAAAGCTGCAGGGCTTCCTCATCTTGTCCATTCTTAACATATCCTGTAAGGACAGCAGTCCATGATATGACATTTGCCTCGGGCATTTTCTCAAATAGTACCCGGGCATCAAATGTTTTTTTATTCCGAGCATATCCCACAATAATCACATTCCAAGATTCCACATATCTTTCAGGCATTTCATCAAAGAGCTGTCGTGCCTCATCTGTTCTTCCATTCTCTGCATATCCCACAATCATAGAATTCCATGACAGCACATTACTTTCACACATCCTCTCAAAGAACAGGCGCGCATCATCAATTTCCCCACATTTCGCATAGATACTAACAAGGACATTGCCCACGTTTACATTTGACACAAAACCAGTTTTGACAGTGTGAGCATGGATTTGCTTGCCATCTTCAAGGGCTACTAGGCTCGTGCATATGCCCAGGACACAAGTTAGGTTGGACTGGTTAGGCATTGTACCAGTACTAAGCATTCGGGCAAAGAATTCCAATGCATCTTTGCCATGCTCATTCCGGGCATATCCTGCGATCACTGAAGTCCACGAGACTACATCTCGTTCAGGCATTGTATCAAACAGTTGTTGTGCATTATCTATGCTTCCACATTTGGCATACATGTTAATTGTTGCATTACCCACAGAAATATCAAATTGAAAACCCATTTTAATACTGTCAGCATGGACCTGCTTGCCTGGTAGCAAGACTTCAAGGCTGGCACATGCACTCAAAACACCGGTGAATGTAAATTAGTTCCGGTAAACACACCCCTCATGCATACAGGAAAAGAGATCCAATGACTCTTGAAAGCATCCATTCTTGGCATATCCGGTAATAACCGAAGTCCATGACACAACATCTCGTTTGGGCATTTTCTCAAATAATTGGCGTGCATCCTCCATGCGTCCAATCTGAGCATATCCTGCTATCATTGTATTCCATGAAACTACATTTCGTTCAGGCATTTTGTCGAACAACTTTTGGCCGTCCTCTAATTTACTATTCCTGACATATGCAGCTAGAATCGCATTCCAAGTAACAATATTCCGCTCAGGCATTTTGTCAAACACGTTGCTTGCTTGCTCCAGTTGTCCATTTCGAGCAAAACCAACAATCATCTTAGTCCAAGAAACCACGTCCTTTTCAGGCAGTATTTCCTGGCGTGCATTTTCTATTCTTCCAATCCAATTCCGTAGATAACCAGAAAGCATGATGTTCCATGATATTGTATGTCGTTAGCGTTTTTTGTCAAACAAGTGGCGTGCATTTTCTGTTATTCCCCGTTGAGAACATCTGTTAATCATTTCATTGCTAATGGTACAGAAGAATTGTACCCTTTGGTTTTCTCCTCTGTTCTTCATGAACTACTCAAACCGCTACGAAAATACCAATTTCCAATTTAGATGTAAATTTGTTAGTTTCGTGTTGTATTCCATTGAAATGCGGTTTCGACCATTATCTCTGAACAGTCAATGGTTTAAGCAGCCTCTAAATGAGAGGTGATCGAAGTTATCATTTCAATCTTGCAATCCAAACCCAACAACAGAGGGCAGCAGTCACATGGGAAAGGGTTCAACTTTATGACAGTAAAAATGAAAGAAACAAATGGAAAAACAACGCTTCCTTCCTTTTATCGTCCCACAACCATGCTCTAAAACCTCAAATATGGATCACTATAACATGTTGCCAGGGTAATTATGACTCCGTGTGGATCACTTTAACATGTTGCCAGCGTATGTATGACTCCGTGCTTACTTCCTGTTCTTTTCTATGTGAGTTTTATATAATATCATATTGTATTTTCTTGAAAATTTTATAATTTTATAATAAAAACATTAAAAACTTTTGAAAATATTATTTAAAAACCTAAATGATTAAAAATTAATATAATTACGTCGTAAGGCGTTCCCTCTGAGAAAGACATCCCTAAAATGTGACGTGTGCGATCCTGAGCCATTGATTCTGTGTGTTAGATGATTGGGGTGTTTTCTGTCGTTCGTTTAATCTATTTTTTCATAGAAAAATGGTTTTTTTCCCATGGTAATGGGCCATGAAAGGCCAAGCCTGGCCTGCTGGTGATGAGACTCTTCTGCTGGCTATGAGACTCTTCGCAGAGACTGCCTGCTGGCGATGAGACTTTCTGCTGGCGATGAGACTCTTCGCAGAGACTCTTCATGTCTTTCTTCCCTGCATGCCCCGTTTCACTGTTTCATCCCCTACGTTCAATTAACGCTCCTTTCTATTCCATTGCTCCTCCATTCCGATTGAACACAGCCTGTTGAAGATAACTGTAGATCAACTCAGCGCTCTGTCGCTCTCGCTCTTTACTATCACTGTCCAGCTCCTTTCTATTCCATTGATCCTCCATTCCGATTGAACACAGCCTATTGAAGATAACTGTAGATCAACTCAGCGCTCCATCGCTCTCGCTCTTTACTATCACTGTCTGGACTGTGTCTGCTTTGAGCCGCGGTGCTTTCAAAGATGTATTTAAATTTTAGACACTTCCCTCTAATGGCACATAAATGTATTTAAATAATAGTTTTACTTTGGAAAAATAATTGGGCACATCAAATAAAATATTGATGCGACGGACATAGAACTCCGAAACAATAATGCACCCTTCTCTTACTCCAAAACAATAATGCACCCTTCTCTAGCTGATGTGTCAATGCTTTCTTTGAAGTGGAACTTAAAGAATTAAGTAATTATTCATTATTAAATTGGATTTTATATAAATTAATTGATTATTTATTAATGTTAATTTCATTTTATAATTTTATAGTAATTTTTAATAGATTTTTGTTAAATATAATTATTTGAGCTATTATTGTATCAAGATTTTTGTTGTGTCTTTTATTATTATATTTTAATCCACTTTAAACATGCTCAAAATATGTTTTCATCTTCATTTGTGGAGATTATCTACTTGCATATTCAAAAAGTTTTGATGTAGTTTTTGCCTTGAAAAATGATTATTGTGATTGTAATGGTGAGAAATTATTCTATAAACAGTGTTAAGTGTTATTTAGAATAAATGAGAAATTCTTTTTGAATATATAAGACTAATCTTTGAGAGAATAGATATATATTCCCTAATTATCACATAAACAAGGGGTTAATCTTGCATTTAGTGCTTTATCTCTGTAGAGTTTCGCTAAACAAAGGGAATACCTCCTCCTGCGTGACTTCGATTGTCCCTCCCTCTTACAAGATTGCAAAGCATTAAGGATTGAATCTTCTTTATTTTAAAGATGTAGTCTTGTCGAATATACCAAAAACAGAGTAGGATTCTTTCATTATTGACAAAATCAAGCACATGTGCAAGGGAAGTATTCATCTATGGATGGTTAACAAGTTCATTAATAACTACAAGCAAACGCTTCAAACTATGTATTTAATGATCTCCAGTCATCATCTAAAGAGTTCAAGAATCAAATCAATTCCAACCTAAGTTCTAAGTATATGGTAAACCTCTACTCTAGAGGTTCTATTATTGTAAAATTCACAACTATGGAAGTTGTGGCAAGGTCTCAAAGGAGGGACTTTCTTTTTGGGGCAAAACTAACATTTTTTCAAAAGATAGTTTCTATAATTGAATCCATCTTCAATATCCATTTCTTCAACCCCACTCTGGATTTGAATATTGAATCCCCCCTACTTATTTTGGGATGTGATGATCTTTCAAAAGCCAACATAAATATATTGGGGACTTACAACAATATACAAACTAAGCAAGGAAGGGTATACGCACATGTGTTAGAATTTGAATTGAAGTTGACTTGAGCAAAGGTATAACAATGCATATTTAATTAAATATTGGTGATTTTAACAACCACGTCCATTAGATTAAAATAATGATACTTTATGTGTATCTATATGCAAAGACAAAATACTTGAAAGGCACCTTCCCAACAACAAAGGTCATTATAAGAAAAAATGAAAAAATAACAAGTTGATGGGTGGTATGATTGAATGAAGAATCAAAGGGCAAGAAAGAAGAGACATCCAAGTTTAGTCCTAATAAAAGATTTTATGGCCCCTTCCAAGGAGTGCGTTATTAAGAGGGACACAAACATGATCATGGAGTATATGCTAAAGTCTTATGGGAGAAATAGGAAGCATGTGAATGAGATATTATGGATTTCAAAAGAGAAATCATGTTATTCAATCCAATAGAAGCAAGGGGATTGGTGCTACTTGAGACTCCATAAGCTCTAAATCAATTGGTGAAAGCAAGAAGTCTAAAAGATAAATGCAAAGAAAGGAATATCCATCTATGTACAAATCTACAATAAATAAATTCAAAATTATACAGTGTTTCCATATAGACAATGTTAGGTCCCTATAACACTAGTGATTCCCCCATTACTAGTGTCATTGTGGCCCTTACTGTTATTGTTGTGCCCTTATTGTCCCCATATTGTTATTATTGTGCCCCATAGAAGCCCACTATTGTTATTTTTGTGCCCTTATATTATTATTGTTATGTTGACTTTGATTATATTGTGACCCATCATCATCATTCATGCCATTATTGTTTTTGATGATGACCTAGATGAAAATGATGATCATGACACCAAAGATAATGCTTATGATTATGACAATGACAACATCTAAAATTGGGAAGATTCGCCAACGTCATTAGCATCGTCATCATCATAATCATTGCCATCATCATCATTGTCATTGTAACCACTATCGTCTTTATCATCATAATCACAATTCATGTCATCGCCATCATCTTCATTTTCATCATTGTCAATATTATTGACATTGTCATCAATTGTTCATAATTGTCAATGCCATAAGGAATATCATCAATGCAGAAAATATGATGAGTGTTGGAAAAGGGATGCAAAAGCGAACATAGAAATGGGGGCAACAATAGAAGTAAAATTGGATGAAAAGTGGATACAACATAAGTAGATGCACAACAACATGAAAAACCTGACACAAAAGTGGATGCAAAAGTAGATGCAGTTGTCAATGCAAACTTGGATGCAAACATGAAGGCAAAAGTGGAAGCAAACATGGGTCCAATGGTAGGTGTAAAACTTGGCACAAATTGTGGTGAAACAAATGTGGATGCAACAACGGAAACAAAAGTATATGCAAAAATGGATGAAACAAAAGTGGATGCAATAGGGGATGCAAACGTGGAAGCAAATGTGGTTGCAATGGTAGGCACAAGATATGGTGCAACAAAAGTGGATGTAACAATAGACAAAAAATATGCAAAATAAGATGCAAAAATGGATGTAAAAGTGGAAGCAAACATTGATGCAACAGGCAAAACAAAATTGGATGCAAAAAATGGATATAATGTAAGTAGATGCAAAAGTAGATACAAAACGAGATGCAAAACCCAATGCATAAACCTGACATAAAAGTGGATGCAAAAATAGATGCAATATTTGATGCAAAAGAGGATGTGAACATGGATGCAAAATTGGAAGCAAACGTGGATACAATAGTGAGTGCAAAACATGGTGCAAATTGTGGCATAACAAAAGTGGATGTAATGATAGATGCAAAAAAAGAATCAAAGTATGATGCAAATGAAGATGTAAAAAGGGATGCAAAAAGTGAAATTTAAAATGGGTGCAACAGTGGATGCAAAATTGTGTGCAAAAGTGGATGCAATAGAAGTCGATGCAAAAGTAGATGCAAAACGAGACACAAAACCCGATGCAAATCCCGGTCCAAAATTGGATACAAAAAGGGATGCAAAAATAGATGTAGTAGTTCATCAAAACCTAGATGCAAATGAGGATGCAAACGTGGATGCAAAATTATAATCAAAAGTGGGTGCAAAAGGAGGTGCCAAACTAGGCGATAATTGTGGCACAAAAATATTAGATGCAATAGTGGGTACAATAATAGATGCAAAAGAGGATGTAAATATGGATGCCGAACAAGAGGGAAAAATGGATGCAACAAAAGTAGATGCAAAATTTTATGCAAAACTAGACACAAAACACGATGTAAAACTTGGCGCAAAAGGGATGCACAAATGGATGAAAAAATGGATGCAAAAAATGATTTAAAAAAGGATGCAAAAAAGGATGCAAAAGTCGATGCAAAAGTTGATGCAAGTGTAGGTGCAAAAAGTGGATGCAAATGAGGATGCAAAAGTATGTCAAACAAAATTAGGTGCCAAACTTGATGCAAAACCTGGAACAAAACCTAGTGTAAAGGATGACACAAAACTTGGCATAAAATTTGGTGCAAAACGTGGTGCAAAACCTATTGCAATACCTGGTGCTAAACTTGGTGTAAGATTTGGTGCAAAACTTGATGCAAATTTTGTGTCAAGTTTTGCACCATATTTGATAAATGGATGCAAATAGCACCAAAAATGGGCTCTAGATGCAAAAAAAGAAGTAAAAAGGGACGCTAATCGCTGGTTTTGTTGTAGTGTGTGTTTTTATACTAATGCACAGATGACAGCAAAAGAAGTTGTGAGAGGAGAACTAGGTGAGTTCTTGAAGACAGAGTAAGGAGAATACTCTAAAAGAGAAGTGGCAATGAACTTGAAGCATCGAATAAGAGATTGGACAAAGAGGACAACTGAAGTGTTCTCAAGAGGAAGTGAGAGATTGCAGAAGCCTAGAAGGAGAAAAGGTGTTTCTCAAGAAGAAGAATAAGAGGTTCCAGAAAGAGGACCTATGCTTACCCAAATATTGAGTGAGGAGATCTTAGTGAGGTAAGATTGTAGCTATGGAGACTAGCTGTTAGAGAGGCTTATTGTAGAGAATCTCATGAAGAAATAAGAAAAGAAGATGAATACTGATAGTCATAGTAGAGGTTTAGAGAGAAGCCACAAAAGAGGATATGAGAAGAAGGATTCCAAGGTGAATGGCAAGAAGATGAGTCAAGAGGAAATTGACAAGGAAGTAGCAGAGTTAAAAGAACAACTCAATGCATTAAGGAGAATGCTTGAGGAAAGCCAGAGACTAGGTTGGGTCTTAAGGAAGAAGCTAGTGGAATGGCATTAGATGCAGAGAAGGCTACAAAAAAAGCAAGTAAGATGGTTGAAGGAAAAACTCAAGGAAGTTGAGTTAGAAATGGAAGAATCCATTTGTGAACCAGAATAAGGAGAAATTCTGGGAGAAAGTGAGGACTAAACTGAAGCTAAAGAATGGGGATCAAGTGAAGATCTCATGGACTATTGTGATAGTTCAAAACTACATGAGAAGATGCTGACTGAAGATGAAGACTTGAAGACTAAAACTTCAAGTGAGACCAAAAGGTCTGATGATTTTGAATATGACAATTTGTGTATGTTTGCAGATGAAGGACAATTTTCTGATATTGTCATGAAGAAGGAAGAAGACCAACAGAATCAAAAATTTGTTCTGGAAAAAGATGAGATAGATATATCTCATATACAGCTAGAGAAAGATATCAAGCAACTAAGTGAGGGGCTTGAGGAGATTGAAGAAGAGACTATCAAAGAATTTATGAATCATTTGAATGATTTAAAACAACAAGGGACTGAAGCCAAACTTGAGGAAGATACTACGTTAGCTCATAACATAGTAAAGGATCATCAATTCATTATGATGATAGGCACAATGGAGATAGCCATGGAAACTGTTGAGATAGGCAATAAGGAAGAAGGAAATCTACTAAAATATGTTAAGAAGGAGGAACCCTATGCAAAGGTTTTAACCTTGGGAAAAGGAACACTAACAAATGAGTGTTTTGAAGAGGATGGACAGTCTTTTGAAGATGTCGAAAGTCTGGATGAGTACTCTAGGAGAATATAATATGATGGAGAAGACCTCTTGAATGAGGGATGTAGTGATTTTCTACAGCAAGAAGACCTTGAAATTACATGGGTCAAAGGAAGACAATATTTTAATACTGTAGCACAGCATGTGAGGGATGATGCTAGAAGAGGAGAGCATTATCATGAAGTGCTTGCTATGTGTGAAGAAAAGTTTAAACTGCTGGAGAAACTGATGAGAGAACCTGATGGTAGAACAGAAGCTGTAGTTACAGTTTCTGAAGAGGAAGATGTGTCTCAAGTAGCCATAGAGATAGGAAGATGTAATAATTTGCTTGTAGGTTCATTGAAAAACATGAATGAATATGAGTATGTGTTTAGAGAGATTAAGCAGAATTTGTTTGAAGATGGTAAAGAGGCGGTAGGAATTAAACAATTTCAAAGTGAAGGAAACCAGCAGCAAGTTAAAGGAGGAGAAGTTCACTATTGTGAACCTAAGCAGGAAGACGTCATTAGAACAAATGGTGTGAAGGAGAGACTAATTGACAGTCTCATGAATTCTGCTGAGAATTCGAATTGGCATACTGATTTGCTGATAGAGGAGAAGAAGAAAACAGAGCAGCAAACTAAATTGTTGCCAAAGGGAAATAAGGCACAATAGCATTATGTTTTTAATCTTAACAAGTGGTTTGTGTGTGCAGGTTTTGTTGTAAATGCTGGAGGAGATTTGGCACAAGTGAACAACCAAATAATGATGAGAGGAGAAGAGAATTCTATGGAAGAAATCAATCCATGGAATGGAGAAATTAATTCATTGGAAAGAATGCTAAACAGTCATGATTTAATCATGAAAGAGGGCAAGGATGGTGGGGAGGAAACAAGTAAACCAAAGGATGAAGAAAGTACAGCAAAAATGGCTGCAAACCAAGTAGGAGTCAGCACAGGAGTTAGCATAAAAAGAAAAGAAAAAGAGGAGGCAATGTGTACAATGGCAAGAAGAAAAGCCAATGTAGAAGACAGCATCAACAACCTGGAACAAAGAAATATGAAGCAGAATATGGACCAGCCCAAAGATATGCTAGACATAGAAATTGAAGAAATGTGGGAGCTGATAATGAAACAATCCAAATGGAGGAAAATGGTAGCAACAGCAAGCAAGACCAATTAGAAGTTGAACCTGATTGATAGGAAGAAAAACATGGAGAAAAATACAACAAACATATAGCAACAGCAAGGGAACAAGGCATCTATATAGTTCAGAATAAAGTATGGGATCCAGGAAGACCAAGACATAACGACACATGATCAGGAGATCATGAATATTTTCTACTTTGGGAGTCTGATGTAGGAGCATTCACCCAAGGGAAAATCATTGTAAATAGTAGACATAGGGGATCATGCATTTTAGGAAATAGTTTTCCTATGTATCAATTTAAGGAAATATTTCGGCTTTTAAGTGTGATTTAATTAGATAGTAGGAGAATATGTAAATATTCTCAAAATAAATAAATGAGAACATGAGTGGTGGAAGTCAAATCCAACTCTCTAGAAGCAAGAGAGAGATTTTAGGAATTAATTAGAGTAGATATGGACCATTGAGCTAATAAGGAGACTTTTCTGTTTTAAAGCAGAGAAAAAAGCTAGAGTGGATAAAGTCTTCCACATATATATGCATGCATGTAGAGCTTCAGGATTTTTTTAGAGGATTGATCAGACCGTTCAATGATTTGATCCAATGTTTCCATATAAATATATGTAAACCTATGAGCAATAGCAAGAGGCCACAAATGTTGAGAATCAGGCCTATGTGTGTGAGCGAGACTGAGGAGTCTCGAATGTAATATGTCTTTTGCATTAATATATATTCAGAGTTTATTTCTAACTGTGTTAGAGTATTGAAGAATGTTTACATGAATGAATTACTTGAATTGTAGGCTTTGTTGCAAAAGATTGTAGGCAAAATCTTGAACGATATGCAGAGGTGTAAAATGATTCCGAAGAATCAAAAAGGGGTCTTTGAATCCAATTAAGGAAGCGAAGAGAAGCTCTAGAGAGGTAACAGAGTGAGGGAGTAAATCTCAAAGAAGTTGAGCAACGCAACAAAAGAAAGAATCCCTTGAAAAAACTAGAGGAAAACCATTGAAAACGCGAAAAAACCCAAGCAAGAGAGGTGAGCGAGAAGTAAATGTTTGACGCTCACCAGCCGTTGGATCATTAAGATCAATCACCAAGATTAAGTCGCAGTGGCGGGAGTCCCTTTTAAGTTATTGGAATGTGCCTTGGAGGTTTGCACAGAGTGAGCAGTGATTAATCGTGGGCCATTGGATCATGGTCATATCAACGGTCACGACTGATTCACATATCGGTGATCGGAGGTACCAAGGGCATGTAGTAGTGGTTAATGGTATTGGGATATCGTGAACAACAATAATCGCTTACCACATATCAGAGTTCGGTGTAGAGGGAGCCGGGTTATCGGAGAGCGTGAAGGCAGCGTAGAGGAGGCGGACTTAATGATAGTATGAATGCGGTTAGATAAGATTTTAAATCCGGCGTATGTGGTTCGAAGCGGGAATTCCTTTGTATTCCCGAATACTTAATATTTCTAATAGTTATATGGTGCGAGCCTTTTAACATAAAGCATGTGTTATCGCTCCGATAGTCGGAGATTGGAGTGGGGGAAGGGGTGATGGTGTATATGCGTTATGACAACAGGGAAGCCGATTCACAATTGTGATAAAGTTAAATCATTGAAATGTGTGAAAAGGCCATATTATGGCAAAAAGGGTTGTTTGTGGAATTTCGCTTGTAAACGTATGTTTTCTTTATAAATGATTTAAGAAGGGAAAATTTCTAATAGTGCATTTTGTGTGATATAGCATATATTAAGCAAGGTTTAGAAGGGAAAGGTTATATGTGCGTGGATAAAAGGATTTAAAAGGTTCTGAAGGGTTCTAATTCTAATGGAAGGATTATGAATGAAGACTTTAATAAAGTCTTATACAATTGCTTTAGGTCTAGTTAAAGGTACCGAAAGGAATATTTAAGACAATCTGTAATAAAAGAAGCCTTATAAGGCTAGATTGAGTCCCAAGAGGAAGTATTGGCAGGGTGATTGAAGTTCTGTTATAAAGGAACTATGTAAGACGGTCACTTGACCATTTATGGTCTGTAGATTTGACTCCTTCGCTGAGTTAAATATCCTAGGACAGTTGTAGATGCATTGAAGAAATGTATATTGTGGGTATATGTCCAGGTGTTACCCTGGCATCAGTTTGGCTAAGGATGGTTCTATGCTAGGACCTTGCATCACAATCACATTGTACTAGTATATTGTTTACCTTGATTAACTTTGAACTTTTATTCCTTATATTTCTCTTACTTCAGTTAACTCAAGTCGTTCTTCTTTTGCTTCAATTTCAGGTAAGAGGATTCCACTCATTATCTCAGGATTTTGATAGATTCATTTTTGTTGTTTGCACTGTCTTCACTATCTCGTGTTCTCTATATTACTTCAAGATCTGGTCGACTACACCTACTCTAGGTCAACGCAACAAACTTTCCCTATATTGGTGTTCCCTTCTTCTCCAACTGTGAGAACTGTAGTGACTTGCTTTTATAATACTTCATTAATTAGTAAATCTGGGAGTGACACTCTGTTTCCCTAAGGGGTTATTTTTCTTTCTTTATGATGTTTGAGTTCATTTACAACATCCAAGTCTAATGGAAGAACTCTTACTATGTGAATCCCACTCTTGTTTTGGATTAAGGTGCCAGACACTAGAACATTTCATCAATTAGCCCAATCCATTACATGTTATACAACCAAAAGTTATTTTTGTTTGGTATTCTTGACTCTACAAATCGGAATATATTGGTTATGATTACATTATACATGATTGAGTAATTTAAATGCTCACATAATAACCTTAACGGATTTTCGTATTATGCATACTAATGTTTTCTACATTTAATAATTCATTATGTAGCTAGTAATCGGCTGAACAATAAGTCAGTCCGACAGTACGTTTAACGTGAACTTGACTCTATCTATGGTGGTTATTTTACAACAATGTTATAGTATCTTTGTGGTTTTTTCTTTTGTTCGTCTTTATGTTGTCTTATTTATGTTCGCATATGTATGAAGTTGTCAAATTAAGAGTATGATTTAGAAACTAATTTGTTTGTTTGTAATTAAGGTGATCCCGTCAAGGATAAAATTCTTCTTTAAATTTTCAAATAGTTTTAAATCATTCTCGTTGTTCTTAATTATAACTAGGTTCTCTTTCACTATAATCCTGTTGTTGGATTTTCTTATCCCCATTTAACACTTTAGGTCGGAAGTATAATTATGTTACATTTTTAATGGCCTCAAAGGATTTCAGCCCACCCCTGGGACGATTTCTTAATGCCTTCGATTGAATCTTTATACAAACCCAAAACCTCTGTCATTCTTCCTGAAGTAATCATATATCTTTATTATCAATAATAATGGTATAACCTTAACAATTAATGGGATTTATTGTGGCTGCATGCCAAATGATGAATGGTAAGCCAGAGTTCTATTTTTCTCGAGATAGGATCTACACTTCATGTATAGTTGTGCATGGACACTTGAGCCATAAGTCTATAGTTATGTCGACCCAATATGATCTAATGATAGCTATGCACTTTTCCCCAACTATATTATTCACTATTACTTAGAGTTTATTGCAATATACAGAAGTGATTACTCATATAAAAACTTTTGAATTAAACAGGATGAAGCAATAAGTTACACTGAAGAGTAATTTGATGCTTTTGAATTAAACGTGATCAAGCACTAAGTTAAATTTAAGGAATGGCTAAATTTAAGCCGTAGAACAATAATAATAACTTTATTATTGACTTCCGTTTTTGCCAATTAAATTTTATAGTACATATCATTTATATATATTGTTACTATATGTGATTATTATTATTATTTCTTACTTATTTTATCCATTTCTAATAATAATAAAAAGTGAAAAGTGTATTTTATATTTGTTAAATGTAACAGTCTGAAATTTGAAAAGTGTGTTTAATGTTCATTTTTTGGGACGCCCTTCACTATGGCAACCATTGTGTTTAATGTTCATTTTTTGAGACGCCCTTCACTGTGGCCGTCATTTCTTTATTTTGACAAAGGTTGTATCTGCTCCTCCCTTAAAAAGCCCGATACCCCTCTTGTCTATTCTTTGATATTTTGACAAAACGTGAGACCCACTGTTAATCTTATTACCCGCACATATGTTGTTGAAATTCGAAAAGTTAATGAAGAATTTAGTAAACAGGAATATAGACACATTTGGGGTGAATTAGTAAGTCTAAAGATACACATCTGCGGTGGTTTTCGCTGAAAATGCGTTAAAAATATTTCGCATGCGTGCCAAGACAGCTAAAGAGCTTCCAGTGACATTCTTGTTCTCCGACTGCTAGCCGTTTTCAATTACCTATGTTTCTTCCCCCGACGAAAAATATCAGTCGGGTATGAATAATGTTAATATTTTTCTATTAATGTTAATCGCAAAATGAAAGAAGGTTAAACCAATAGACCATGAAATCATCATTGGTCATCGTATTTGAGAATTCATTCCCCGAGTTCATCATATACGTAACACATTTCATTGCATAAAATCATCAACACAATATATTCCATATAATATTCTTACACGTACATAAAAGTAAAACACGCATCTCGGAGAATTTGATTCTTCTGTCCGAAGATTCTACAAGTACAGAATTCTGGTTGATCTAAACATGTACATATCTAGAAGCAAACGTAGATAGAGAATCATGATAGATCTAAACGAAAACGTAGATAGAAGAAAACTTAGATAGATAGATACAAGAAAACTTATTATATAGAAGGCTCGGTAACCCTGACGGCAATGGCTTCCCCATGAAGCAAAATTGTCACGCAGGAGGGGGTTCATCGTGCCCTCTTCCTGGGCTATGACCCGCTGGAAAAATCTCAGTTCCATCCTTATTTGTTGTCGTATTATCATCGTAGCCTTTATGAGGGGAAGTGTGCTTTGCCGTCTGAACAATTTCATGACCAGCTCTCGCCAACTTGTTATTCCGAGCAGCGTCGTTGCCAAGAACAACGCCTTCATTCCCCTTGCGGTTCACACTCAGGAGACAGCGGTTATTTATTACCACCGTGTTATATGAGTGGATAAACCTAGCGTCGCTCCATGAAAAGTCATCAACAAGAAGCAAGAGCAGAAGTATAACAGCAACAATGCGGGCCTTCATTTTTGAATGAATACCGAGAATCTACCACCTTGCAAGTGATCGAAGCACTACAGAGCTTCCTCAAAAGAGAATCCACGATCGGATGCGCTTATGTTGAATTGGCTGAGCTCTTAACGTTCATTTATATAGATATTTTTCCCACTGTTTTGCATTAACATAAACATAGATGCTTCCGAATATACCCTGTGATATTGTACCACAAACAAGCAATATCTTCAGTGCTAAATTGTTGTTCTGAATGATATGAACCATTTGCCATACATCTTTTGCTGTTCATCCGTAAATTTTCATATCAGCTTTACTGCGGCCATTCGGTATCTGTCATCGAGATCGGATCTATAGCATAATAAACTGCATTTTATAAAAAAAAAAATTCGAAATTATATACTGTTGGTACATTGGTATCTACAGTACAGTACGTTGATGACAACATAGTCTTTGGTATCTATACGTCGTATTTGAAGGATCTGTATTTACAAGTAACATGTCGCCAACTCGAGTTAGTTGCATAGAGTTGCTTTAACATAGATATTTCTCCCATATATTTGCATTAACATAGATATTTCTCCCATAGATTTGCGTTAACATAAGCATAGATGCTTCGGAAAATACCCTGTCTTATTGTATCTTCATGATCTGTATCTGTACGTGCTACTGGAAGGATCTGTATTTACAAGTAACATGTTGGCAGCTGGAATTACTCGCATAGAGTTTTATTAACATAGCCATTTCACCCATATATTTGCACTAACATAATCATATCTATATATGTATTTCTCCCATAGGCTTGCGTTAACATAAATCATATATGCTTCGGAAGAGACCCTGCCATTTTGTACTACAGCCACGCAATAATTTTAATGCTAAATCAATGATTTGAACCACTTGCCATACATCTTTTTCGGTTCCTTTGTAAATTCTCCAGATCGGGTTTATTGTGATCCTTCGGTCTCTCTCGTCCAGATCTTTTCCCTAGCATAATAAATAGCATTTTACAGTATTTTTTTAAGAAATCATGTAAAGTTGTGTTACTTTGGTATCTACAGTGTCGGTACCTTTATGACAACATACGTGCTATTGGAAGAATCTTTATTTACAAGTAACATGCTGCTGACTGGGGAGTGTGAATCTTGCACGGCCGTTGATGACCAGAGAAATAGTGACCATTGCAACTATTTTTTAATGGTCAATAGTTGAAGCAGTGGTCGTTGTCTTTGGTGATTCCTTGCGCACATAGGGCACTTCTGATTAGCCTTACAGATTCACTTTTACAGATTCACTTGTCCGCATAGGGACTCGTGCGCCTAATTGATTGCTTTATGAAGTATTTGTTAAACTCTCTGGGTAACGATGGATGGCGCTCTTTTATTTTTATTCTATTATGTTTATGCTTTCCGCAATGCGTCTAAGCGTCACCGACGTTGCTTACTAAAAACAAAATCCATTTATAATGGAATAAAATTATTTATTTATTCGATTAGAATTAGTAACTTTTATATTTATAAATATAAAATCTAGGAAAAGAAATGTTAGGTAATTTTTCTACATAAATTTTTTTATAATAGGGTAGTAAAATTATTATAATATGGTAGTAAAATTATTAAATATATAAATATATGTGAAGTTTAATTTATAGATGAAATAATTTTTTTATTAGGATTTGGTAATACAATATTACGTAAGAATGTTTTTTTTTTTTAATATATTTTTTAATGGACAAATAGATTCAACACCCTCAAAAAAACCTTAGGGCATTCAAATTCTATAGATTAAACAACATAAACTCAAGTTTATATATATATATATATATATATATATAAACTCAAGTTTATATCTATATATATATATATGTATGTATGGGTTGATTATATTTTACCTATATATTTTAAGTTTCTCTATATATATGGAGCGATATATTTGATGCAAATTAAACGGTTGTTTTTACATGTTTTTAAATATATGAAGTTATGAGTTATTGTTAAGTATTAGTGTTAGACACATTTTAGAGTATGACATAGTTAAACATTGTTTACTATATTTTGGTAAGATGTTTGACCACTATTAACAATGACTATCTATAATTTCCTATATTTGATTATGATTTCCTCTAATTCATTGTGGTTTATTGTAGACCACTAATGGTTAACTTTAGTTAGCTTGAGTTGATTTTGATTCAATATGGTTGATTATGTTTGAAATTGGTTATATATCTTTCATTATAATTATTTTTTGTTAATCATTGTTTATTGTTGATTATAGTAAGCTCCCCAACCTTCAAATATCCCTTTATGAATGTTAGAATTATAAATGATCTAATGATGGATATTGATTTTGTGATATTGGTATGAGGAGATAGACAAATGTACCAAAGGTGGTCATTTTTTATTTAAGTATTATTACTTTTGTTTTGTTCCTATTAATAGTCATATCCGTCATGGAGTATAAATCATAGATGAGTTTCTTTACAAAATCGTAATGACTCATGAAAACAAAAATATCATTACAATATAGAAAAAGAGTTATGACCATATCATTAAGCTTGGGCAACAACTCTTCTAGCTTATCAATTTATATGTCATAATGGATAGGTGATAAGAGGCACCCTTACTTGATTCTAATATTTCATTTAATTTCCTTCCATCGATCCTCAATTGTCATAAGATTCTAAATAACATTCTCATACATCTTTGTCTTAATAACCCTAAACTCAAAAGGAACTATTATTTCTTCTACCCTCTTCCATATCTTTGTTCCTATTATTTCTTCTACCCTCTTCCATACCTTTGTTCCTATTATTTCTTCTACCCTCATCCATATCTTTGTTCTAGGAATAGTATTTTTCTATCAAAGTCTTTTCTAAAGTAAAAAAATCATGAGAAGAGATAGGTTTTATTATTTTAGAATTCCATTATAAGTATCCTAAGAGTAACAAGATGCTCCATGGTTGAGTAATGTCTCATAAACCTACTTTCAATTTTGGCTAGTTTACCATGGATTTCAAGCCAAAGGATAATGTTCTTTTCCAAAATAAGCTTATACAACCTAGCTAAATGGTGTGTCATCATGATGTTGTTGTAATTAAAATGGATTATTTTATCCAAACTCTTCAATATATGCACAATAGGGCTTTGCATCCAAGGATTAATGAAGCCTGGCTTCACTACTAAATAAAATATCTTGTGTATGCATGAGATGATGATTGGTCTCTTTATTTTAAATTTAATAGCTTCCTAGCCTTAAATATCATTAAATTCCCCATTACCTAGCTAGTTAAACCCAAAATGAATGTCTTCCAAATAAAATATATCATCATTTATAAAGGAATTCAAAATAGTGTTCATGGAGTTAGGGGATACATATAGGCTTATAAGGTAAATATTTTAGTTCTTCAAAAGGAATCAAATGGTGTTGTTTAGCTTTGCAAATCTTAATTTCCCTCCAAAACTTTATAGGATTATACTTAGGGAGCCGTAGTAAAAGCTATTAATTTCTAATTATATACTATATTTTCTTTCCTTAATAAGATATTTACATTTTTTTACCTTATCAAGTTTTAAGATTTCATTATGAGCATCTGTAATAAGTTTCTTCCAAAATTTACTAAGGTTAAACTTAGAGAATTATAGTAATCACTCTTGCTTTCTATCTATATAATATCTTTTCTTTCCTTTAATAATATATTTCTATATACTTATATGTTATGATGTTTTAAGGTTTCCTTAGGAGCAACCCTAATTTCTTTCCTCGAAAATTTTGTAAGGTTAGACACAATAACTTCTCTTTCTTTTTACATATATAGTGGCTATTTTTTCCTCTAATAAGAGCTTTATACATATTTATCTTATCAATTTTGAAGGTTTTGATAAGAGAACCCCTAATTCTAAGGTTAGAATTAGAGAGGTTTCCCATTAATAGCAATTCTATTATCATTATCATATTAAGGACACTTATTTCCGTTATTCTTCTTATATAGAAAAGAGGGTTGTAGTAAAACTATAATAGATATTTTTAATGTTATTTTTATAAGCTAAGATGTGTAAATACTTATTTAAATCCTTTAAAAATAGATCTATTTTAGTCTTGTAAAAAAGTAGGTGTCTTTGACTCTCACAATTCTCATGCATATGCTTGTCTTTCATGGCCAATTTTAGAGTTAAGGTTAATGGTCTATGATGGCTCATAATCATTTAAAATGTCATATTTCACAATTTGTTTGGATATTGGATATCACAATGTGGACTTATCCATAAAATTACTTATAAAACCATAAATACAACCCATTTACTTGGATTTTGAGTACTTAATTATGCCATTGCATATTATAAGCTCTTTAGAACTATAGAGTTTGAATTTTTGGTTAGGTCTTCTTATTTTTTTTAATCTACAAGTTAAATCAAGGGACTCATGTAGCTAAAGAGGATTAATTCTTGAATAATTACTCAGAATAACGACTTGGTTAGATGTGATTCTAGCATTAAAGTCTCCTAAGAAGACGATATTACCTTCATTCCTTAGATTGTGAATATCTGCCCTTAAGTTATTATAAGGGAAACTCTTATTTAGATTATTTTTCTTATAAAATGTAAAAAAGATAGGTGATAAATAAAAAATCCCCGTATATTAAATGTACCTATTGAGGGGATCTATGTTATGAAGCCTAGTGTGAGGAGACATTATTTTTATATAAGACACTATTCCTTCAATTCCGCTATTCCTCTACAAGAGGATTTCTTGTTCCAACTTAACCACAAAATGATTAAAATAATCACCCTCCTAACTTTCAAGTAAAAAAAGAAGAGTGAAATATAATATTATTTTTATTAAAATTAACATATATGTGCATGTGTGTGTTCACATCGAAAATACTCTTATATTTATTTCCTATATGAAGAATGTGAAGATTCATGTACTTAAGGCACTATTCATACTCAACAATACATCAAAGTTCTTTATGTAAGAGGATAACAACATTCCCCAACCAGCTAACTTAAACTTAATTGACAAAACTAAAATATGTATTACATAGATAAAAAAATAAAAAATAAAAAATATGTCTACGATGTTAGAGAATAAAAAGAATATTATAACTTAACTTTTATATTTTAAAACTTATTTTTTTCCATTAAAACAAATTATTTTTATACCATATATATTATATTTTTGAATGTATAAATAAATTTAATATTATTAACAATTTAAATTTATAATCTCAACCCATTTTTACTTAAATTTAAAATTAATAAAAATATCATATAAATTTTTAATACAATTTAAACCCATTTCAAAACCTAAACATAATAATTTAAATATGTGATCCCAGCAAATCTAAAAATAATAACTTAAATTTTCTAGTTCCTACCCATTCCAATGAAATTTCAATATAAATTAAAAAAACCACGGAAAAGGATTTAATATCAATATCAATTGAAAAAAAGGGCGATTTAGAATCTTGTAGCAGACAGGGCTCATTCAGTGCTTATGGACTTCACTACAAAATGGTTGACTGAAGCCGTGGACATGTCATTATAATGGCTCATTTAATGCTTCTTGGACATTATTATAAGAATGTGCGACTCATAGATTTTGGGTTTAAGTCATATAACGGTTTAATTTACGCACTCTCTCTTTAATATATCATCCGAAAATATAAACTATACAATGGATGACTGTCCATAAATTCCCTATATGATTATTTTAATGCCAAAAACAAATATAGCTCTCGGTGGAATTAGTAAGAGCGAAAAACGCCCTTCGGACGAGGTGCATAGTTAATAAAAATGCATAGCTTTCAATGTGAAGTCTTGGTATAGGATTTTTGCATTCGAAATTGATACTTCTAAATACGTGATTGGTAGAGTAAGATGGATAATCCATATGTGTCCTGACAGGTATTTTTCTTGCCAGATAATTCAAAGTAGTTGACATGGTTTAAACAGTAGGGTTGTAGGGTTGTAACAAACTAAGAGAAACTGTAGTATGAGCAGATATTATTTTGTGAATAAAACCTGTTTAGATACCCGTTGAACTCGTGCATTGATTCTTCATGTTCCGTTTAGTTTCAGTTTTCCCTACTATTTTCCCATTACCGGTAATGGAAATAGTAATAGGGTTGCATCTCGAGATCTGACTAAACTACCCGTCCAATTTTCAAGCGTGATTAAGGTATCTTACGCACTAGTATAGTTAAGGAGACTTGGTGCGGTTAAAAGTTCCTGAGACCAAGAACATCAACTCATTAAACTAACGCCCGGACAGTAAAATTTCAAAGAAATATATATTTTAAGGACGTTGAATGTAGACCATATTTAATGAATTTATTTATTTATACGATGACCGAATGGTTCGTCAAATTACAGACGAATACAGTGAAATAAAAACTAGCATATATTTATTTTAATGAGTGGAGAGTTTACACTTTAAAAAATAATGTTTAATTTTTTATTGTTTAAATTATATTTTAAAAGATTATAAAATTATATAGTTTATATTATTTTTTTATTATAGCTTACATTGCTTTTCTATTTAAAAAATATTTTATTTTTATTTAAAAAAAAACCGACATACTTACACACAACTTTCACAATAAAATACAAAATAAACTTCGGTATTCAAAAACATAAACTCCCACTATTTTATTGATATAAAATTTGAAATACTTTCACTTCCGTCTATTTTATTTTATTGATTCAAAATTAGTGTTTAAAGAATGTTGGGTTGACTTTAAAATTTTGTTTAACTCATGCTCGATTATTTTAATATCAATTGGATACCATAGTCGTAAAATATAGTATAGTTCAATCTATTTTCACAAATTGATTTTTAAATTTGCCAAATCTTTTAATTTAATTTATTTTTTAAAGCATTTTTAAGCAATCTAATACAATTTTAATAAAATATTTTAAAATAAATATTTTATTAGGAAAAAAATTTAGCCCACCATTGTTAGATCGTAACTTAGAAAAACACACAAAATTATTAAAAAAACATTCCAATATTCACTTTTTTCTAAACTTTCTTGGTTTTAATAATAAATACTCCAAGATACAAAAGTATCGAAGTATCGAACCTCCGCAAGTACTTCCTGTTTTCCTCTAAAAACCCTGAAACCTATTATCCGATAGAACGACAAGGCGTTACATAAGTAATGAATATTTCCGCGTCAATAAACGACCATTGTTGTCTCGATATCAGATGTGGCCGTGTAGAGGGTAATGGATGTGGCATATAATGTATTGGATGACATAGCATCTTGCATGACATCTGATGCGTATTTTACATGTCAGCATGTTACACATGGAAGATGTTGACAAGGTTCCAATATAAAGTTCCATGCGTCACCATGGATGTTTTGTAGTAATTTCTTTTATATTTTGTTTTTAGCCCATAGCTATCCGAGATCATAGATGTTAACTAATGGGAAGCTAGGACAGAGATATCACTTTCAAATTTTCTCCATCTATAGGAGTCACTTCCATGTTAGATTTTTAGCTAATGACTACCCCCAATAACATTGACCACCCTATATCCCAAGCCCAAGGGACTGCGCTATGAAGTGGTGGATGATTGTTTGTTTAAGTAATTGTCATTAAATGAATATGATATAAACGTTGTAGCTACATCGATTTGATATAAAAAATGTTGTGTTAAAAGCTATAAGCTGATATATTGATATTCTAGTTGTTCTAATGTTCCAATATTGGAATGTCATAAAAGTTTTCATAATTAAAATTTTGATGAAAACTTGATTTCTCATATTCGAAAAGTGGTACTTATATTTGTATTATTCGAAAAGTGGTACTTATATTTGTATTTTTTGAAGTCTTAAATTCATTTTGTTGCTTACACACATCTTCCAATATTAATCTTACATGATCAAACATCAACATCACTTCATTATTTCTGTTTTCATGATTGTGTTATCTCTTGGAATGTTTCAATATTTTGATTTTCAAGGGGTTAAATTGATTTTTACATTAAAAAATGCAAATAGATTGAATTCATTTATGTATTCAAAAACGGAATTTAAAAAATGTAAAATTAGTATCTATATATCTATAGATAGAGAGAACTAATGTAGAATAATCTCAATCATTATTATCAAGTAACTATTGAGAGATCAGATCTTTGGAGGTGCAAATTTTTTATGTTTTACACTATAAAAACATTTTGCACCTCAAAGGATTTAATCCCTTAGCAATCCATGATTAAAGTGAATAATTATTGATTTTTATGACCATACCTTCTCCTCTAAATAGTAAATATCAAAATATTGTATTCTAGCTTATAAAATTATTTTACAATTTAATCTATACTAAAAAACATTAAGCACTATTTGCACCCTATGATAGATTTAAGAAGACATAGGTTTCTATGAGATGAAAAAATCAATGATGACAAAAATTATATTGAAGGGGCAGTCGCATTCGAGAGCAATAAGAAATGCACTCACTATCAGTCATATGTAGACATGGAATTTCAAATCCCCTCTACCCATCAAAAGAAAATTTGATGATGTTTTTGCACTTTTCATGCCCTTTAGTTTACGTTCTACTTAAATTTGTGAGTGTCAACCTCCACTCAACTCGTAACTCTCTTTCGATTACTCTTGCATATCAACTTTAACTAATCTCCCTCTAAGAGGTCCTTGTTTTTTCCTAAGTTACCATATGCGTTTTGAGGTAGCATACAACCATACTTTTAAGATTAAGGCTTTTCACCTTTTGGGGGTTAATAGTTTTGACTATGTACTTAAATTTTAACATGTGAATGAAACTAAATAATTCCACATGGTTAGGATGATGAGGATCCTCAATCACCATTGGATGAGATGGAGTTATGCATCCCTCTAGTGATATTAGAGGTGGAAAATTTGCATCAAGAGGAAAATACTAAATTGAAGTAACTATTTTTCGAAGAACCATGGCCCATCACCATTGACTTGTTGGTTAAGCCCAATCATGACACCTTTGATCTTATAGCTACAATCTATAATATATTGTGTTTTAAAGTAACGATGATTATTTATATCAAAGGATATAAGGATTAGAACTTAGTAGTGACAAAACATATACATAATCAAGTTTTCAATTATCCCACATTTGTAGATAGACATAAGGAAGATCCGGATCAATTTTAATAGAAAAATACAAGATCTAACAACCATAATATAGTACCCACCAGAATTATGTGTAAGAGATTTTTACACTATCTCCCATCTCTAGATACTAGATAAAAACAAGTTATGTTTTAGCAACACATCTAAAGATGAAATAAAGGAAAAAGAGGTAAATCATAAACCCACTAATAGTATTCAAACACAATATGTGAGTTTGAAAAATTTACAAAATAGAAGCAAAAAGAAATTATTAGAAGAAACATTGAAACTGTCACGTACCTCTGTGACCCAATATTAAAAATTACCTACTACGCTCCCATTCCCCAATTTAACTTCGATTAAATTTAGAGTAAATAGTTGTGACATGCATAATTATTCCATCATCTCATGAATAAAGATTATACATGAAACTATACTCAAACACTTAAAAATTTGACAACATCAAGAGTATTGAACCATAAGATAGCACAATGGAATTATACTCAGAAGTTTAAAAATGCGACAACATAAAGGGTAAGAAGCCACATATAGACCATCCAATGAAATTGAAGCCAACTAGATTAGCTGAAGAAAGTCAGTTGGAAAACTGAGCACCACCACCCAACCTAGAACTGGCTTCCTCCATCTCACTCTCGAGCCGAGAGTTCTTGCCATGGATCAACTACCTCTTTTTGATCTCTTCAATGGATATTTAATACCCACCTTCATGATATGGTTTCATTCTGCGGTGTCCCAGTTTTATGGATATTTTTATCCATTTTTGGGATTTTCTTAGAAAAGCTCACCTTTCTCTCCCACGAGGCTTTTCCTCATAAAAGCGTGTATTTCTCTCCTGCAAGGATTTTGTGTTTTTTGTAAACTTAACATCTTTCTCTAGCTAAGTTTCTTAATGGATATTTATCTGTAATCTATTAAGCTTATCTAGAATTGGATCTTGAGGTCTTATCATGAAAGAGTTATACATTCCCATTCACCAATGGGATTTCATTTAGCAAGAATCTCATATTTTGGTGTCTCATTTTCCAAGTGATTAAATTATCTTTATTATTTACTTAATAATAAAGTATTTACTTTCATTGTTATACCTCACCCTAGCTTTTCTTAGCTTAGGTGAACAAAGTGTTACATACTGCCCCCCTTAAAGTTACACAGTCCTTGGTGTATTACTGCATCTTAGAATTTATTTCCTCATTCACATGACGTTGTTTTTGAATTTTTAGGTTCCCATGGCCTTTCCACCTGAAACAAACCTTGCGATATATAAGTTACAAACGAGTTCTACCGTAATTCTCCTTCAATTGCTACCTATAACATTTGTTCAATCAATTATGTTAGAGACTTTAGATGTGCTTAAAACAACTCAATTTTGTTTACCACAATGAATGTCATAACTTTATATAATAGTACTGTTATTTGAGAAAATATGGGTTAATTTTTCTCGCCATTTAACTATGATTCCTCATTTTCTTTGTATTATAATAGGAAGAAATGCACATTCGTCATATTCATTTGTGTTCTTGTTGAACACTTTCTTCCTGCAATTTTCTTACATTAGTCACAAGAAGTCAAACTAGCTCATTTGACCAATCCACATGTATAAAAATATCACATCAGGTTAGCTCAAAATCATAACCATAAATCATATGTAACCATCATAGACCAACATCGTAAATCACATGTATATACACTAGCATAAACTCTCGTACTTATCCTTGAATTACTCCTTAACTTCCACTTATGTCCTTATTCTGCACACACTCCAGATCGGTTGGCACACGAGGTAATCACCTAGTGATTTCTCCTCAACCATGTGCATTTACAGTTATACACATCAACGAACATCAAACAATACCTGCATCCACACCAGCACCATATGTACCACATGTACACATTACCACCTATACAATGTCTACCCAATACCAAATGTCCATAGCATCACATGTACCTTATCCACATGTTTTCAAACAATGCTAGTATAATTAGCATAACATCAGGTCAATGCCAAATTTTACTTTATTTATTCACGCTACTTTTAGGAAATTCCAATCAAGACATGCTCGGTTTGTTCATCGGAGAATAAGTTATTCATGGACTTATTCAACTTGTGCAACTAGAGCATAACTGCAAATTTTCATATTAAAGTATTCAAGTGCTTTCATTTGGCTAATTCTTTTCATGTATCTTGTGGTTGCAAGAAATTTTCAGCAAAATGATAACATAGATGCATAATACAACTCTACAAATCCAATAAATGATTTTTGAGATTGAATCTATCCCCTAGACAAGGTTTTAATAATAGCGGAATATGACCTTAGCAGACTATTAATTATGATAGTTAGTCTAGTATGCACTTCATCATTTAATTTGAAGTCTAATGATAACCATAACTTTGTATTTAGTAAAGAAAATAATCGTTTTGTACTCAAAAGTACTCCACAAATAAACTGGCTATGTCATATGATTTCTTGTTTGTTCATTTTAACACTACTTCCAACACCTTGTCGGCCATGAATAATTCAATGTATCTTCAAAACCAATCGAACAATTAGTATGTAAGTACATACACCTCCTATACATGAGTCATGAATGAAGGTTACAAATTTTCACATTCCTCAATATCTTACATTCTAGGCTACTATGCGTACCAGGGTGTGAACTTGGGTTAGTAACATGTGGATACCCCACCTTAACACTAGATCATGACGTCATAGAATAAAATTCATTTCTTGGAAACCAAATCGATTATTGAATTATATATGCAATAATTTTTACATTATCAATGTAATCTGACAAGTAGACTTGTCCAACATTGCTTGATAGGAAATAATGCTACAAAATATGCATCTTAGATTGTACAATTGTCAATTCATTTGAATAGATTGCTAGATATCATTTTATCAAAATCATTTATCTTTTACAAAAATCTCACTTACCACTACCACTGAGCCATCCAAGATGGTTAAAGCATCCTATTGATTTAACAATGAGTTGTTGGATGGTTTATTATTCTCTCTCTTCCAGAACAGTTTATATGTCACCCGTTTGGTATATGTATTACTAGCATAAGATCCTTATATCATCATAAGATGTATTAATGCGAAACCTTTTGGGTTTATCAAGAATTTTTGTATATATTTAGACAATCATGTTCTGAATCTAGTGTAAAATTATTGTTATTCATTAGGCTACTTTGAATTGCTCAATTTCTACTTCAATTTCATTGGGCACCCTATATCTATCATGAATTTCCATTTATATAATTTTAATCTTATAAATCTCCACAAGAAGTACATTTTTAAGATATACAATCATTCTATTGGAAGCATCTTCTTCTTGTTGCATATTTGAAAGGTTCCTATTTGTGAGATATTAATAGAACTCCATCTATTTCTGTATGGATATGCACATCAAGTGTTGAAAAGTGTGCAACAAGAAATTCTTGTTGAGAATGCAACAAGATGATGGAACTTAGTGAAAAGAGTCGCCTTCACTAAGTGGGCCCGCAGGAAAATTATGGCGCAAGTTCTATTTTTTATCACAGTGTGGGTGACCATAGTGTGGGTGACCACAGTGTGAGTGATCACAGTGTGAGTGATCAAAGTTCATTTTTAGACCGGCTATCAAAAATAGAAAAGTCAAATATTATTGTCTCATAATAATATTTGGACTATAAACTTGATCTTATTCTCTTGGAGCACTTCAGGATGAGCTACGGATGTGGTACATGCATATCCCAGAGGGAAATACGTGGTTACCTATGGGATGACTAATATTTGCATGCAGGACTTCAGTTAGAACTCAAGTGAGTTGAGTTTAGTGGACTGGAGGTGCAGTTGATGGAGTTGTGTTTAGTTTAGCCTTGTTAAACTCGTTGTATTTAGTCTAACTGGAAAATAGACTAGAGATGAGTTAGGTGAATAAGTTATTAATTAATTCACAAGTTATTAACTCATAATGCAACTATAGAATACATCAGTTAACTTAGTTGCATGTCAGTGCATGTTTAGTTCAGCAGGGACAGGTGTTAGAGGATCAGATTGCTATCAGTTGCGACTACAGTTGTGCATGATGATTTGCACAATCAGAGGGATTGAGTATGCCAATGAATTGGCCAATATCAAGAATTGTAGCCTGTGCTCATGTCCAACAGAGTGTGAGTGAATATTTGCAGGTCAAATACGAGCTTGGTAAGCCATTCTCATCAGTTCTTGAGCACGTATTGAGCTGGAGAGGCAGGCAAGCAGCGGGGGAGATTTGGAGATCTAATCTGAGCTGTATTATGTGTAACAAGTGGAGCTGGTACTGGATTGCTTGTGATAAGCATTGTACTTTGTAATGTTACATGAATCAATCACTATAATATACAGATAGTTGGGGTTTTTAGCGAGATGCTTTCCCCAGGAAAATACTGTGTTGATATGTGTGATTGATGCTTCTATCTATGCCTGTGAATGTTTTTGCTTCTGTAAATTGATGATCAACGTAGAGGAGATTATGTATTATACATGTTTCGCTTATAATTGTATGATCAGGATAATCTCTGTGAATATGTGTTAAATTCTTCAAAATTTCTACATGGTATCGGAGCTAGATGATTTGTAGAAAAAGTTTCTACATGGTATCGGAGCTGCTTGATTTGTAGAAGAGATTTTTACAGGATATCAAGCGAGGATTGATCATTGGATCTACTATTCAGAAAGTGTTTACATTTTATTTCTTCAGGCAGAGTCTGTAATCAGGCCAGGTAGCCTCTAGATTCATCCTTCTTTTGGAGGGTGAGATATCCGGTGAATGCCCATACAGTCGATCTCTGTACAAGAAATACTTTGTTCTCACGAATTCTAGATCAGAAGCGGTTGAGTTTTTGAGCTGGTGAAATTCATTTATTCCGAAGCAAGAGCAACCAGAGGAAGTTGGTGCTCAAAGATAAACTCAGAAACATTCAGTGTGAGAATGGAGACAGTATGCCCGAGTATCTCACGAAATTCACCCAATGCCGGGATGAGCTAGGAAGTGTGGGGGTGACTGTCGGATGAGGATGGTGAGTCTAGCACTCCTTGACCTTCCTAAGAGTTGGCATAGCTACCAGGACTCGGTGAATGGAAGGGAGAAACTGCCAAATTGGGAACGACCATGGTCGGATTTGATGCAGGAGGAGATTAGACGGCACGCTAGAGACAATTCTTCATCTATGCATGATGGGGAGAACTGTGCCTTAGCGAGTAAGGCGAAGAAGGGGAAGGAGAAGGTTTCTCTTTCCGAATCTTATTCTTCCAATGATGGGAAGAAGGTTGACAAGGCAAAGGTGAGATGCTTTCGTTGTCATGAGTTGGGTCATTATGCTACTAATTGCCCAAAGAAGAAGTCCAAGAAGGGATCCAGGGAAGGACTTGAAGGTGAGGCAATTGCTTCACAGTTTGAGTTGGATTTCACACTCTTCGCATGCATGGTTTCATCCATGATGGGAAGTGGTTGGTTTCTTGACAGTGGAGCTTCTTTCCAGATGACCGGTGACAAAAGTTTGTTCAGTACTTTGGAGGAGAAAGATCTCCAGATACTCATAGGGATGGGTAATGATGAGAAGTATAGTGTCTCAGGTGTAAGCACGATTATTTTTCAGAGGGAGCGTGGAGCTCGCCTTACCTTGACCGATGTCAAGTATATACCAAGACTGAAGAGAAACTAGGTGCCAATTGCGATGCTGGAAGACAGAGGCTATGCTGTAGTCTTCAGTAAGGGAAAGGTTTTCCTTAGACACATCATCACTAGACAGGTGAAGCAGATTGGTTCACGGGTCAAGAACCTGTATGCTCTTGAGGTTCAAGATGCATGCAAAGCCTTGAGTAGCGAAACTGATGGAGACTTGGTGGTTGAGAGGGAGCGTATATAACCTTTCAACATGCAGAGCCAGAAGAAGTTTAAGACGATTGTGGAGGAGCCACGATTGGTGCAGCAACTTCAAGAGGTTGCAGAGGAGCCACAACAGGGGAAGCTTAGAGGAGATCGAGTAGAGACATCTACTCATCCAGAGACCTCCAGTAGGGGGAAGCTTCGAGCCAGGTGTGCTGAGGGATCACATGTAGCCATACCTCCAAGTTGGAGGTGGGGTGATGTGGATTGATAGTCCCAAGGAGGAGGGGCAAGATCCTTGAGGCACCCAACCTCTTGGATGAGACCTTGCTACGGGAGCCCCAAATGTGTAGTAGTAGGAACTGATTGATTGGGTAGAGACAGATGCGGATGGAGCGGCAGAGAGAGCGACAGTGTAGGGAATCCCAAGACAGCGCATAGCTAGCAGGCTGCAGCAATGCGAGAGGCACAAGTGTTTTGCACAGTGCTAGGTGGCACAGAGAGGTGTGCAATGGTGCGAGATGCATGGAGATGTTGCAGTAGCGCAGATGTGAGAGAGGGAGCACTTGTCAGCAGCAGGTAGAGCTTTAGCATCAGAGGGTGTTTCTAGCCCAACAGGGAGGTGCAGTGCAGACGCAATGCTGGGAGATAGAACTAGCAGCAACACAGATGCAGTCAGAGATCAAAGTGACAGAGGCTAGAGCAGTCAGATACTAAAGAGCACAAAGATGCAGAGTTTCAGTCGACAAAGGCAATAGCAGTCAGAGACTTTGATGACAGAGCAAGTGGACCGGCCAGATGTGTTGCATGGAGAACATTCCAGAGTTACAGGATCGGGTTTGAGAGGAAGCCTTTCTTATTGAGAGGGAGTGTTGAAAAGTGTGCAACAAGAAATGCTTGTTGAGAATGCAACAAGATGATGGAACTTAGTGAAAAGAGTCGCCTTCACTAAGTGGGCCCGCAGGTAAATTATGGCGCAAGTTCTATTTTTTATCACAGTGTGGGTGACCACAGTGTGGGTGACCACAGTGTGGGTGACCACAGTGTGAGTGATCACAGTGTGAGTGATCAAAGTCTATTTTTAGACTATCTGTCAAAAATAGAAAAGTCAAATATTATTGTCTCATAATAATATTTGGACTATAAACTTGATCTTATTCTCTTGGAGCACTTCAGGATGAGCTACGGATGTGGTACATGCAGATCCCAGAGGGAAATACATGGTTACCTATGGGATGACTAATATTTGCATGCAGGACTTTAGTTAGAACTCAAGTGAGTTGAGTTTAGTGGACTGGAGGTGCAGTTGATGGAGTTGTGTTCAGTTTAGCCTTATTAAACTGGTTGTATTTAGTCTAACTGACAAATAGACTAGAGATGAGTTGGGTGAATTAGTTAATAATTAATTCACAAGTTATTAACTCATAATGCAACTATAGAATACATCAGTTAACTCAGTTGCATGTCAGTGCATGTTCAGTTCAGCAGGGACAGGTGTTAGAGGATCAACTTGATATCAGTTGTGACTATAGTTGTGCATGATGATTTGCACAATCAGAGGGATTGAGTATGCCAATGAATTGGCCAATATCAAGAATTGTAGCCTGTGCTCACGTCCAACAGAGTGTGAGTGATTATTTGCAGGTCAAATACGAGTTTGGTAAGCCATTCTCATCAGTTCTTGAGTAGGTATTGAGCTGGAGAGGTAGGCAAGCAGCGGGGGAGATTTGGAGATCAAATCTGAGTTGTATTGTGTGTAATAGGTGGAGTTGGTACTGGATTGCTTGTGATAAGCATTGTACTTTGTAATGTTACATGAATCAATCACTATAATATACAAATAGTTAGGGTTTTTAGCGAGATGCTTTCCCTAGGAAAATACTGTGTTAATATGTGTGATTGATGCTTCTATGTACGCATGTGAATGTTTTTGCTTCTGTAAATTGATGATCAACGTAGAGGAGATTATGTATTATACATGTTTCGCTTATAATTGTATGATCATGATAATCTCTGTGAATATGTGTTAAATTATTCAAAATTTCTACATCAAGGTTGTGAATTTTGAGGTTGCATACTTGAGTTGCAATAATTTATAGATTGAAATTTAAGTGAACTTGAGAATGTTCCCTTGAGGTTGTATTTAATATTTTCTTACAACTATTCATTGACAAGCACTAGGAACTGCTTTTACACTCACATTCTTATTTTTACCCTAGATGTAATTTTGGGTGTCAGTCCCATGGACCTTCTTATTATAGTCATAAATTATTAATGTATGATGTCTTCTCCAACATGCATATAGTGAGTTGTGTTGCATTTGTGTACTCACTTCACATTCTGACACTAGTTCTATTTAGATTGGAATATAATTTGTGCCTCTTATCTATCTTAGTTACAATTATTTAGTTATTTCTTTACTCAAAATAAATGTGTAAGTTCCAAACTATGCATGTCCAAATATGCATGTTGTTACTGAATATTTGAATAATGAACTAGTAAGGTTGAGTTCCTTACAATAGTATATATTTGAAGCGTTTACCCTTAAGGGTGAATTAAACAGTTCAACTAGTGGAAAAACCACATTCGAAAATGAATTGCATGATTAAATGTGGATGCACAAAATATTAATTTTAAAAACAATTTTAAAAATGCATAGTCTCATACCATATACATAGACTTGTCATTTCATGGGAAACTTCATGAAAATATACCTTTATAATTTGATCTACGATGGAACCCACTTAATTAACCATAAACTTTTGTTAACATTGATAGGATGTCATGAACTTCTTTCCTGATGATTATATAGTTTTCATTTATATACTTTTATTTTTTATTTTTCCTCATATTGGCTATGAACTATGGAACAAAAACACTTGACATTTTATGTATTTTTGTTTGTGAGTTGCATTATAAGTGTTCAACATCTCCTCCTTCATATATCATCCTTTCTTAGGATCGCTATAAGCATAAACTTTATTCCATTAAGTTATGTGCTTGTATAACAATCATACCAATCATAAATTAAATTTTGATATGAGTAGAATAACATGATAATCGTATCACTAAAATCCATCATCCCACTTTCGATGTAATAACCATACTTTACCATTATTAAAAAAAATTCATTCTTCCCACTCTACTATGAACATATAAAACATCTTGAACCAATTTTAAATCATGGTATAGAGTATTTGTTCGTTAAAACTTCAGTTTTGGAAGAACTTTCACACATAAAATAAAAATGTAATCTTCACATAATTCCTAACATTCAATAAGTAGGCATAATTAAAAAGGTAACCTAATTATGGTTGATGATTTCTACTTATTGGAATAATCATCATGTTATTTGTTGTCATTTCCTTGCATTTCTCTTTATTCCACTACAACATTGGAAGGTTCTATGTTATATAACATATTGCAAAATTATTTGTTTCCATATAATGTTTCACAATTCCTTTCTCCCACAATGCTACTATATCTATCCACAATACTTAGGCTTGAGAAATTAAATATAAGTGCAATTATGAAATCCCTTCTAGTTTATTCATCAAACTCAACTATACCCATTGGCTACTATATCTATCCACAATACTTAGGCTTGAGAAATTAAATATAAGTGCAATTATGAAATCCCTTCTGGTTTATTCATCAAACTCAACTATACCCATTGTAGCGTATCTTAACTCAATTTTTAAATCATGGTAATTTGTGTAAAATTTGAGTCATCCATGCACGTAAGAATACCAATGCAGCTCATTGTAACCACACAATGAGCCATACATATATATAAGCACATGCATGTAATCACGTCATAAGTTTAGAACAATATACATTCATCTTATGCAACATGAAAGATAAACATACATACTTCAAAAATAATGTAAATTATTAAATCCAAGGAGAAATTATTCATATAATTATGAGATGATTTATGCATAAAAAAATAGCTCATATAATTATACACACATACAGAAGTACCCATAATTTGATTACTGCATCCTAAAAGCCCTGAATATTCTTACTCGATATAAGGGACTTCTTATTTAGTAGAATAACCTATTTTCCTAAAATACTTTCCCTGCGAAAAATAACAATTGTGGGGTTTGAACCTACACACAATTATGGAGAGATGTTCTTCAATCGGGCTAGTTAGCTTCTCGGCCTCTCAAACTTATTTAAGTAGGAATTCACGATGGCCTTTTTGGATGCCTGAAATAAAGACGTCCTCTTCATACAACTAAATCGCAAAGAATTTTATGCCACTCAAACCTCTAGCTATCATATAAAAAAGAGTCGAATTAGCTTATGTGACCAACAAATTGTTTATTTCCTAAGAGCATCCTTGTGAGCATAGCCAGTTGCTCCGTCGAGCCTCCTCTGGATGGTGAGGCTCCATAAATGTTTCAACCCCACCCACCAGGCTCCATATTTTCTACAACGCACAAATGGAGCTCGTATACTCTTAGCCAGGAATATAAATTTGGAATTGACCGACCTAGCGCCACAAAAACCAGCCTAATATTTTCACCTCGATAAGGAGGAGGAATTTATCAGAAGCAATAGAGGGGTTCTGCGAAACAGAAATAATTGAAATATTATAATATTTTATGCTTCCATCGCTTCGAATCTGTCAGTTTCATCCTATGTCACCGAATTTGTCAGATTTCCGGCTCTGGAGGTACACAATTTTTTCCCTATGTTTATCTGCTAGAGCCTTCCGAATAATGCCCATACATGCATTCCGCAGGAATTCTGGAAATTCTACCGAACTGTCGACTAGAGCTGAAGCTCGAGGCTTCATGAAGCTCATTGACAATGAGGATATGTTGGGGTTTGGTTTGTATCAAAATCTGTCTCTCCTTCCCAATGAGAAACATTATGCTGGAGATTATACCTCCCATGTTTCCCCGACATCAATATATCGCTTTAATATAGGAGGTATTTTACAACAGCCTAGCCGATCCCAACGTAAAGATAAGATAGAACTAATATGTGGTTAGCTAGAAACACTAGATAACTATTATCCAAACGAAATGTGTTGATGGCGTGACAATCTAGATAACCATTAACCACTAATTTCTTTAAGGAGCCTATTCATAAGGATAACCACTATCCCACAAGGATCCTCCTTATTGAAACATCTCCATTTTAGTGCATAAGGTGAGTAGACAGAGTGATATTGTAGATCAAAAAATGGGAAACATTAGTCTTGTCGATCGAATTAAACGTGGCCTCTGTTATCTAAATTTACAACAAAAAGGAAAGATAGACCTACGATCATGTTTTTAATGGAATAAACATTATCCAAATGACTAATTTTAAGGTAACTCAATTAGAAATTACTCACAAACTCTTCCATATCAGCGGATAAGGTAAGTAGGAAAAACGACTTTGTGGATCGAAAGGGAACAATGGTCCTTGAGGTGATTTTCTTCGTCACTCCAATTGGAAAGGTGTGGTTGTGTTTTAAATCACATAGTTTCAAAAGCTTCACTAACGACAGATTTCACTGGTACGGGTTTTGAAAAACTCCTGAACCAGTAACTCCATTCAACCAAAAGGTGGAAAGAAAAATTGGTTGGTAATACCATTATGTCTCTATGGCGTGTCATAGCCTCCCCTCCTTAGAGCTAGTGTTACTTGACACAGCTCCGATTCAATCTATCGTAAGTGTTGTAGGGGGACATGACTCTTTCACAATTCATGATAGTTTTCAAACATAAGACAACATTTTTGTACATGTTATGTAATCTATGAACAATTTGAAAGACCTTTATTTCTACATACTCGCTGCTTTGTCCATAAAGTTCCAACGCCCGTCCCATGTAATATTATGTAATTACTGAGCGGCATATCCTCTTTCACTACCTAGGGATCCTTCCTTGTTTTGGTTTCATCTTGATCTTTATTCGCGTAGGATACCCACCAATTTTCAATTATATTAACTCAGAAGCCTTCAACTTTAGTCTACACACTCGTAATACGCTGAATGTACATCTATGATCAGCTAATCATGAATGTATGTTTATAGAATGTTTCCCTTGAATGTCAAGGTGAGTATCTTGTCCTTCGCCACTTATAGCCCTCTACGGTACTGGTCCTCGGATGAAAAATACAGTTAGGCAGGCTCATGCTTTAGACTTTGTAGGATCTAAATCACTCACATTCCATGCCAGTAAGAGAGTGAGAGACATTAAATATCTGTTTTGGACCAAAGCTAAAAATAATAGTTTCAGAAAATACTTCATAGGCATTGAATTTCTCTAAAACAACACTTGGAAACCTAGGGAGCCTCTAAAGTCCAATAGGGAAAGGTAGACCCAAGTTTCCAAAACCCTAGAAGAAAAATTACACAAGGACGACTTATAGTATTTAAGTTCAATACCGACAGAGACAATGATGAAAAATCTTGTTTGGAGACATTACTGTGCATAGATCCATCGAGAAGGGAATTATATAACTGAGAGCCCTAATGCTGTCATAGATAACTGGTTGAAAGGAATAGTATTCCTGTCAAAGTTTGGGAATGAATGATTTGTTTCGTTTGTATTATGACAGCAGAAAATATAATGACAAAATTTCACGTGGAGTGGCGATGTTGGTTCTTAGAAAGTTATGTTGATTTTGGATCGGTTTTCACAACAAACTCCGCCACGTTCATGGTTACCAGAGGAGCAGACAGTCGTCATAATTATTTTTAAAGCTTAGTCCATTATTATTTAAATGAGTCATTTTGCTTTCGAGATGTCACAAGTGTGGTCATGGCCATTCTAAAATGAAATAGATCATAGATAACCAATACCTCAGTTCTTATGTGTAGATTCACCATTTCGACATATTTCATTACTAATCTTATCTAATTAAAAAAATAGATCATAGAAGGAGAGTTGTCATACTTACTTACAACTATATAAAAAAAATAAACAATCTATTTCATCCCATGCATTCTTTACAACTAGAAAATCATTAATCATTATAAGAATAAAAATTCCATTAGAATATATATAAATATTGCTTGGGAAAAACTTAGTATAGGCATCTAACTTGATTCTACCCTTCATTCTTCAATATCAAGTGATCTGAATTAGGGTTTCCGATTACTTATGTTTTTAAATGATCCTTTTGTGAAATTGGAAACAAAATTAGTTACATGCTCGAGAAGCAATATAGGAGCTTTCACTCCACATTAAAATATCACTTTACATTAAAATACCACTTTAGTTATTTCCAAATCCATAATGTCAAAGAACCTTAGTTCAAAATTACCTTTGATTTTAAGCAACTAATATAATATTCACATGCTATGGCTTCAAAGTCCTCCTCCAAACTATTTTAAGATTTAATTTCAAGCTTTACGGCTTCTGGAATATTTTTTTGATAGCAATTTTATAACCAAAACCCTTTAGTGAAACTTTTTATTTGTTTAGAACCTAAAGCTCATTCATACCTTATAGAGGTGGGTTGGCCCTTAGGCTGCAATATTTGAACTTAAAGCTCTAATACCATTTGTCGCGTACCTCCATAACCGAATATTAACAATTGCCTACTAGGCTTCCATTCCCCAATTTAAATTCAATTAAATTTAGATTCAATAGTCGTCACATGCATAATTATTCCATTATCTCATGAGTATAGATTATACATCCACTTATACTCATACACTTAAAAATTCGACAACATCAAGTGTAATGAACCATAAGATAACACAATGCAATTATACTCATAAGTTTAAAGATGCGACAATATAACGAGTAAGGAGACACATACAAAACATCCCAAGAAATTGAACCCAACTATATTAGCTGAAGAAATTCACTTCGAAAACCACACACTGCCACCCAACCTAGAATTTGCTTCCTCGAGCTCACCACCAAGCTGAGAGTTATTTCCATGGATCAATTGCCTCTTGTTGATCCCTTTAATCGATATTTTATACCATCTTTCATGATATGGTTTTCTTTAGAGACATCTCTCTTTTATGGATATTTTTATCCACTTGCCTAGACTTTTCTTAGAAAAGGTCACCTTTCTCTCCCGTGAGGACTTTCCTCATAAAATCTTGCTTTTCTCTCCCACAAGGCTTTTATGTTTTTCTTAAACTTAGCATCTTTCTCTAGCTAAGTTGCTTAATTGATATTTATCTACAATCCATTAAGCTTATATAGAATTTGATCTAGAAGTCTTATCATGAAAGAGTTATCCATTCCCATTCACCAATGGGGTTTCATTTGGCAAGAATCTTGTCTCTCGGTGTCTCGCTATCAAAGTGATTAAATTATATTTATTATTTATTTAATAATAAAGTATTTACTTTCATTGTTACCTAGCTTTTCTTAGCTTAGGTCAACAGAGTGTTACATACAACGGAGTGGTGTTAACGGAAACATTGATAATCAAAGCGAGATAAAACTAATTTTCGACACAACATTATATCATATTCACTACAATAGAACTTGTAAAAATATTGTATGAGATATAGAATCCCCCCTTGAAACCGATATATATATATATATATATATATATATATATATATATATATATATATATATATATATATCTTAAGAATTAACTAATATATGTGAAAAGCATGGATACCCTCACCATAGAATAGAAGCTCAATGTCCTCCTTTATCTTTGGCAGATGCTCAACATATCCCACTTTCTAATTCTTCAAATGAATCACGGCCTCCCACCACAACGGAAGTAGGAGGGAGAAGAAAAGTTGAGATATCGGGAGTATTCAACCCAAACACCAACGAAAAAAGGGTAATAAGAGAAATTGATTGGATAATTTTTTTTAAGGCTTTCTTAAAACAAAAAAGTTTTCATTATAGGACTTTTTAGTGACACTAATATTTGCATGTGAAACATGAGCAATACATTCTCTAAACAGTATTTTAGCAATCCATCAACATAAACAAGAATCAAATTACCAAGCAATCATAACACAAGATGTGATAATAGAGTTCATCTAATTTTTCATTACATCTCTGAGCCTTGGATAAACAATGGGGAGGCCTCTTCATTAGTATTTGTAGGAAGAAGATGAGTACATAGTAAAATATCTATCGACACAAGGAATAAACTATTATCTTGAGTGGAATCTCTCTCCAAAAAAATGTTCTCCTACAAAGAAATAACACTCACAATACTTTTGCCTTCAACATGACAAAGGAATGACTTGTCACAAAAGTGGCATAAATATACTCTCACACATAAGTGGCATAAATGGTCCACTCGCACAAGGTGGCATAAAATGGACCTCTCACATAAAGTGGCACAAAATCGTCCTCTTGAATCCACTAATTAGATTCAAATCAAGCTCATCATCATAATAGTTTTCTCAAAATTATAAGACCAATGGCTATAAACATGACTACTTTCTGACAAAGTGTCAACATGCCTCTCTTTCAACACTACACCATATTATTTTTTGTGCAGTGGCTAGAATGATGAATTTCCAACAAAGATTCATATCTCATTCTCCTACTTTGGTATACATAGATCATCATAACTTGCAACATCCATCCATCCTTCTACCAAATTAAAAATAATCAAAGCGTCTAAAATGCATCATTATACCTCTCTATCTAGTGATGGCCTGAATATAGGCCTCTCAAATCCCAAAATAGATTGCGCCATTGGATCCGTATGAAAAATCATGAAATTTTAGTATAAAGTTGACCCCATTACTGTGTGTATTTTAAATTAATTAGTTACCATGTTATTTATCTCGTCTTGTATGTGGATGATATGTTCGTGATTGAAAATGACAAAGAAATTATCCAGGATTTGAAGACCTAATTGTCCTCCAAATTTTACATGAATGATCGCGGTGCTGAAAACTATACTTTGGCCATGGAAATTAAATGAGATCAGGAAAACAGGAAGCTCTAGTTAAACTAGAGGAAGTATTTTGAGATAATATTGTAGAGGTTTAATATGAATAATAGTAAATTGGTGAAGGTTCCTATTCACGTAGGTGTAAAGTTATTCGTGAAACAATACCCCAAGACACAAGAAGAGGAATAGGACATGTCCCATTTTTCATACACAAGTGCAGTCGATAGCCTGATGTATGCAATGATATGTACTAGACCATACATTGCACATGCAGTGGGAGTATTCAAGAGGTTTATGTCAAAACCAAGGAAGGAGCAATAGACAACAGTGAAGCGGGTTTTCAGCTATTTCGGCGGCACTAGTGATTTTGGACTATGCTACTAAGGAAGAATAGGATTGGACAAAGTTTTGGACATCCATGGCTTTGTTGATGCATATTGGGCTCGAGATCTAGAAAAGAGAATATCTACAAGTGAGTATGTGTTTAACATATTTGGAGGTGCAGTCAGTTGGGTGAGTAAGGGACAATCTCTAGTGGCACTTTCAACTACAGAGGCAGAATAAATGGTATCCACTCATGCAAACAAGGAAGCAGTTTGGCTGCAGAGATTTTGTTCATGTATGGGGTTAGTACAATGAGCTATAAGGATAGGCTGTGACAAAAAAAGTGAAATTTTCTTGGCAATGAACCATGCTTATGATTCAAAGATAAAGCACATTGATTTTCAGTATCACTTTCTGAGGGATATGGTTAAGGACAAAAAGGTGTTCCTGGTAAAGGTGGACACTTTGAAGAATACTACAAATGCATTAACGAAGTCTATGAGTACATCGCATATCTTAAAACACCTTCAAAATATTATGATATGGGATTAGGTCTCCCACTGCGATTACTCGAAAAACACCTCCTTGTCATTTCGCGATCGCATTTTGCACTTCACAAAATTCGCAAGATAATTAGCTATGCTATCAGAATGACCGTTAGCGATTTTAGAAATGCGATATTGTGATATCTACAATCGCATTTCGCTTAATGCATCTGGTAGTGTTGTACTGTATCCTTTTAAAGATTGTGATGCGTGATTAAGAGTAGTAAAATGTGTGAAATAATAACGTTTTAAATACCAAAACGAACGAATTGACAGGTTAATGAATATGTAGTGGCCCAATGAAGGACAATCATTTTCCAGGTTATGGGTAGTTAACATCGAGTATCTCATTAAACCTTTCTCACGATCCAAAGTCATTTCATAGAAGCTTTCAATCTTAAGTACCTGATATCGTATGCGATGATATATCTTGTCTATTTTAGGTAAGGTACAAAAGACATGCCACTAAGAAAGGTGATGCAAAACAGAGCAAGAAGACCATTATTGAATCTGAGTTTCAGAGATGGCTCCTATCTTTACCGATACAGTTTGTGATGCTTCCGGAGGCACAACAGCTTGGGAAGTTATTTACAATACGTTGGAGGACGAATGTCCTAAAATCACTATTACGAGAGCAACAAATGACTCAACAAGGCCTTCAGGACTTCAATACAGAGATGCTTCCTGTTCTTTCATTCATAGTATAGGAGCAAGAGCTAGAATCCTCCCATACACGGATATGATCAGGTGGGTGATCGAGAACATTATCATTGAAGATAGGAAATTTAATAATTCAAGAATGGAGATCATAGGGTCATTCAGGGAAGATGACTTGAAGAAAATGTACCACATACATGACCTGCAGGATATCTAGGACAACACATTTGTGGCTAACTTCACAAAGAAGAACCCAGACCCCTTCAAGCTAATTCAAGGTTGTATAGTGTTGGACAACAAACTCGAATATGACAAATCGGGTATATATCTTATAGCCTCTTTGGCCAAACCCTACAACTATGTAGCTACCATGCTATGTAGATTATATGGGCTACCTAATAATACTAAGTTTTTTATAGAATGGATTCCTCTGATTGATGCCTGTGTTAATTCACATATCATGAATTGGCCCTCCATCCTATCTGACAACCTAGCCACCACCATTACCGAATATTGACAAAAGAAATCCTCCTCTTCAGATAACCTCCCTTCGTTCTATTTTAGTGCCTCCATTATGGATGATATCTATTTTTGCACGACATTTCCAACCATGGGTTGCAAATGGACCTTACAGGATCCCTACCTAATCCATCTTAGTAATAAACAAATATGGGAATCACATTGCATACCTCACTTCTATAAGATATTTTATGTTGTTGTGTTGCCCCTACATCAAATAATCTTCAATAAGAAAGCCCCTGGGTTTTCCCAAGAAGCCGTAGCCGAACTACTTACTGTCGACAAATATTTCATTGAAGAATGGTTCACCTAAATTAGGGTTTTTGGCAGCACAACTGATCCACATGTCCTTCCTTTATATGTTTCTAATAAATTATTAGCAAGAGAGATTGCCTACCAGACAGTGGTAAAGGGCTTGAATAAAGTTCTCAAAGACAGAGAGATTTCCTACCTAATCTCCACAACATAAACATACTTCCAGCAATCGTCCCTCAAACCTCAAACCTGTAATGGCTTTATAGGATAAGGATGATATGTTATGGATCCATTCTCCAAGTGATGAGATCCACTATTAGTGGGATATAGGTTCCACAAAGGAAGGGGAGTTACTCCATGATGGGAGGTATCAACACTAAATAGGCACCCATTCAAAGCTTGCTGGTTGGGATAGAAGCTACCAACAATGCTTGTAGACTTTAATTTTTATTTTTATGTACTTCAAGTCATGTCAGGTCATTTTGGAAGAAAATGTGTACTTTTACACAAATAATAATGGTCTTCCCTATGTATGCGCAGGAAGTGACTAGGAAACTATGAACATAGCGAAAATTAGGAGGTTGTACCATAGAATATAGAAACCACTTTATTTGGGATGATTTAATTTCAAACTCTGTAGGTTAATGTTCCAGAACACGTGTGAATAGAAAAATATCCAAACCGATGGACATTTAACTAATGAGATAAAATGATGTTTAACAGATTTTTCCCTAAAGTGCAATGTCATAAGACATATTTTGATGACTGAAGTGCTTTATCATGTGAACTTTTTTGTAAAATTACAACTTAAGTAATATATCACACGCTCTTCATTTGAGTCATCTCCATCAACTAGTACCATACTAATGGTGGCATCAGAAGTTGTGAAGTATAAAAATTAATCTCAATGATAATCAGGAGGATGCAACAATGGTGGATGGATCAACGCATATTTAAGTGTATGAAAGGAATTTTGAGCCACTTCATCCAAAACAAATGGGATTCCCTTTTTCAAAAGTTGAGTAAAATCCTTAGCCAACCTAGCATAGTTATAGAGAAATCGACATAGAAATTTTTATTTCCCTTAGAAAATTTTGAGTTGGTGAATATTGCAAGGAGGAGGTAAATTCAAGACAGCCTCAACCTTCAATGGATCAACACAAATTACTTCCTTTGAAACAAGAAACCCTAGAAATCAACCAGATTGCACACAAAAAACACACTATGTGGATTCAAGTGAATATTATATTAGCAACATTTGATGAAAATTTCTCTCAAATGCATTGGGTGGTCTTCCCATCTTAGTGAATAAGCTAGCAAGTCATCCAAATATGGTTTCACAATATTCTTGATATAATGAACTACATAAGACATAGCCAGTTGAAAAGTTGCACCTACATTCTTTAGACTGAATGGGAGCTTTCGATAGAAAAAAGTCCCTCATGTGAAAATGAATGTGGTTTTATGTTGATTACCTAGGAGTATGCCAATTTTATTTTAGTCGAAAAATCTGTCCATAAATGAAATATTTAATTTTCGCCACATTCGTCGATGAATTGATCGATATAGGGAGTAGGATAATTGTCTTTTGGAAAATCCTTCTTGATGTCCCTATAGTTGACACACTATCTAATGGTACCCTATTTCTTGTTAACATGCACATTATTGGATACCCAATCAAATTAGGGAACCAGTTAGATAAAACCTACTTCGAGCAGTTTTGCGACCTCAACTTTAGTCGCAGTAGCTTTTCTTTGATGCACCAAATGTAATCGTTGTCTAATGCGCTTGGCATCCAGGTAAGTCTTGATTTCATGTATTACAATGCTTGGATCAATTCCTAGCATTTCCTCATTGGACCAGGCAAAAATTTCATATAATTCTTGAAATAGGGACTTATCAGTTCGAACATCTTCGATTGAGAATGAGGCACCTATGTGAATATTTTCAACAATCTCCATTTTAACTGAGATGTCAATTCCAATGTTCCTAAATATATTCCCCAAATTTGTTTCATATTCAGATTGAAATATTAAGATGGGTGATTTTGTACTATTTACTATTTGAGGTGAAAACATATTTGAAAAATCATTCTCGATTTTTTTAGGGATAGGTAGAAATAATGAATGATGATGGTGATCATTCCATGGAATTTCATCCAAGGTCATGACCTTTGTGATACTTTTGTTAGCTGGAAACATATTATTGAAAGGATTAGAGAATGAAACGGGTTCTAATCAAGGCAAAGGAGAATAATCTTCATTTATCGTATCCACTTTATCAACATCTACATACGCTAGGTCAGAAAACTATTGTACTTCCTAATAAGATAATTCAAAGGGGCTCAAAGGCATCTCACTTCCATAGGAGGATAAATAAAACTCTAAGGCACTATCCATGGATGAGGATATTGTATAGTTCTTGATGTAAGCATGTTCACCTCGACAAAATTAGAAGGAAAATTTAGCGGAGGCATCGCAAAGGTTCCCATCAATGATGAGTCTTTGAGTAAACCAAGACCAATATCTTCATAACAAGAATTTGTTTTTCTGACAAAAGGTATGCTACCGGTAGAGTTAGGGTCTAATGTGTAGTAAGACAACTAGTCTACATTGACAAGTTTTCTCATATAAGGAAATTGTATCATTTCAAACAGTGATGATACCACTAATGACTCATAGCTCCAACTTCGACCAAGAAAAAGGTTGTAATCTAGATGACTTCGATTGCAATCACTTTTCCCACTATCTCTATGATCAAATTGTTTAGAATCCCATATGGATGAAAACCTCTTCCACCAAAGGCTTTTAGAGTGGTATGTGATTGATTATTGGTTGGAGAAATTAAATCCTTCAACAAGAAATTGACATAATGCACATAGAAGCTCCTTCATCAACAACTATACGAAATCCTCATCTAGTTTTAACAAAAAATGGAATTTGGATTCCCAGTTGAGGTCAGATCGTGGTGGAGAATATGATTCAAAGGAATTCCATGATTATATCAAACAACATGGAATCATAAGATAATTTACAACTAGATACACACTGCAGCAGAATGGTGTAGCAGAGAGAAAGAACAAGACAACTATGAACATGGCAAGAACCATGTTGAAAGGCAGAAACTTATCTAATGAGTGTTGGGTAGAAGCAATTGCATGTGTTATTTATGTGATCCACAAAAATACTACGAAGAGTGTGATGAACATAGTACCATAACAAGCATGGTTAGGTATGCCTTGCAACGTATCTCATCTCAGAGTATTTGGATATGTAGCTTATGCAGATGTGCCTAATGAGAAAAGAATAAAATTGGATGATAAATGTGAAAAATGCATATTTACTGGTTATAGTGAGCAATCAAAAAGCTTACAAATTGTATAACATTGTCACCAAGAAGACCATAATTAACATATATGTTGCATTCAATGAACACGAGTCATTGGATGGTAGTATAAACAAAACAATTGATGCACAAGTGCCACTAATGGAATAAGATGATGTAGTAGAAAAGGAGCAACAAGAATAATAGGTGAAGACACCAAACATAGAAACACCAACAAGGACTCCAAGACTTTTTGAGCAACATGGATCTTTAAGCAGATCAACAGATCGAGAGTCTCCCGACAATCAATCAGGTGATGAATCAAGAAATGGTAAGAAAGAGATGAGAAGTCTCGAAGATATTTATGATTCTTTGGATGTTAGTTCAAATTTTGCATTGTTATCATTCTAGCCTTCTTCATTTGAAGAACCAATCAAAGATGAAAATTGGGTGCAAGCCATGGATGAAGAAACTGAAGCTATTGAAAAGAATAATACAAGGGATTTTGGTTGATTTTTCAAAGGACAAAAATATCATTTCTGTAAAGTGTGTTTACAAGACAAAGTTGAATGAGAAAGATGAAATTGACATATTTAAAGCATGACTTGTAGCAAAAGGATTGTCATAGTGACCGAGAATAGATTTTGCAAAATCAATTTCTCTGGTAGCTAGATTGGATATTGTAAGAGAAGTTCTAGCCACAACAACTCAGAACAAGTGGAAATTATATCAGATGGATGTGAAATCACCTTTCTTGAATGTAATTCTAGAAGAATAAATTTATGTGCAATAGCCTCAAGGAAATGAAGGTTAAGGTAAATAAGATAAAGTTTACAAGTTGAAGAAAGTGCTCTATGGACTGAAGCAAGCACTTAGAGCTTGGTATAGAAAAATTGACAGCGAAATGATCAACAATGGATTTTGTAGAAGCAACATTGAGCCTACCTTGTACAGAAAGGTAAATGAGCAAGGACATATTTTTATTTTTTTCTTATATTTTAATGACATGATTTATACAGGTGACTTTGAGTTAGATGAATTTAAAGCTTCCATGATGAAATAATTTGAGATGCTGGATATTGGCCTCCTGATATATATTCTTGGCATAGAAGTTGAGCAATCTAAAAAATGAATTTTTATTTGCTAAAATAAATATGCTAGAGATTTGCTGAAAAGATTCAGGATGGATAATTGCAAACCTATCCCTAAACCAGTTTCAAAACGTACAAAGTTAAGAAAATTTGATGAGGGATTAGATTTCAATCTAACTCTATTCATAAGATTCGTTGGCAGGCTCATGTATCTTAGAGCTACAAGACCGGATAACATGCGAGGAGTGAGTTTGATTTCCAGATTTATGGAGACTACAAAACACACACATTGGAGTGCAGGAAAAAGAATTCTGAGATACATAGTAGGAACTAGAGATTGTGGCATAATGTATGCAAGCACAGAAAAGGAGGATTTTATTGGATACAAAGATTGTGATTTTGTAGGCAGTTTGGATGATAGGAAGAGCACTTCTGGCTATGTGTTCCATCTTGTTTTAGGTGTGATTTCATGGGCATCTAAGAAGCATCCCATTGTGACACTTTTGTCAGCATAAGCATAATACGTAGCAACAACATTAGAAATATGTCAAGTAGTCTGGTTAAGAAGAGTATTTGATGGACTCAAGCAGAAACAACAAGGATCAACAAAAATATATTGTGACAACACCTCAGAGATTCCACTATCCAATTATAGTGTGTTTCATCAAAATATTAAGCATATTGATAGTAGATGTCACTTTATTAGATAACTTGTGAGAAATGGAGAAGTTCACTTGAAGCCTTATAAATCTAGTGATCAACTGGTCAATATATTTACTAATTAATTAGAAAAATATGTGTTTGAGTTTCCTAGAAGAAACTTGGGTGTTGTAAGCCTAGCTGAGACATAGACCAACATGCATGTTTGACTTGTCATGAGTCATGTCTTAGTTTAGCAGTCATAATTAAGGGGCAGTTTTAAAATAAGCTAATTACTCCTGCATGAGGAGTTGGATAAAAAATTAGAGAGTCAGTTAACTGAGAATTGAGTCAAGTCGAGTGAAGTCATAATCAAAGTTATAGTGTGTGTTTTCATGCCAAGTTGTGTGGTTGCATGTCAAGTTAGTTTAGGTGAGTCTCTAGTTGGAAAAGGTTAAATACACTTCATCGGGTTCATTGTAATAATTAAGTTTTGTGTGATTAATCAAAGATCCGCAACTCATGTGTTTGGTGTGTGAATTTGTGTTTTAGCTCCTTTTCCTTTCCAATAGGTCTAATTCCCCTGCTCAATTATCTCTTCAAAATATGTGTGACAACAAGGTCTGTACTCAAAGATGAAGGCTGGTACATCGTCATTGCAATTCTATAGCCATGCATGATTAGTAATGTTCTAGATGAGGATCGTGAAGGTGGTCGTAAATGTGGCTAGCTAGAAAATGATCGCTTTAAGGTCGATAACTCTTCTTATGTTGTCCACCGACTAAGAAAATTGACTAGTGTATCAACTTATTGTTGTTTTTCTTACCAAATGATGAGAAAGATAAACAACAATGCAAATATTGATTGTCCATCGCATTATTCGGTGGGTCCTTTTCTCTCGTTCAATTATTTATTGTGTAAAAAACTAATATTATTGAGTGTAGGGTTTATGGATTTTTTTAAGTAGAAGTGTTGGATGTAGGTTTTAGCGACGGAGATTTATGTAACCATTAGAAAAACAAAATGTTTCCCGCATCCATCAATTGATTGTTGTTGTTTTTGTGAACCGATGAGAAAGACAAATGACAACACAAATTAGCTGGCTATTCTACACCGGACCGCTCTATTACGTGGGAATAGTTTGTTTGTTCAATGATTTGATGTGGAAGAAATGAATACTATTGAGTCTAGGGTTAGGGTGTTTTTGGTAGAAGCACCGGATGTAGCGTTCGGCCATGGATATCCATGCAACCATAAGAAAAAGAATTGTTTCCTATGTCTATCAACTAATTATTGTTGGCATTGCCAAACAAGGAGAAGGAGAAATGGTAGCACAAATCAACTGGGTACTCTACAATTTTCCTCTCTATTCGGTAAGAATTGTTCGTTTGTTCAATGATTTATTGTGAGGAAATGAATAACATTGATTGTAGGGTTAGCCTATATCCATTTTTTATGAGCTTTAGAAAATACAAATGTGACGTGGTATTTGATTGTTTGTGTTACTACATATTCTTGTGTTAGTAAACATTTTATATATATAAACATTTAAATAATTTATAGATATAATAGTATGAGAATTAATAATATTTTATTCAAATATAATAAGAAAATAAATAAATCCAATAATATCTAAATATTTGATATATCCAAGTTAATATTGATCTAGGCTTTTCTTATTGAAGTTATAAGATGGTCATGGCTAACAACGTATATTAACAATGTAATTCGATTTTACAATGACATATATGAGTTGCTTCTCAAATTATTCCATGAGTCATTGATATTATAATAGTAGGATTATGTATAATGTAAAACACAATCAATTATAAATATATATCACGTATATTAATTATTTTTAAAGTATAGTATTTTAAAAAATAAATTTAATAATTAAAATAAAAAATAAAAATACTAATCTAAATAATAATTAATTATTATTTAATATTATAATAATGTTATTTTAAGTAATCATCTAATTCAAATTGAATCAAATTCAAGAGTTGTCAATGACAACAATTTTGAATTTGAAGTTAATTGTAATCGACGATTACATTGTTCGCGAAGGGACGACTACTTGTACGTAGAATCTTGAGGGATCAATGTCCTAGCTCAGAGGACCATCTCCACGACGAATGCCTTGGGTTAATTGTAATTAACACTATCTCAGTATAGTTAATTTAATTCGTGATTTTTTGATATAGTTTATTCTAGTTAGTTATGGTTGACTTTACTGATTATGGTTAATTTATTTTTCTGGTTATAATTGATAATGGTTGAACATATTAAATGTATTTTATAAATGTATTTTATAAATAATAATTGGTATTATAAAGTATAATATATTATTTTAAAATATTTATGTTTAAATCGTTAAACACAAAGTGTAACTCTTTTATGTTTTGGTTTTTTTTTGTCATATTTTAATAATAATATTTTTAATTAAATAATAGTTTTATTTTTTTTAATTTTTTTGAATGTAGGAATGGATTCAACATTCTAAAAAATCTATGCTAAATTTGGATTATGTAAATTCGATAGCTCAAACTTGTGATTCCTACAAATCCTTCTAGAATTTAAACACCTCAAAGGGGCTAAAACATGGAAGATTTAGATTATAGCATAGTTAACCATTATTTACTATATTCTAGTAAGATGTTTTACCACTATTGAAAATGATTATCTATAATCTCCTATACTTGGTTATGATTTCCTCTAATTCATTATGGTTTACCGTAGGCCACTTATGGTTAAATTTAGTTAAGCATAGTTGATTTTAATCTAATGTGGTTGATTATGTTTGATTGCGGTTATGCGTATTTCATTATAATTGATTATTGTTAACCATTTACTTTTGTTGACTACTATTTATTATCACTAAATTTTTTCAACAATAACTAAATTTCACTACAATAAAACGTAGCTTATACAACAACAATTTAGTTTCCTTTCCTAAATTTTAGTTGATTTTGGTTTGTTATAGTTGAGCCTTGATTAAATTTACTTATTCTAAACTGACTTTTATTGTTAATTCTATTTGAGTATCACTAAAATTGGTTTATTAATATTAATTTTAACAAATTTCAATTAGAGTTAAGACTTCTCTGAGTAGAGCAATTTTGATTTGGTATTTCCATATCCATCACATTAAAAATTTTAGTTGATTTTTTGAGTCTTCAAGTGTGTCTCAACATTAGGATGTTGATAAGAAATCTCATCATGCATGGAAATATAATCAGGTGGACCACTCTTGCTAGCTTGAAAAATAGACTAAAAATTTTAATGTGACAATCCACAAATACAAGATCAAAATTCCAATTAATAATTGATTATAATTACTTATATATTGAGTATAACTAATTTCAGTTAATTAAAATAAACTTTCATTGCATAATCAAAGTTGGTTTACCATTTAATTAAAATTTCTAAACAATATAAAAGTTCATATAAGTAAAGGCGTAAAAACTTTGTAACTATTGTAGTGGCTACAAAAACCCTCCAAAATTTTTCCTATGCTTCATTTTTGAGCCTCCCTTCTAAATCGCAACAGCTCATCTTGCATCGATCTAGGTACTTGTGCTTTGATTGAGCTGCACCATTTGCACCTTGACTTGCTTTTTTCTCTATTGATTCACTGTCTAACCCACAAGCCGATCTTGTGACTTAGTTTTCATCCAATTTCGAGCTTGCCTTAGAGAACTATGTGATCCTTGAGGGCAACCAACCTTGCTCCTGGGAACTATACAGTCCAAGCCAACAGTGAGCCTTGAGCTCAAGAATTGCACAGTCCAAGCCGATAGTGAGCCTTGAGCTCAAGAATTGCGCAGCATCAGATGACAACCAACCTTGAGCTGGGAAATTGCACGGAGCATGAGAGGTAGCCTAGAGCCACTCATCCCAGAAACTATGCAGAAGCCTTTCTGTGGTCAGAAACTACACAGTGCATGAGCCAGAGATTTGTCTAGTCCTTCCGAGAACTGGGAATTTTTTTTGACAAATCTATGCCAGGTTTCCCCCAAACAATGAAAGAAAACTAAAGGGAAAGAAGAATCCCTAGGAAGTATGGACCTATTATTAATTTCTTGAAGGTGGCACATTGTTATTGTTAAAAGTTTCTGCCAAAGGGCACATTTTTCCTTGATCTCAGGCATGTGCATCATAAATTCAAATTTGCTCAATTATATGTAATGGATGCCTCTAGAGCTCATTTTTAGATTCATCAAGCTATATAATTCTCGAGGAGATTAAGGAACCTTCGAAGCATTTTCATCACTTTTCCGAGTGAGTTTTTCTTTAACCTCCTTTGTCACGTTTTCTATCGCTTTTGGTTGTTTAGCTTGTGTGAGTTTTGTTTCACTTGTTTCTTTGCACGACTCTTGGCGTTTTAACTTGTTTTAGCTTGTAGAAGTGTTTTCTCAAGTTATAGGTTTCCTTTCCTAGGTGTCACATGAGTTTTCCCATTTTTGCACCAATGGTCGTTGTTGTGGTGACTCCCTTCACACGCTTCGTTTTCCTTTAGTTTAATTAGTCGTTGCACTTGTATCACACGTATTCATTCATAAATAGTCAAATCTATAGTCAAAATCACATAATCCTTAAGATCTGCTTGATTTTCGTACTCCCCATGGGAAGATATGGGCTTCCTTTTCTCAGATTTCACACTTCACTACATGCACTGTGCAATCTAGGAGCTCAAGGCCTATGCCTTGGCTTTTGAAATTCCATAGTGCTTTTCCTAACTTAGCTCCAATTGTACACTAAACCCTTCCAGGAGCTAGTTTCTCAACCATGCCACTTAGACTGCATAATGCATAGTCTCTCCCAGGCCCTTGAAAAGATTTAACTGCACATTACACAATTCTAGTCATCAAGCTTCCACATTGACTACTGGAACTACACAGTGTGCAATTCCCATACTCATTCACTCGCCCCTATCAGTGAAAATTGCACAATCCATCTCATTAGATGCCCTGATTGCTTCTTGGTGATGTTCTGAAGTTACATTTGCAAGAGTTAATGCTTTCTTACCATGAGTGTCCTTTTTGTACCACAGATACCACACTCGTGAAGAACTTCTATCCAACAGTCATTGTATTGTGGCACCAAAGAGAGATTCTTCAAGAGAGACTAGACTGAAAGCAGTACTAGGGAAGCAATTGGACAAGCACCAATTAACACAATTAACATTCTAATATATGTAGACAATCAACTATTCATAGAAAAGGAGTCAACACTTACATGGTATCAAGTCCACCAGTAGTAGAAGAAGGAAACGATCCAATACAAGATCATGGAAAGATGCAGTTGCTGAAATAACATAGGGAGAATAAAGCTAGAGAGTGAAAGAAGATTCAATATTCATGTAGGTAGCTTTGGTAGTAGAAGGAAAAGGAAGCAGAGGATACAGACAATAGAGCAAAGGAAGAGAGAAAAGTGATCTTGTAGGCAGTATAATTGAGATCGCAACAAGAAGAACAAGAACAGAAGAAGAACGAGAGTTGAGAAGGAATGAATAGTAAGATAAGTAGGAATAGGAAGAATAAAAAAGGCAAGGTGTGATGATGGAGGAAACAATTCCCATACAAGTAGAAGAGTTAAAACAACCAACAGTAGAGGAGGAGAGTGAAAAGATGCAGGATCGGGAGCTTTCTGAGAAGATTGAGTAGCTGATCAAAGTGACAGATATGGAGGTGGAACAAGAACCATAGAATGAGGAAACTGACCTTATGTCGAGAGCACCATAGGTCATCTCTCAGTGTCTCGAGTGAGCAACGAGATAATGTTCTCCTTCATAATGGTGCGATCATGGATGTGCACAATCTATCGTTTGATGACCTACAGAAGAGAATTGTACAGGTGTGAAGGAGGCACTTTCTGAATGATCACACAACACCTGCATTCATCAAGGAAAGGTTGGTAGTGTCAGGCACCACGAAGCATCCATCTGCCCTTGTCAAATCTAACTAGGCCTACAAAATGACAACAACCTCAAATTTTAAGTACTTGACGACTGAGAATGAATAAGTTGAAAAGAAATTACATGTTGCTAGGCAAGAGGCAGAGCAACTCCGAGCATCAACACAGATGGTAGTTTTCACAATAGGGGAGATGAGGAAAGTCATACTTGCTAAAGTATCAACATTTGGTGATACCATGCATAAGCTCTATAACAGATTTGTCACCAAGCGTAAAGCATTTATCCTTGAGCATGGCCTAGAACAACAGAGAAAAGAATTTTTTCAAACTCTCAAGCACATACATGCTTCCATCGCCCATGCACAAGGGTGAAAAATGCAGTACAACGGGGCCCCACTTGGCTTAGAAAAGAAGATGATGTCATAGGTAGAGATGGACAAAGTGAATGTATGAATGTTGATCCAGAACTACTAACTTCTTAGCCCATTCATTAGCAGCATACATGTCTCACATTTGCAATTGTACAATAGTTTGGATGTCATGGTGAGAAGGAACATGATTTTATTAATCGATTCCCTGACCGATGTTAAACCCAAGAACCAAGTCCAACTAGAGATCGATGAGTATGTGGAGCAGCTACGACGAGAGGCCACCAAGAAAGACTTCGAGTTAAATGCACACAACATGGAGGAGTGCATCAGTGGTCTTGTTAAAGTCAACACCATGCTGCTCATGCTCCAGAATGAGTTGGATACAGGTTCCAAGACCATATACCAAATTCCATGGAGTCGAGAGTTCACTCCAAGAAGGAAACCATCAAACAGTTTGGGGAGACCATCATGCAATAACAAGCTTGGAATCAATATGTGACTCAGAAAAACCAATTGGAGGTTGCTGAGTTGGTCTTGCCCCAAACTTCATAGTCATAGTGTTTTCTCTTCTTAGGTTGTCTCTAGCCTATTTTTTCTTACATGGGTACATGTGGAAAATGAAATATTATTTGTACACATGTTGTAAGTGAGATTCCAAGTGTCATTAGTTGAATGTGAAAATTCATCATGTTATGTAATGAGTTACTTGTAAAAAGATGAAGAGTCATGAGGAAGTCAAAAAGTCACAAAGGGGAATTTCAAGGGTCAGCCCACCCTTTGTTATAAATAGAACCGCATAAATCATAGAATATCCTTTTGGGAGCCAAGAATTTGGCTAGGCTTAGCCTTCGAAAAGGATTGGGAGTATTGTGATGAGCTTTGGATTCTCCACATCATAGAGTGAGTATACTTCTTTGGAGGATCAAGCATTCTTGATTGTAATGTTACACTATTGGGGCTAGTGGTTGTCAATGGTGTATGTATGGGTGGAACTTTCACTTATAATAATATCAGAGTCAACATGCTTTCATGCATATGTTGTTTAACTTATGCATCTGCTTTTGAACTACTTTGTATGCAATTGTACGACTATTGTTGAATGTGTGTTGTTGGATTAAAATGTGTGTTGTTGGATTAATGTGTCACTTTAATTTGTGGACTATTCCACATTTTAGCTTGTGATATCATTCCAATCATGTGTTCCTTGCAAGTTGCATACTATTACAGACTCATAAGGGGCACACTTCCTTTTCCCCTCCACGTATCAGAACCTTCATGCATCCCACCTAACTCTCTACAGGGTCACACACTTGCTGTCACCCAAAGTTGTCTTACTTATCTGTGCGTGCTATGACAGTCAAGGAATTACACTACCACCCAATGTTGGGACTTCTACTCCAAACGGTTTGAGGCCTAGTTGGGACTTCATATCGGCAATATCCCCTGAATGTTGGCGGGTCCAACACTGTCAACATTTATTGCCCTAGAAGGATAGCCAGATGTCAATTTGAGCCATTAAAGTCTGTTTTGAATTTCCACACCCATTTCATGACGTCATCCACAATAAAATTCATGACCTATGTTTCTCCATAGATATAAAATTACAAGTGTCAATGAATATCATCGATGACTTGTCACATCTTAAGTTTAGTGGTGAGGGTGAACCAACCTTTGTTGAGGACACTGAATGTTTTCTTCAATTTTTCACAAAGCACAACATCTCCCTTGAGGATGTTTCCTCTAGGTTATTCATTATCATGTTTTAATGGCATGTAACGTAATGGTGTTACAGATTGATTGATGCATCCATTCACTTTTCAAATGCTTTTTGACAGGAATTTCCCATGCTTTTTGTAGATATGTTCATGAACACCTGTGCCAAAAAAAATTAGAATTGCAAAAATCACCTCATTAATCATTGTGGCATTTCACAATCATTTTGTACATCTTTGGTGCGAATTTCCAGAAAATGAAGTTTACTGCGATATCTTAACTGAAGAATTTGTACATCTTGTTTGAATTTAATTAACTTATCAATACTTAGAATGTTTCAAGTCACTCCTATCTTATTGCGAGGCTAGATCTTCCAAATCTGTGATGGACAAGGTTGCTGCTCAAATTAACCCACCATCCACTTCTCATCAAACAACTCTACTGCCACAGGTTGAGGTGGAAAAAATACAGAATATGTCTACTGAACTATCACCTTCTCTTCTCATCTCGCATGCTTAGAACCCCTGCACAATTTTCGACTACAAGCACGATGTGTGTGATGAACTATTTTCCTGTTGTCCTCTAACCATCGATCCCTCTGATCCTCCAAATTGCGAGTTTGCGTGTTCATATATTTCAAATATTTTCTTTGGTTTTCATGACGATCATATGCTGGATGGAGTTGTTGTTGAGCAAGAAAACTGTGATATCATTTGTGATGAGTATGTTAGGGAGTCAAGAGTCGTGCAAGAATCTGCAATGAAGGATGATATTATTCCTTCTACACCTCTTCCGCACTATCCTGGCACTATCCATGATTCTGTCATTGTAGTTGAATCATGTGATAATTCACTTTCTAGTCATATTAATACTTCCAGTCATTCAAAAAATTTGTGGAATGCAAGTTTTTCATCTAAATGTGGAGAGGTAGAATACGCTATCATGGATCTTCCCAATTCCTCATCATGCCTTTCTGGAGACATAGAGGGTGAAATTTTTCATTTTTCGTCTTCTGCTATATACGGTTCGTTAGATCATAAGGATGCCCCCATTGCTGATCTTGAACATTCTGATCACAACTGTTGTGACCTGTTCATCAATTCAGCTAGTCACGATGTTGATTTTTCCACTATCGAGTTTTCAAAGCCACCTATCTCTGATGATCTACCTTCCGATGAGGTGGAAATTCTCAATATTTTTCGACACTTTAGCCTGAGTTAATGGTTTTGTCAGACTCTCCTATCCTTGAGTCTAGTTCCATCTCTGATCAGAAGAATGTTTAATTTTTCGAGGCTCCTCATCACTTCAATGCACATATTGAAAATCCTTTTGTTTTGCAATTTTCATCCTCCATCCATTTTTCACAATCCCATCGCTCAATATTTGGAGGAGTCTTATTTGGCGAGAACCATAGCAAAACAAAAGTGTATTTCTTTCTATATGTTTGTTCAACCTCACAGTTTTAAATTGTTTGCATGTAATTCTTCGGCTCACAATGTGGAAGGACACCATGACATAGCCACGAAATGTCTCCCTTGCTCTTTTCATTCTTATCTTTCCATGCATTCATTCAATCTTCGAACATATTGGTTTGCATTGTCTTAGCTTTCTTTTCAATTTATTTTATTGCATATATTTCTTGTTAATCATGTTTTCGACTACGTGGGCCAACCAGTGTGCCGATGGCTACATTGGAAATATCACTTCACGTGGGTTGGCCTATGATTTTCTTAGGTTAGGAGTATGAGTAGTGTTTTGTTTTATTTTTTATCTTCTGACTTGCTTACTTTGTATTTCTTTTTCTTTCTTCTTTCGTTTTCTTGCTTTCTTTTGCACCTATAGGTTATTTTCCACATGAAATCATGTTTGGATTCTTAGACAAGCACGATGAAATCCAAGAGGAACTTGTAAAACTATCAACACTTCGTTATCTATCTGTTCTCTCTCTTTATGTGAGTCTTTCATTTCTTCTAGTCAATGATACCCGGATGTAAAATAAGTCCCTCTTCATAGATATTCATGGTGAAATCACGATGCTTGCACTTGTAATTAATATTGCCTACTCTAATCAGTTTTGTATATTTGGTTAATCCTTGTCAAAATAGTAAAATAGAGTAAGGAGAGGGGGAAAACCTTAGCCAATATGCCTGAGGTATATATAAATATCCTTCTCTGAACGGACAAACTCTTATGTTCTCAATAAGTCGGGATCCCTCTTTCGCCTCATGAAATAAATAAGTTCCTATGCACAGTTCTTTGAAAAATATAAAATAAAGGAAAAAGAAGAGAAAGGCTTCTTGTCCAGAGAGGTGAAGCAAGTAACTCCATCGAGGTACTATCTAGGCTCACTAGCAGCAAAGAAATGCTTGTGTTCTGGAAGTGACTCCATTGGGCTATTGTCCAGGCCTACTGGTAGTGGAGAAACACCAGATATGAAATTAAAACTTTGAAGGCATAAATTACTTGTGCATCAATATTCCAATCATCTCCAATCGAAACAAATCAGGTTGACTTAGCTTGGTATGTGTGCATCCGATAAAGAGGATGGTAGGGACTAAATCTTTAACTTAAGCCAATGAAGAAGCTCTAATAATTGAAGAGATGAACAACACTTCCGAAAGAGTTAAACTCGCTTTGCATGAGACAAGTTGCACAACGAGGGTTGGATTTCTACTAGTGTGTTAACAATGTTGTAGCCACCACCACCACCCTAAAAATGTTTTCCTATGCTTCATTTTGTAGCCTCCCTTCTAAATCACAGTAGCTCATCTTCCACTGATCTAGTTACTTGGGATTTTTAATCTTCATCCTTTGAATCTTGGCTTGCTTTTTTTCTTACTTGGTTTACTGTCTAACCCACAAGCTGATCTCATGACTTGGTTTTCATCAAGTTTCAGGTCTGCATTAGAGAACTATGCAATGCTTGAGGGCAACCAGCCTTGCTCTCAGGAATTGCACAGTCCAAGGTGAAAGTGAGCCTTGAGTTCAAGAATTGCGCAACATCTTGTGATAATCATCCTTGAGATGGGAAATTACATAGAGCATTAGAGGTAGCCCAGAGACACTCAACGTAGAAATTATGCAGGAGCCTTTCTATGCTCATAAACTGCGCAATGCATGAGCCATAGAGTTGCCCAGTCCTTCCTAGAATTGTGAAATATTTTTAGGAAATTAATGGAAGGCTTCACCTCGGAAATGAATGAAAAATAAATTGCCAGAAGCATCCCTAGGAAGTAGGTATATATTATTAGTTTCCTGAAGGTGGCAGATTGCTATCCTTAGAAGATGCTGCCAAAGGTTTTGGTTGTCCTTGATCTCAGGCATGTACATCATAAATTCCACTTTGCTCAATTATATATAATGGATGCCTCTAGATCACATTTGTACATTCAATCATCAAGATATAACATTCTTAAGGAGATTGAGCAGCCTTCAGAGCATTGTCATCACTTTTCAAGATGAGTTTTGCATTTATTGTCTTTTGCCGCTTTTTTTGGCGCTTTTTATTGTTTATCTTGTGTGAGTGTTGTTTCGCTTGTTTATTTGCATGAATGTTGGTGTTTTAAATTTTTTTAGATTATAGAAGTGTTTGTTTGAGTTATAGATTGCCTTTCCCAAGTGTCACATGAGTTTTCTTGTTTTTCCACCAACGGTCACTGTTGTGGCAACTCTCTTCTCATGCTTCATTTTCTTTCAGTTTAAATAATAATTACACTAGTCTCACATGCATGTATAAAAAATTAGTTAGATCTTCACCCAATATCACATCATCCTGTAGATCTACTTGATTTTCACACTCCCCATCGGTAGATTTGGGCTCCCCTTGCCCGGATCCCACACTTCACTACACACACTGCATAATCTGGGAGCTCAAGGCCTTTGCCTTGGATTATAGAATTGTGTAGAGCCTGTCATGGCTTATCTCCAATTGTGTACTATGCAACTGTAAGATCTAGTCTCCCATCTTGGCCACTTAGAATGCACAATGCGTAGTCTCTCCTCAGCCATGGACGAGACTAAATTACGCATTACACAGTTTGAGTCATCAAAATTCCACACTGGCTATTGGGACTGTGCAGTACACATTTCCCATTGTCAGTGAGTCACCCCTGTCAGCCAAAATTACACAATCCCTCTCATCATATGCCCTGATTACTGCTTGATCATGGTACAAAGTTAGATTTGCAAGAGCTAATGTTTGCTTTCCATGAGTTTCATTTTTTGTCCCATAGGTACCACACTCATGAAGCACTTCTCTCCAAAAGTCATTGTACCATGGCACCAAAGGGATCTACTTCAAGAGAGACCACTAAAAGAAGTATTGGGGAAGAATTTGAGCAAGTGCCAGTTAACTTTCCAATATATGAAAACACTCAACTGTTCATAGAAAAGGTGTCAACACTAACATGGCAGCAAGTCTAGTAGAAGGCAAAAATCCAGTACAAGATCAAGGAAAGAGGAAGTTGCTAACATAATACAGAGAGAAAAAAGTTGTAGAGTGAAAGAATATTGAATCTTCATGCAGCCAACTTTCACAGCAGAAGAAAAAGGAAGTAGACGATAGAGACGACAGAGTGGAGGAGGAGAGAAAAGCAAGGCTTGCAGATAGTAGAACTAAGATCACAACAAGCAAAAAAAAATGAAGGAATAACGGGAGCCAAGGAGGAAATAATAGGAAGAGAAGTAGGAAAGAGAATAAGAGAAAAGGTAAGGCATGATGATGGAGGAAATAATTCCCATACAAGTTGAAGAGTTGGAATAGCCAGGAATAGAGGAGGAGAGTGAACGGATGTAGGATCGGGAGCTTGCTCAGAAAATTGAGCAGTTGATCAAAGTGAGTTACATTGAGTTAGAACATGGGCCATAGAATGAAGACACTAACCATATGCCAAGACCACCATAGGTCACCTATGAGTTTAACGTACCTCTTGAGCCTAACTTGAGAATTAGATACTAGGCTCCATTAATTTAAAATTTTGCCTCTGTTATAGTTAAGATTCAACCATCATTACGAGTATAGTGGCCTCATCATCACACGCACAAGGATATTCCTTGAAACTATATCCATGATCCTAACTGCTAAACAATATCAAAGCAATGATATTACATATTATCTTGAACCACCTTTAGGCACAAACTAGAAATTGGATAAGAGAATGGATCATAGCGTGCAACCCATAACCACGGGGGATTCATTAGGGGATAAATACCATACCATGTGAATTCATATTGGGGGATATATATTGAGGAAAAAATGACATAATATATTGAGCATATAATAGGGGGTAAAGGGTTTTTATATTGGAAAGTATAAAAAATGGAGCTCAAAGTTAATGAAAAATATAAAGGGGTACAAAAAATGTTAATGAAAAAATTGATACCTACAATATCTAATGAAATTAGAGGTTTTTTAAATTGGGAAGGTGTATTGGGTTCATAGTAGTAGGGGGTTAAATAATGTGATTTTTAGAGGTATTTTTTAATATGTAGTCAAATTAGGAGTATTGTTTAGTATGCCACGAACACGCGTGATATGCCAAGCGTTCATTGAGTGAAGCCCTCGTGCCCATAAATTCTTCATTCACTCCAAACAATCATTAATAGAGAATTAACTTGCAACTACCTCCACTAACATGGTCATGTATCATAATTATAGTGTTACCAACATGGTCAAAGATATTACTATCTCAACTCTTATGCAATAGTGAGGAATATCTAAGGTAGCTTCAATGTATGTCATAGATAACTAGATCCATAGACTACATCATACTATATTTCTCCACATGCCCAAGGTCTCATGCATAAATTTTTATGTAGTTACCTTTAGAAGCACACTATGTTCCTTACTAAACATAACGATGATCAAGTTTAGATTCAATAGATGTCTCACACATCCATATATGCTTAGCTCACAACAAGATGAATATAAGTATTTCTACTTATGCATAATGGTCCATATAGATTCTACCATGAGTAAGATAGCTCCATGGCCTAAGAAATAACAACTACCTACTATGCCTCTCCTCACTTACTCTATTGTTTGATGCAGTAGGAGACACATGCATAAGATTGAAATCATTTACGTTAATACAGATAACACTACCATCTATGCATATGCACTGTATGACTCTATCACATAAAGAGTAAGGAGTATACATACAATATTTCCCATGCAAGTGAACTTGAATAGAATAGAAGAATGACACCACTTCGACTACTTTGTCACATGAATGCATCTAAAATCATCTCATAAACACCATCTATTCATGTATGTTACTTGCAAGCAATTAATTTAAACATTTTCATGGCTAGGAAACTTTATCTCATATGCAATTAAATTTTAACATGGAGGGTAAGAAACCAACATACATAACATCCCCACACATATGAATCCAACTATATCAGAAAAGAGAGAAAACATCACTTGGAGAGTGGAGCGCCACCACCCAACCATGAATCACCTCTGATTCCCCCCGAGCCGAGGTTCTTGCCATGGAACAACTACCTCCAATTGATCTACAGAATGGGTATTTATTACCCTCTTTCATGATATGGTTTCCATTAGTGACATCCCGCTATTATGAATTTTTTATCCATTTTCCTAGGCCTTTCTCAAAAATATCGCCTTTCTCTCTTATGAGACTTTTCCTCATAAAAGCTTTGCTTTATCTCCCGCACAAATTTTGTGCTTTTTCTTGATGGATATTTATCTCCAATCAATAAATCTTATCTAGAATCACATCTAGAAGCTTTATCATGAAAGATTTATCCTATCCCATTCTTCAATGGGATTTCGCAAGAATCTCGTCTCTTGGTGTCTCGCTTTTCCAAGTGATCAATTTATTAATTATTTAATAGTTGATTTTCTTTTCATAATACATATCTTACCTAGCTTTCCCAATCTTAGGTTTTTAATAGTTTGACCCATAAGGGAGGGGTGTTACACTCAGTCTCCACCACCTCTAGTGTCAGAACCTCTCTTGAGCAAGCAAGGACATATTGTTCTCCTTGATGATGATCCAGTCATGGATGTGTACAATCTATCATTTGACAAGTTGCAGAAGATGATTGTACAGGCATAGAGGAATCACTTTCTGGATGATCACACATTGCCTACATTCATCAGGGAAAGGGTGGTAGTGCCAAACACCAGGAAGCATCCATCTACCCTTGTCAAATCCAACTTAGCCTATGTAGGAGTGACAAGCTCAAATGTTAAGTACCTAATAGTCGAGAATTAATAACTGACGAAGAACTTGCAAGTTTCCAAGGAGGAGGCAGAGAAACTCTGAGCATCAATGCAGAATGCAGTTTCTATAATGGGGGAGATGAGAAAAGTGATACTTGCAGAAGTATCAACATTTGGTGATACCATGCTGAAGCTCTATGATGTATTTGTCACTAAGTGTAAAGAAGTTGTCTGTGTGCATGGCCTACAACAATGGAGGAAAGAGTTTATTAAAACTCTCAAGAACACACATACTGCCCTCGCCTATGCATAAGGGTGGAAAATGTGATACAATGGGGCCCCTCTTGACTTATTGAAGATGATGAAGCCATAGGTAGAACTAGAGAAAGCAAAGGTCTAAATGTTGATCTAGAACTACAAGTAGCTCACCCCATTCATCAACATCATACAAGCCTCATATGGAAAATTGTACAATAGTTTATTTGTCATCGTGAGAAAGCACATGATCTCATCAATCAATTCCCTCACCGATGCTGAATCTAAGAACCAAGTCCAATGGGAGATCAATGAGTACCTGGAGCAGCTAAGACGAGAGGCCACTATGGAAGACTTGGATTTGAATGCACATAACATGCATAAGTGCATTGGTGGTCTCGTCAAGGTCAACATCATGTTGCTCATGCTTCGGAATGAGTTGGACATAAGTTCCAAGACCATATATCTAGATGCCAAGGAGGCAAGAGTCTGCTTCCAAAAAGAAATCATCAAATAGTTTGGGGACACCATCACACAGTACCAAGCTTGGCATCAATATGTAACCAAGAAACACCAAGTGGAGGTTGTCGATTTGGTCTTTCCCCAAACTTCAGAGTCATAGTGTTTTGTCTTGTTAGGTTGTCTCTAGCCTATTTTTTCTTACATGGGTACATGCGGAAAATGTAATATTATTTTTAAATATGTTGTAAGTGAGATTCCAAGTGTTATTAGTGGAATTTGAAAATTCATCATGTTATGTAATGAGTTAATTGTAAAGAAGTTGAAGAGTCATGAGGAAGTCAAAGAGTCACAAAAGGGAATGTCAAGGGTCATCCCACCCTTTGTTATAAATCAAGCCTCATAACTCATAGAAAAGGCTTTTGGGAGCCAACCTTTTGGCTAGGCTTAGTCTTAGAAAAGGCTTGGGAGTGTTGTGAAGAGCCATGACTTATCCATAGCGTAGAGCGAGAATACTTCTTTGGAGGAGTAGATGTCCTTGATTGTAGTGTCCCACTATTGGGGCTAGTGGTCATTAATGGTGTATGTATGGATGGAAATTTCACATATAATAATAATATCAGAGCCAACACGCTTTCCTGCATATGTTGTTATTGTAGTTGGACTATTATGCTTGCTTTACCAATGTATGTTGTTTAACTTATGCATTTTCTTATGAACTACTTTGTATGCAATTCTAAAAATCCTATTGAATGTGTGTTGTTGAACTAACCCATCACTTTAATTTGTGGAAAATTCTGCATTTTATCTTTTGATGTCATTCCGCTTGTGTGTTCCTTTTAAGGTGCATACTATTATGGGCTTCTAAGGGGCGCACTTCCTTTTCCCCTCCATGTGTCAGAACCTTCATGAATTTCACTTGCCTCTCTGCAGGGTCACACATTTTCTCTCACCCAAAGTTATCATACTTATCTTTTCATGCTACCACTGTCAAGGCATTACTTCAGCACCCACTATATGTACTCCTACTCTGAACGGTCTGAGTTCTAGTTGAGATTTCATATCAAGGGGATCCCCTAAATGTTTACGAGCTGAGCACCGTCAACAATAAATCTATACATTGAGAATAAAAACTCATTATGTGTTGAATTATGAGAATGTGTAGTAGATGAAACATTTTTTAATAAAGATAAAGTTTTATTTGAAAACTGATTAAAATTTCATATTGTTTGTGATTCAGTATTGTTGAGTGTAGGTCAGTTTGAGTAGCTTTCGCTGATAATAATTGAGATTAATTTTAACACAATTTTTATAAAATGATCTACATTGAGTACAGTTTATCTTTATTTAGTTATTTTATTTTAGTTAATTTTCTTTGGATTTCCTTTCTTATGTGTATTTATATGTGACTACGGTTAACCTTACAAGTCGATTATTCTTTAATATGATTTAATTAGGTGGCACTAAGTTATTTTAGTTTTTGAGATTATTTACGGTTAATATTAATTAACTGTGGTTGAGTTTAATTTTTTATGATGAATTATAGTTAATTAAAGTTGGAAATTATTAAATTTAGTTGACTTTATTACTATTCAATTTTATAAAGTAAAAATAAATTTGATTGATTAGGATTGAGCATACACGGATTTTGTTTACTATAATTAATTTTAATAGATTTAATTGTTTATTAATAATTACAATTAACAATACTTATCTAGCAATAACATGTCACATTTGATTATAAAAAAGAAATATAACGATATAAATATATTTAAAAATAAATAAAATAATTTCATTATTTAAAATTAATGAAATTTTATAATAAAGTGATTCAATTTACCAAAATAGAAAGATAATTATGTCATTACAATTTCCGTTAATACTACATATGATTCCAATGTTTAATAAATGCCTTGCTCCAAAAAAGGTTATGTCATATCTGAAACCCCTTATACTCTTATTGTGATAATAAAATCTGGTCTCCTTGCCTTTCCATTGCTTACTTTATCTATGAGAAAGTTTTGTATATTTAAATTAGTTTAAATGAATTTATTTAGTAGAATGTACTACAAAATCTCAGTATCAAAGTTAAAATATAAAAGCAAGTCTCATACTCTTTTCTCATAGATAATAAAAGCACCTTGTCTTACCTTATCGTCCATCCCCTCTCGTAGTTCCTTCACAAAGATGATGATATCACACTCTATTCTACTATGCATTCCCAAGGATGCATCAATCCAATCTATTTAATAGTGGAATCCATTCTATTTAATAGTGGGAACTGAAAAGGAAAGGGTTCATTTCAGAATGTTGGGCTATATATATATATATATCTAAAACCTTATCTAGAGAAATAAATATGTCATCTTGTTCAAAACTCTATGAAAGTGGTGATATCAGATATCACACTCCAAGAAACCCTTTTTTATGAATGTTATTATATATAAAAAAAAGTTACATCAAGAAGTTCATAAACTTTAAAAATCTCCTACAACGTTTCTGGTTTCACATGCCAAAATTGTTCAAGGGTTTTTCTTTTTTCCTCTTTCTCCTATGTATATCTACGTAACCTATAGATTTATCAATTATAACTAGAGATAAGGCCAAATCCTCATTTTTTTTAAGAAATCTCCATTGTTATCAACTTAGTAGATCATGAGATCACTTTATTACTATTTGAATAGTCAGACTCATGGGGAAATTTCTTCCCACTAATAGTAGACACAATTAAAGTTGATAATCCTTTATTGTTGTTGGGTGATTGTCTTTAACAGAGGGATGAGACAAATCCACAAGGGGCTATACTGGTTCTTGAGAATTCTAGGTATCAGTAGTTTTCTTCTTTTACTGAGCACAATCCTTCCTATGCCTTATTGCTTTCTTTTCATTATATTTTTCCTTTTGATCCCTCCAGCCATTATTGAACTTTCTCGAATTTTAGTTGAAACTTTTAACCATAACAAGGTCCATGAACAACCATTTCACCTAGCCCTGAGATAAGTATCTTACTGTTCTTCCATAACATATTCTATATTCTCTGATGTAGATAAAAAATCCCTTCCACAAATATAATTAATTGATTATTTTTTTTGATCTATAGACAATGCTAAGAAATATGGTCTAGTTAATCATGTCGAATACAATTTCCCTCGATTTTTATTATTGCACTACTAAATTCACAATTTTATCTAAATACTTCTGGATTTCATCTCCCTTTTAAGGCATGCGTTTCTTTATTTCTTATTTCTTATGTGTCAAGTAGATAACAAATATCCTCTAGTATTTCAGTTCGTTTAGCTCTAGAACCATTCCTTAGGATATTTTGCCAACCCACATGCAAATGGGATTCGAGAGCCACATAGGCAATTGCTTACGAACTCCATTGCTATATTCAGAGATGGGTAGGTGTGGCAATTACTATTTATACTATTCATGTCATTAACTACCAATTTCATATGGTCCTTGATTAATGATTTATTATCTTCATTATAGCGATAGAAATTGTATTTTAAACCCTTTTTCCTATAGAACAATAGTGAATTCTATTCGCAAGACTTTTTATATGCATGGAGTATCTTATGCATACACCGAACCATTTAAAATTCTAAAATCTTTGTGTAGATGTCCACAATAAATCCTACATGCACATCGCGATTGTCTTCCAGTTCAATCAATTCATAACCATCTTTTCTAATTTCTATTCTACAAATTCATATCAATAAACAATCTACTGTTTACATAAAGGGAAATAGATTTTTATCTAACCGTAAACTAACTATTTGGGGAATATTTAGGAACCGAGCACGATCCTTTCTATCATGAATTGTCTCCACATTTCCCCCTAGCTAAGATCTTCTTGTGGTCCTCAAAATCCCTCATTGATTTTTGGTGGTTATTTTTTATAGAATTAGTAGCGTCCTCCTTTTAAGTTCTGCCAACTTTTTTATCTAGGTTTTCTGTTTTTAGTTTTTTTAGACAAAAAAGCTTTTCTTTTTCTTTAAAGCACATTTTTCTCTTCCACGGTGCTTTATTCTTCCCCATTTAGCATTTTTCTCCAACTAAGTGATTAACATAATATTTCTCTCCCTAATTTAATTTCTTTTATTTTCATCCTAGGGATTGTTAAGACACTGGGAAGGCCCATTATATGGACTTGATCACCACAACTTTTTCCAAGTTGGCAAGAAGTCTTCTACACTCTCGCGCTCTTTCCTAGATATTTCCAAGCAATTTATTTATTAATTCAATAATATAATTACATCATGACATAATTCTCATCATGGCTTCCCTCGTCATTACCACCCATAACAATTCAATGTCCATAAATAGTAATTTTCTAAAAAGCAGCGCCATAGGGGTGTTACAAAATGTAGTATTAAATCATGACATAATTCTCATCATGGCTTCCCTCGTCATTACCACCAATAACAATTCAATGTCTATAAATAGTAATTTTCAAAAAGCAGCGCGAGAGGGGTGTTACAAAATGTAGTTGAATTAAAATTAGTAATTCATATAACTAAATTTTGGTTTCTATGTGAGATAACCTTGTAGAACAAAGAGGAGACTAGTTGACAGATGCAGATGTCCATGTGTGAGAGATAGATACAAAAGTCTTGTTGAAGGCCAAGGTGATCAAACTCATTTGGGTAATTTGAGAATTGGGTTTTATGTATACCAGATCCATCTTAAGTAACAATCTAACATGAGTTGAGAGAGATCAAATTTCTTCACGTGCAAACTTCTTTAAAGTGTAAAATACAATGTGTTATTTTTCATTATTCATTGTGTTATAATATATAGTTAATTTACGCTAAAATATTTTACATGACATCTAGATCCAAACACTTCATTTTTTTTACTATAGTCGATATTATTTTTTTATTTATAACACAATTTTTGATTTTGATTTTAATTTTAATACAAATTTAGACATCCCCTCATACTCGGTTGTAGAATGGGCCTCTTTGTTCAACTAGTCAATCATAAAAATGGTAAATAAATAGCATTTTACAGTATTTTTCTAAGAAATCATGTAAAGTTGTGTTACTTTGGTATCTACAGTGTCGGTACCTTTATGACAACATACGTGCTATTGGAAGAATCTTTATTTACAAGTAACATGCTGCTGACTGGGGAATGTGAATCTTGCACGGCCGTTGATGACCAGAGAAATAGTGACCATTGCAACTATTTTTTAATGGTTAATAGTTGAAGCAGTGGTCGTTGTCTTTGGTGATTCCTTGCGCACATAGGGCACTTCTGATTAGCCTTACAGATTCACTTGTCCGCATAGGGACTCGTGCGCCTAATTCATTGCTTTATGAAGTATTAGTTAAACTCTCTGGGTAACGATCGATGGCTCTCTTTTATTTTTATTCTATTATTTTTATGCCTTCCGCAATGCGTCTAAGCCTCACCGACGTTGCTTATTAAAAACAAAATCCATTTATAATGGAATAAAATCATTTATTTATTCGATTAGAATTAGTAACTTTTATATTTATAAATATAAAATCTAGGATAAGAAAATTATGTTAGGTAATTTTTCTACCTAATTTTTTTTATAATATATAGTAAAATTATTATAATATGGTAGTAAAATTATTAAATATATAAATATAGGTGAAGTTTAATTTATAAATGAAATAATATTTTTATTAGGATTTAGTAATACAATATTAAGTAAGAATGTTTTTTTTTAAATATATTTTTGAATGGACAAATAGATTCAACACCCTCAAAAAAATCTTAGGGCATTCAAATTCTATAGATTAAACAACATAAACTCAAGTTTATATATATATATATATATATATATATATAAACTCAAGTTTATATATATCTATCTATATATATATAGATAGATATATGTATGCATGGGTTGATTATATTTTACCTATATATTTTAAGTTTCTCTATATATATGGAGCGATATATTTGATGCAAATTAAATGGTTGTTTTTACATGTTTTTAAATATATGAAGTTATGAGTTATTGTTAAGTATTAGTGTTAGACACATTTTAGAGTATGACATAGTTAAACATTGTTTACTATATTTTGGTAAGATGTTTGACCACTATTAACAATGACTATCTATAATTTCCTATATTTGATTATGATTTCCTCTAATTCATTATGGTTTATTGTAGACAACTGATGGTTAACTTTAGTTAACTTGAGTTGATTTTTATTTAATATGGTTGATTATGTTTGAATTTGGTTATATATCCTTCATTATAATTATTTTTTGTTAATCATTGTTTATTGTTGATTATAGTAAGCTCTCCAACCTTCAAATATCCCTTTATGAATGTTAGAATTATAAATGATCTAATGATGGATATGGATTTTGTGATATTGGTATGAGGAGACTTTCTCCAAGGATTTCTTGTCATAGACAAATGTACCAAAGGTAGTCATTTTTTATTTAAATATTATTACTTTAGTTTTGTTGCTATTAATAGTCATATCCATCATGGAGTATAAATCATAGACGAGTTTCTTTCCAAGATCGTAATGACTCCTTATGAAAACAACAATATCATTACGATATAGAAAAAGAGTTATGACCATATCGTTAAGCTTGGGCGAACAACTCTTCTAGCTTATCAATTTATATGTCAAAAGGGATAGGTGATAAGAGGCACCCTTGCTTGATTCTAATATTTCATTTAATTTCCATCCATCGATCCTCAATTGTCATAAGATTCTAAATAACATTCTCATACATCTTTGTCATAATAACCCTAAACTCAAAAGGAACTATTATTTCTTCTACCCTCTCCCATATCTTTGTTCTAGGAATAGTATTTTTTTGACAAAATCTTTTCTAAAGTAAAAAAATCATGAGAAGAGATAGGTTTTATTATTTTAGAATTCCATTATAAGTATCCTAAGAGTAACAAGATGCTCCATGGTTGAGTAATGTCTCATAAACCTACATTCATTTTTGGCTAGTTTACCATGGATTTCAAGCCAAAGGATAATGTTCTTTTCCAAAACAAGCTTATACAACCTAGCTAAATGGTGTCTCATCATGATGTTGCTGTAATTAAAGGGGACTATTTTATCCAAACTCTTCAATATATGGACAATAGGGCTTTGCATCCAAGGATTAATGAAGCCTTGCTTCACTACTAATTAAAATATCTTGTGTATGCATGGGATGATGATTGGTCTCTTTATTTTAAATTTAATAGCTTCCTAGCCTTAAATATCATTAAATTCCCCATTACCTAGCTAGTTAAACCCAAAATAAATGTCTTCCAAATAAAATATATCATCATTTATAAAGGAATTCAAAATAGTGTCCATGGAGTTAGGGGATACATATAGTCTTATAAGCTAAATATCTTAGTTCTTCAAAAGGAATCAAATGGTGTTGTTTAGTTTTGCAAATCTTAATTTCCTTCCAAAACTTTATAGGATTATACTTAGGGAGCGGTAGTAAAAGCTCTTAATTTCTAATTATATAGTATATTTTCTTTCCTTAATAAGATATTTACATTTTTTTTACCTTATCAAGTTTTAAGATTTCATTATGAGCATGTGTAATAAGTTTCCTCCAAAATTTACTAAGGTTAAACTTAGAGAATTATAGTAATCACTCTTGCTTTCTATATATATAATATCTTTTCTTTCCTTTAATAATATATTTCTATATACTTATATCTTAGGATGTTTTAAGGTTTCCTTAAGAGCAACCCTAATTTCTTTCCTCTAAAATTTTGTAAGGTTAGACACAATAACTTTTCTTTCTTTTTACATATATAGTGTCTATTTTTTCCTCTAATAAGAGCTTTATACATATTTATCTTATCAATTTTTAAGGTTTTGATAAGAGAACCCCTAATTCTAAGGTTAGAATTAGAGAGGTTTCTGATTAATAGCAATTCTATTATCATTATCATATTAAGGACACTTATTTCCACTATTCTTCTTATATAGAAAAGAGGGTTGTAATAAAACTATAATAGATATTTATGTTATTTTTATAAGCTAAGATGTGTAAATACTTATCTAAATCCTTTAAAAATAGATCTATTTTAGTCTTGTAAAAAAGTAGGTGTCTTTGACTCTCACAATTCTCATGCATATGCTTGTCTTTCACGGCCAATTTTAGAGTTAAGGTTAATGGTCTATGATGGCTCATAATCATTTAAAATGTCATATTTCACAATTTGTTTGGATATTGGATATCACAATGTGGACATATCCATAAAATTACTTATAAAACCATAAATACAACCCATTTACTTGGATTTTGGGTACTTAATTATGCCATTGCATATTATTAGCTCTTTAGAACTACAGAGTTTGAATTTTTGGTTAGGTCTTCTTATTTTTTTTAATCTACAAGTTAAATCAAGGAACTCATATAGCCAAAGAGGATTAATTCTTGAATAATTACTCAGAATAACAACTTGGTTAGATGTGATTCTAGCATTAAAGTCTCCTAAGAAGACGATATTACCTTCATTCCTTAGATTGTGAATATCTGCCCTTAAGTTATTATAAGGGAAACTCTTATTTAGATTATTTTTCTTATAAAAGCTAAAAAAGATAGGTGATAAATAAAAAATCCCCGTATATTAAATGTACCTATTGAGGGGATCTATGTTATGAAGCCTAGTGTGAGGAGGCATTATTTTTATATAAGACACTATTCCTTCAATTCCGCTATTCCTTTAGAAGAGGATTTCTTGTTCCAACTTAACCACAAAATGATTAAAATAATCACCTTCCTAACTTTCAAGTAAAAAAAAAGAGTGAAATATAATATTATTTTTATTAAAATTAACATGTATGTGCGTGTTTTCACATCGAAAATACTATTATATTTATTTCCTATATGAAGAATGTGAAGATTCATGTACTTAAGGCACTATTCATACTCAACAATACATCAAAATTCTTTATGTAAGAGGATAACAGCATTCCCCAACTAGCTAACTTAAGCTTAATTGACAAAACTAAAATATGTATTACATAGATAAAAAATAAAAAATAAAAAATATGTCTATGATGTTAGAGAATAAGAAGAATATTATTACTTAGCTTTTATATTTTAAAACTTATTTTTGTCCATTAAAACAATATAATTTAATTGTAAATAAAATATTATTTTTATACCATATATATTATATTTTTAAATGTGTAAATAAATTTAATATTATTAACAATTTAAATTTATAATCTCAACACATTTTTACTTAAATTTAAAATTAATAAAAATACAATATAAATTTTTAATACAATTTAAACCCATTTCAAAACCTAAACATAATAATTTAAATATGTGATCCCAGCAAATCTAAAAATAATAACTTAAATTTTGTAGTTCCTACCAATTCCAATGAAATTTCAATATAAATTAAAAAAAGGACGGAAAAGGATTTAATATCAATATCAATTGAAAAAAAGGGCGATTTAGAATCTTGTAGCAGACAGGGCTCATTCAGTGCTTATGGACTTCACTACAAAATGGTTGACTGAAGCCGTGGACATGTCATTATAATGGCTCATTTAATGCTTCTTGGACATTATTATAAGAATGTCCGACTCATAGATTTTGAGTTTAAGTCATATAACGGTTTAATTTACGCACTCTCTCTTTAATATATCATCCGAAAATATAAACTATACAATGGAAGACTGTCCATAAATTTCATATATGATTATTTTAATGCCAAAAACAAATATAGATCTCGGTGGAATTAGTAAGAGCGAAAAACGCCCTTCGGACGAGGTGCATAGTTAATAAAAATGCATAGCTTTCAATGTGAAGTCTTGGTATAGGATTTTTGCATTCGAAATTGATACTTCTAAATACGTGATTGGTAGAGTAAGATGGATAATCCATATGTGTCCTGACAGGTATTTTTCTTGCCAGATAATTCAAAGTAGTTGACATGGTTTAAACAGTAGGGTTGTAGGGTTGTAACAAACTAAGAGAAACTGTAGTATGAGCAGATATTATTTTGTGAAATAAACCTGTTTAGATACCCGTTGAACTCGTGCATTGATTCTTCATGTTCCGTTTAGTTTCAGTTTTCCCTACTAATTTCCCATTACCGGTAATGGAAATAGTAATAGGGTTGCATCTCGAGATCTGACTAAACTACCCGTCCAATTTTCAAGCGTGATTAAGGTATCTTAAGCACTAGTATAGTTAAGGAGACTTGGTGCGGTTAAAAGTTCCTGAGACCAAGAACATCAACTCATTAAACTAACGCCCGCACAGTAAAATTTCAAAGAAATATATATTTTAAGGACGTTGAATGTAGACCATATTTAATGAATTTATTTTATTTATTTATACGATGACCGAATGGTTCGTCAAATTACAGATGAATACAGTGAAATAAAAACTAGCATATATTTTTTTAATGAGCGAAAATAATGTGTTATTTTTTATTGTTTAAATTGTATTTTAAAAGATTATAGAGATTATATAGTTTATTATTATTTTTTTTATTATAACTTACATTGTTTTTTATTTAGAGAATATTTTTTTTTTTTTTATTTTAAGAGAGATAGACGTACTTACACATAACTTTCACAATAAAATACGAAATAAACTTCTTATTCAAAACATAAAAAACCTAAAAAACACCCTTCACTCCCACTATTTTATTGATATAAAATTTGAAATACTTTCACTTCCGTCTATTTTATTGATTCAACATTAGTGTTTAAAGAATGTTGGGTTAACTTTAAAATTTTGTTTAACTCATGCTCGATTATTCCAATATCAATTGGATACCATAGTCGTAAAATATAGTATTTGGGTTAATACTTCAATCTATTTTCACACATTGATTTTTAAATTTGCCAAATCTTTTAATTTATTTTATTTTTTAAAGCATTTTTTAAGCAATCTAATACAAAATAAAAGCATCTTTTAAGCAATCTAATACAATTTTAATAAAATATTTTAAAATAAATATTTTATTAGGAAAAAAATTTAGCCCACCATTGTTAGATTGTAACTTAAAAAAATCACACAAAATTATTGAAAAACATTCAAATATTCCCTTTTTTCTGAACTTTCTTTGTTTTAATAATAAATACTCCAAGATACAAAAGTATCGAAGTATCGAACCTCCGCAAGTACTTCCTGTTTTCCTCTAAAAACCCTGAAACACTATTATCCGATAGAACGACAAGGCGTTACATAAGTAATGAATATTTCCGCGTCAATAAACGACCATTGTTGTCTCGATATCCAGATATTGGAACATCGAAATTATTTGCAAGCCATATATCCTACTATGGCTGGTTTGATGGTATCCTGCTACAGTTACTGCCCTGATACTGCAATAGGGTGAATATCCCAGTGTTCCTCTGTTTCATATCGGAATATTCATATATATATATATATAAACAATGTGCGTCACCTCATTTGTTGACAACCAACCATGTTTCAACATGTGGCACAACTGGCATATCAGCTATCGTGGCATCTGATGTGTCATATGATGTGGCCGTTTAGAGGGTAATGGATGTGGCATATAATGTATTGGATGATATAGCATCTTGCATGACATCTGATGTATATTTTACATGTCAGCATGTTACACATGGAAGATGCTGACAAGGTTCCAATATAAAGTTCCATGCGTCAGCATGGATGTTTTGTAGTAATTTCTTTAATATTTTATTTTTAGCCCGTAGCTATCCGAGATCATAGATGTTAACTAATGGGAAGCGAGGACAGAGATATCACTTTCAAATTTTCTCCTTCTATAGGAGTCACTTCCATGTTAGATTTTTAGCTAATGACTACCCCCAATAACATTGACCACCCTATATCCCAAGCCCAAGGGACTGCGCTATGAAGTGGTGGATGATTGTTTGTTTAAGTGAGTGTCATTAAATGAATATGATATAAACGTCGTAGCTACATCGATTTGATATAAAAAATGTTGTGTTAAAAGCTATAAGCTGATATATTGATATTCTAGTTGTTCTAATGTTCCAATATTGGAATGTCAGAAAAATTTTCATAATTAAAATTTTGATGAAAAATTGATTTCTCATATTCGAAAAGTGGTACTTATATTTGTATTTTTTGAAGTCTTAAATTCATTTTGTTGCTTACACACATCTTCCAATATTAATGCTACATGATCAAACATCTAACATCACTTCATTATTTATGTTTTCATGATTGTGTCATCTCTTGGAATGTTTCAATATTTTGATTTTCAAGGGGTTAAATTTATTTTTACATTCAAAAATGCAAATAGATTGAATTCATTTATGTATTCAAAAATGAAATTTAAAAAATGCAAAATTAGTATCTATATATCTATAGATAGAGAGAGAACTAATGTAGAATAATCTTAATCATTATTATCAAGTAACTATTGAGAGATCAAATCTTTGGAAGTGCAAATTTTTTATGTTTTACACTATAAAAACGTTTTGCACCTCAAAAGATTTGATCCCTTAGCAATCCATGATTAAAGTGAATAATTACTGATTTTTATGACCATACCTTCTCCTCTAAATAGTAAATATCAAAATACTATATTCTAGCTTATAAAATTATTTTTCAATTTAATCTATACTAAAAAACATTAACCATTATTTGCACCCTATGATAGATTTAAGAAGACATAGCTTTCTATGAGATGAAAAAATCAATGATGACAAAAATTATATTGAAGGGTCGGTTGCATTCGAGAGCAATAAGAAATGCACTCACTATCAGTCATATGCAGACATGGAATTTCAAATCCCCTCTACCCATCAAATGAAAATTTGATGATGTTTTTGCACTTTTCATGCCCTTTAGTTTATGTTCTACGTAAATTTGTGAGTGTCAACCTCCACTCAACTGGTAACTCTCATTTGATTACTCTTGCAAATCAACTTTAACTAATCTCCCACTAAGAGGTCCTTGTTTTTTCCTAAGTTACCATATGTGTTTTGAGGTAGCATACAACCATACTTTTAAGATTAAGGCTTTTCAGTTTTTGGGGGTTAATAGTTTTGACTATGTACTTAAATTTTAACATGTGAATGAAACTAAAGAATTCCACATGGTTAGGATGATGAGGATCCTCAATCACCATTGGATGAGGTGGAGTTATGCATCCCTCGAGTGATATTAGAGGTGGAAAATCTGCATCAAGAGGAAAATACTAAATTGAAGTAACTAGTTTTTGAAGAACCATGACCCATCACCAATGACTTGTTGGTTAAGCCGAATCATGACACCTTTGATCTTATAGCTACAATCTATAATATACAGTGTTTTTAAGTAACGATGATTATTTATATCAAATGATATAAGGATCAGAACTTAGTAGTGACAAAAGATATACATAATCAAGTTCTCAATTCTCCCACATTTGTAGATAGACATAAGGAAGATCCGGATCAATTTTAATAGAAAAATACAAGATCTAACAACCATAATCTAGTACCCACCAGAATTACGTGTAAGATATTTTTACACTATCTCCCATCTCTAGATACTAGATAAAAACAAGTTAAGTTTTAGCAACACATCTAAAGATGAAAGAAAGGAAAAAGAGGTAAATCATAAACCCACTAATAGTATTCAAACACAATATGTGAGTTTGACAAATTTACAAAATAGAAGCAGAAAGAAATGATTAGAAGAAACATTGAAACTGTCACATACCTCTGTGACCCAATATTAAAAATTACCTACTACGCTCCCATTCCCCAATTTAACTTCGATTAAATTTAGAGTAAATAGTTGTCACATGCATAATTATTCCATCATCTCATGAATAAAGATTATACATGAAATTATACTCATACACTTAAAAATTCGACAACATCAAGAGTATTGAACCATAAGATATCACAATGTAATTATACTCAAAAGTTTAAAGATGCGACAACATAAAGGGTAAGGAGCCACATATAGAACATCCAAAGAAATTGAAGCCAACTAGATTAGCTGAAGAAAGTTAGCTGGAAAACTGAGCACCACCACCCAACCTAGAACTGGCTTCCTCCAGCTCACTCTCGAGCCGAGAGTTCTTGCCATGGATCAACTACCTCTTTTTGATCTCTTCAATGGATATTTAATACCCACTTTCATGATATGGTTTCATTCCGCGGTGTCCCAATTTTATGGATCTTTTAATCCATTTTTAGGATTTTCTTAGAAAAGCTCACCTTTCTCTCCCACGAAGCTTTTCCTCATAAAAGCTTGTCTTTCTCTCATGCAAGGATTTTGTGTTTTTTGTAAACTTAACATTTTTCTCTAACTAAGTTTCTTAATGGATATTTATCTGTAATCTATTAAGCTTATCTAGAATTGTATCTTGACGTCTTATCATGAAAGAGTTATACATTCCCATTCACCAATGGGATTTCATTTAGCATGAATCTCATCTTTTGGTGTCTCATTTTCCAAGTGATTAAATTATATTTATTATTTATTTAATAATAAAGTATTTACTTTCATTGTTATACCTCACACCTAGCTTTTCTTAGCTTAGGTGAACAGAGTGTTACATACTGCCCCCCTTAAAGTTACAGCGTCCTCGGTGTATTATTGCATCTTAGAATTTATTTCCTCATTCACATGACGTTCTTTTTGAATTTTTAGGTTCCCATGGCTTTTCCACATGAAACAAACCTTACGATATATAAGTTACAAAGGAGTTCTACCGTAATTCTCCTTCAATTGCTACCTATAACATTTGTTCAATCAATTATGTTAGAGACTTTAGATGCACTTAAAACAACTCAATTTTGTTTACCACAGTGAATGTCATAACTTTATATAATAGTACTGCTATTTGAGAAAATATGGGTTAATTTTGCTCGCCATTTAACTATGATTCCTTATTCTCTTTGTATTATAATAGGAATAAATGCACATTCATCAAATTCATTTGTGTGCTTGTTGAACACTTTCTTCCTGCAATTTTCTTACATTAGTCACAACAAGTCAAACTAGCTCATTTGACCAATCCGCATGTATAAAAATATCACATCAAGTTAGCTCAAAATCATAACCATAAATCATATGTAACCATCATAGGCCAGCATCGTAAATCACATGTATATACACTAGCATAAACTCTCGTACTTATCCTTGAATTACTCCTTAACTTCCACTTATGTCCTTATTCTGCACACACTCCAGATTGGTTGGCACACGAGGCAATCACCTTGTGATTTCTCCTCAACCATGTGCATTTACAGTTATACACATCAACAAACATCAAGCAATACCTACATCCACACCAGTACCATATGTACCACATGTACACATTACCACCTATACAATGTCTACCCAATAATAAATGTCCATAGCATCACATGCACGACATGTACCTTATCCACATGTTTTCAAAAAATGCTAGTATAATTAGCATAACATCAAGTCAATGTCAAATTTTACTTTATTTATTCACGCTACTTTTAGGAAATTCCAATCAAGACATGCTCGGTTTGTTGATCGGAGAATAAGTTATTCATGGACTTATTCAACTTGTGCAACTAGAGCATAACTGCAAATTTTCATATTAAAGTATTCAAGTGCTTTCATTTGGCTAATTCTTTTCATGTATCTTGTGGTTGCAAGAAATTTTCAGCAAAATGATAACATAGATGCATAATACAACTCTACAAATCCAATAACTGAGTTTTGGGATTGAATCTATCCCCTAGACAAGGTTTTAATAATAGCGGAATATGACCTCAGCAGACTATTAACTATGATGGTTAGTCCAGTATGCAATTCATCATTTAATTTGAAGTCTAATGATAACCATAACTTTGTATTTAGTCAAGAAAATAATCGTTTTGTACTCAAAAGTAATCCACAAATAAACTGGCTATGTCATATGATTTCTTGTTTGTTCATTTTAACACTACTTCCAACACCTTGTCGGCCATGAATAATTCAGTGTATCTTCAAAACCAATCGAACAATTAGTATGTAAGTGCATACACCTCCTATACATGAGTCATGAATGAAGGTTACAAATTTTCACGTTCCCCAATCTCTTAAATTCCAGTCTACTATGTGGATACCCCACCTTAACACTAGATCATGACCTCGTAGAATAAAATTCATTTCTTGGAAACCAAATCGATTATTGAATTATTTATGCAATAATTCTTACATTATCAATGTAATCTGACAAGTAGACTTGTCCAATATTGCTTGATAGGAAATAATGCTACAAAATATGCATCTCAGATTGTATAATTGTCAATTCATTTGAATAGATTGCTAGATATCATTTTATCAAAACCATTTATCTTTTACAAAAATCTCACTTACCACTACCACTGAGCCATCCAAGATGGTTAAAGCATCCTATTGATTTAACAATGAGTTGTTGGATTGTTTATTATTCTCTCTCTTCCATAACATTTTATATGTCACCCGTATGGTATATGTATTACTAGCATAAGATCCTTATATCATCATAAGATGTATTAATGCGAAACCTTTTGGGTTTATCAAGAATTTTTGTATATATTTAGACAATCATGTTCTGAATCTAGTGTAAAATTATTGTTATTCATTAGGCTACTTTGAATTGCTCAATTTCTACTTCAATTTCATTGGCCACTCCATATCTATTGTGAATTTCCATTTATATAATTTTAATCTTATCAATCTCCACAAGAAGTACATTTTTAATATATACAATCATTCTACTAGAAGCATCTTCTTCTTGTTGCATATTTGAAAGGTTCCTATTTGTGAGATATTAATATAACTCCATCTATTTCTGTATGGATATGCACATCAAGGTTGTCAATTTTGAGGTTGCATACTTGAGTTGCAATAATTTATAGATTGAAATTTAAGTGAACTTGAGAATGTTCCCTTGAGGTTGTATTTAATATTTTCTTACAACTATTCATTGACAAGCACTAGGAGATGCTTTTACACTCATATTCTTATTTTTACCCTAGATGTAATTTTGGGTGTCAGTCCCATGGACCTTCTTATTAGAGCCATAAATTATTAATGTATGGTGTCTTCTCCAACATGCATATAGTGAGTTGTATTGCATTTGTGCACTCACTTCACATTCTGACACTAGTTCTATTTAGATTGGAATATAGTTTGTGCCTCTTATCTACCTTAGTTACAATTATTTAGTTATTTCTTTACTCAAAAGAAATGTGTAGGTTCCAAACTATGCATGTCCAAATATGCATGTTGTTACTGAATATTTGAATAATGAGCTAGTAAGGTTGAGTTCCTTACAATAGTGTATATTTGAAGCGTTTTCCCCCTAAGGGTGAATTAAACAGTTCAACTAGTGGAAAAACCACATCCAAAAATGAATTGCATGATTAAATGTGGATGCACAAAATATTAATTTTAAAGACAATTTTAAAAATGCATAGTCTCATACCATATACATAGACTTGTCATTTCATGGGAAACTTCATGAAAATATACCTTTAGAATTTGATCTACGATGAAACCCACTTAATTAACCATAAACTTTTGTTAACATTGATAGGATGTCATGAACTTCTTTCCTGATGATTTATATAGTTTTCATTTATATACTTTTATTTTTTATTTTTCCTCATATTGGCCATGAACTATGGAACAAAAACACTTGACATTTCATCTATTTTTGTTTGTGAGTTGCCTTATAAGTGTTCAACATATCCTCCTTCATATATCATCCTTTCTTAGGATCACTATAAGCATAAACTTTATTCCATTAAGTTATGTCCTTGTATAACAATCATACCAATCATAAATTAAATTTTGATATGAGTAGAATAATATGATAATCGTATCACTAAAATCCATCATCCCCCTTTCGATGTAATAACCATACTTTACCATTATTAAAAATTTATTCATTCCTCCCACTCTACTATGAACATCTAAAACATCTTGAACCAATTTCAAATCATGGTATAGAGTATTTGTTCGTTAAGACTTCACTTTTGGAAGAAATTCCACACATAAAATAAAAATCTAATCTTCACATAATTCCTAACATTAAATAAGTCGGCATAATTAAAAAGGTAACCTAATTATGGTTGACGATTTCTACTTATTGGAATAATCATCATGTTATTTGTTGTCATTTCTTTGCATTTCTCTTTATTCCACTACAACATTGGAAGGTTCTATGTTATATAACATATTGCAGAATTATTTGTTTCCATATAATGTTTCACAGTTCCTTTCTCCCACAATGCTACTATATCTATCCACAATACTTAGGCTTGAGAAATTAAATATAAGTGCAATGATGAAATCCCTTCTGGTTCATTCATCAAACTCAACTATAGCCATTATAGCGTATCTTAACTCAATTTTTAAATCATGGTAATTTGTGAAAAATTTGAGTCATCCATGCACGTAAGAATACCAATGCAGCTCATTGTAACCACACAATGAGCCATACATATATGTAAGCACATGCATGTAATCACGTCATAAGTTTGGAACAATATACATTCATCATATGCAACATGACAGATAAACATACATACTTCAATAATAATGTAAATTTGTTAGGGTCCCACCCTAACCCCCTTATTTATGTAATGGGATCACATCATAGTCAAGAGTCAATAAAGCCCATATTAATAATTGTAAGTGGTTAATCCGCAATTAATGACGGAACCACAGTTAGTTGCAAATGGGTTGTAGTATTAGATAGATGGTATTAATAAAACCCACGGTATTGGCCCATGGTATTGCATGTATGAGTCATATATAAAGGATAGAGACTCCCTGCGAGGAGCATCGTGTCTTATTTTGTAGTCGAGCTCTACTCCATTGGAGGTTGCCCCCTCGAAGAGGCAAGTGAACATTACTCTCTGAATAATAAAATCATTTCTATTCTGTGTTCTGGGTATCTTTTCTTCGCATATTCTGTATTTGGGTATCATTTTGCAGGTTAAGAGCATAACAAGTGGTATCAGAGCACTTTCAAGGGCCGGTGGGATCTCCATTTCTTAGCAATTTTTTTTTTTGGCTAGAGAAGTGTTACGGCGTCTTTAAACCACGGGATCTGTCGTTGAGCGCATAAACCTGCGGATTTGGGGAGGCATGCACGCAGGAAATACAAGAGGTGGTCACGTCTATTGGACTCCCTTGTAACCCCTGTGGGTACCCCTTCGAGTAGTAGCGCATTAGACAGAACCGCGCACGGACTGTCTTCCCACGTACCCTCTGGGTATGTCGGAAGCCCCCTAGGCTCCCTTGAAACCTCGCCATAGATAAACCGTCGGCCGTCTCGCGGCTACAGTACACCGAGAATAGCACTCAGAGAGATTACTCGCCCGTACGATAGGGTAGTCGGGTTGTACGGCTAAGGGTACAGTCGATCCTCCTTAGTTAGAGCCCTGAAACATTGGGCCGAGTACTACTACCAGACCCTTATGTATATTGCGATCTGTAGCACCTGACACTCCTCAAGACCATAGTTCCCTTTTCTATCAGGGGATCAGACATCATCTCTTCCAGATCTGCTTGTGCAAAGGGATGCAGTAGCAGCAGACATCAGTCCCGCAGTCTCGAGTTCGCAGATCAGCCATTCCGATCTATTAGATCCATCAGATCCGCAGAACCAGTCTGTTCCTCTACCCAGAGCTATCAGATCCGCCATTCAGATCTCTCAGATCCACCAGATCAGAGTCGTTGTGAAGGGTTCCTATATCGGGGTATAGTTTTCGCAGGACTTTTGGCTGCATTGACATTTTGAGGATTTGGCCACTGCAGTATTGATAAGGAAGGAGTAAAACTCCGTTAGGAGTTTCAAGAAAGAAAAAAAAAAAGTCTGAGATCTTTCGGGGCGCTTATTGGTGATCTAGCCCATCAGAATCAGGACGACGAGCTGAGCACGGTGGTACCATTCACTTCTTAGTGAATTTTTTTTTTTAGGCGGTCCCAATTTTCAAAAAATCCGGTTGGTGTATGGTAGAAACTAGAGCTCAAGCGATGGCCAATGAAAGGATGGACAAACTTGAAGAATCATTGCAAAACCTCCACATTCAGCTTACCGGACTATGTAGCATGGTCGAGAAAATAGGCCCGAAGGGCAAGGAGCAAGCCCACGAGGAGGCGTATAATGGCAATGAACACAATGAGGGTGAGTCTAGCCACTCTCCTCACATCTGGCACACCCACGCAAAACCCAGTAAGTGACCTCCCAAGTTGGATATGCATAAATTTGACGGTTCTCACCCGTCGGCATGGATAGCACAAATGGAGCAGTATTTCAAACTGAATCGCATCTTCGATGATGAGACTCAGCTTATGTTGGGGAGCATGTACTTGGACAATGAAAGGTGGCAATGGCGGGAATGGCATCAACGTTGCACTGGACATTTTAAGACTTGGACCAAATTCACCAAAGCTCTTCAAGACCGCTTTGACCAGGAATCATCTTTTTTGGGTCATCTTACTAAGCTCGACAGACTGGTACAGTGGATGAATATATTACAGCTTTTGAAGCCTTAGCCTTCCGCACTTGGGGTCTCTCAGATGTGTTCTACACGGAATGTTTTATCAGCGGTCTTAAAGAAGCTATCAAAGCCCAAGTCCTACTGCACCACCCTCCCACATGGATGGAGGCTTGCAAGGTAGCTCGTAACGTGGAGCGTGCATTAGCAGCCCAATACAGTCGCCAAAATTTCTCCGCTAAAGGTCGCCCCCCACAGGCTCACAACACGACTCAAACACTTAAGGTCCAAAAGGTGTCACCTGCGGAAATGGCCGAAAGAAGAAAGCAAGGCCTATGTTACTACTGTGATGAAAAATACTCCCCAGGTCATAAATGCAAGGAGCCCAAATTTTTTCAAATTGATGCCACTGACTACAGCTCAATAGAGGAAGATCCACCACTGGAGGAACATGAGCCGCTAGAAGAAGACAACCAAAAGGACAATGTCTCTGACGAACCAGTTATTTCGTTGCATCCTTTGGTAGGGATTTCTTCCCCTCAAACTCTCAAAATCAGAGGTTTTATTAAACATCGCCCAGTAGTAGTGTTGATTGATAGTGGAAGTACACATAATTTCATCCATCAAAAAGTCGCAGAAGCAGTGCATTGTTTTGTACGAGCAGTTTCTAACTTCCAAGTTCAAATTGCGGATGGAGGCACAATGAAATGTGAAGGCCGCTGTGAAAATGTCAAACTTCAAATGGGGGATTATCAGTTGAAAACTCACATGTTTGCCATACACATGGGGGGTTGCAACATTGTCCTCGGCGCTGAATGGCTCCACACTCTTGGGCCAATCACAATGGATTTCCAGGAGTTATATATGAGTTTTAAGTAGAACAACTACACACATACCCTCCGTGGACTCCAGGCGGGAGCCCCTTCTATCATTAGCTCGCATAGGATGGAAATTTTTTTAAAAAAGGGCAATCATGGAGTTGTAGCTCAATTTAATGCCATCCAGGCAGTCAAAACCAAGCCTTTGCCAATTCATCCTGAGATGCAACAAATTTTAAATAACCATCTGTCGGTCTTTGACAAGCCTCATGAGCTTCCACCCTCATGAGGGGAACATGATCATAGCATCACCTTGGTTCCAGGGGCCCAACCACCAAATGTGCGCCCCTACAGATATCCGTTCACCCAAAAGAATGAAATAGAAAAAATCATCAAGGAACTTTTGGAAGCAGGTGTCATTCGTCCTAGCATTAGTCCTTATTCATCCCCAGTGGTCATGGTGCTCGAGAAAGATGGGGAGTGGCGAATGTGTCCCGACTTCAGGGCCCTCAATAAGTTGATAGTCAAAGATAAATTTCCCATCCCGGTGGTTGATGATTTGCTGGATGAACTCAATGGGGCTCAATTCTTCACTAAGCTGGATCTTCGCTCAGGCTACCACCAAATTCGCATGAAGGAAGTCAACATCCCCAAGACTGCTTTCCGAACTCATGAAGGCCATTATGAATTCCTGGTCATGCCATTTGGTCTTTGTAATGCCCCCTCTACTTTTCAGAGCCTTATGAACCACATTCACAAACCATATCTCAGGAAATTTGTCCTTGTCTTCTTCGATGACATCCTCATCTATAGTTGCACTTGGGCCACACATCTTCAGCATGTAGATCTACTCTTGCAACTGCTCCGCAAGCATAAATTATTTGTCAAGATGTCCAAGCGTTCATTTGGCATGGCAGAAGTAGAGTATTTGGGCCACATTGTGGGGCGTGAAGGTGTCTTAATTTTGTAATCGAGCTCTGCTCTATTGGAGGTTGCCCCCTCGAAGAGGCAAGTGAACATTACTCTCTGAATAATAAAATCATTGCTATTCTGTGTTCTGGGTATCTTTTCTTCGCATATTTTGTATTTGGGTATCATTTTGCAGGTTAAGAGCATAACAAGATCCAGGCAATGCAGGAATGGCCTCAACCTAAGACCTTGAAGAGCTTGAGAGGATTTTTGGGTCTCACAGGCTATTATCGTAAATTTGTTTGCAACTATGGTCGCATAGCGAAGCCCCTCACCCAACTCCTAAAGAAAAATTCATTCTTCTGGAATGAGGAAGCACAACAGGCCTTTAAAGCTCTAAAAAATGCCATGTGTTCCACTCCAGTCTTAGCACTACCTGACTTCACCAAATCTTTTGTCATTGAATGTGATGCTTCGGGTACAGGTATTGGGGCGGTCTTAATGCAGGAAGGGCGACCGTTGGCCTTCACAAGCCAGCAACTTAGTGGGAGGAATCTGGGCCAATCTACCTATGAGAAGGAAATGATGGCCATCTTACATGCAGTCGAGACCTGGTGACCTTACTTATTGGGGCGACATTTCCAAATCCGCACAGATCATCACAGTCTTAAATATTTTTTGGAGCAACGCCTATCCTCCCCACAAAAAAATAAATGGCTAGCGAAAATGCTGGGATATGATTATGAGATCATTTACAAGAAAGGGAAAGACAATAGTGTAGCAGATGCATTATCTCGCCAATTTGAGGAGGAAAGTACTCTGCTAGCAATTTCCCTCCCCATTCCAGAATGCATTGAAGAGGCTCGCAGGGAATGGTTTTCACACCCCGGGCTCTCCCAACTCATTTCTCAATTGCTGGTAGATCCAAATTCCACCAAGGGTTACTCGTGGCAGGATGATATTCTTCGCTACAAGGATAGAGTCGTAATATCACCAACATCCACTCTCAAAAGTCGCATTTTGGCAGAATTGCACTCATCTCCCATTACAGGACATTTGGGCTTTCAGAAGACGTATGCTCGCACCAGAAGATCATTTTTTTGGACAGGCATGAAAAAGGACATCCTTACTTTTGTAGCAGAATGCGATGTCTGTCAATGCCACAAGGGGGAAACCATCAACACACCAGGCCATTACAACCATTGCCCATTCCGGCATCAATTTGGACGGAGGTTTCTATGGATTTCATTACAGGTCTTCCAAATTTAGGGAACAAGTCAGTCATCATGGTGGTTGTGGACCGATTGTCAAAGTATGCTCATTTCTGCACCCTACCCCACCCGTTTACACCAACTTTGGTTGCTCAATCTTTCATGGATCATATCTTAAAATTGCATGGCATGCCCACTTTTATTGTGTCCGACCGCGACCCGATCTTCACCAGTAATTTTTGGCAGGAACTCTTCAGAATACAAGGCACTCAACTAAAACTCAGTACTTCCTATCATCTGCAAACAGATGGTCAAACCGAAGCCGTCAACAAATGTCTAGAAACCTACCTTAGGTGTTTCACTTCAGAAAAGCAACACCTTTGGGTACAGTGGCTATCTCTGGCTGAATAATGGTATAACACCAACTATCATGCCACCACCAAAATGACTCCCTATGAAGCAGTATATGGTCAACTCCCGCCTTCACCTACTTCGTATCTCAAGGGATGCTCAAAAGTACAAGTAGTGGATCAACTCCTACAACACCGCACAACTATGCTCGCCCATCTTCGAGAGAATCTTCATCAAGCTCAGAACCACATGAAGCAACAGGTAGACCAGCATCGCTCAGAGCGCCAATTTCAAGAAGGGGATCAGGTCTTTTTATGGCTCCAACCATATAAGCAAACATCACTCAAAGACAAGGGGTGTCAGAAACTCTCTCCCAATTTCTACGGACCATATCAAGTACTTCAGTGCATTGGAGAAGTGGCCTACAAGTTGGCCTTGCCACCTACTGCAAAAATCCATCCAGTTTTCCATGTCTCATGCCTCAAGAAAGTGATTGGGAACAATTGCAGAATTCAGACCAGTCTACCTGAATTGGAAGAAGAAGGGTCCATCTGGCTTCAACCCGAACAGGTCCTAGACACACGATACAAGCAACTGCGTGGCTGCATGATTAAGGAATTCCTCGTCAAATGGAAAGACACCTCTTCGGAAGATGCAACTTGGGAACCAACCACTATTCTTCAGCAGTTTCCGTAGCTTCAGCCTTGAGGACAAGGCTAGTCTTAAGGGGGAGGGCATGTTAGGGTCGCACCCTAACCCCCTTATTTATGTAATGGGATCATGTCATAGTCAAGAGTCAATAAAGCCCATATTAATAATTGTAAGTGGTTAATCCGCAATTAATGACTGAACCACAGTTAGTTGCAAATGGGTCGTAGTATTAGATAGATGGCATTAATCAAACCCACGGTATTGGCCCGTGGTATTGCATGTATGAGTCATATATAAAGGATAGAGACTCCCTGCGAGGAGCATCGTGTCTTATTTTGTAGTCGAGCTCTGCTCTATTGGAGGTTGCCCCCTCGAAGAGGCAAGTGAACATTACTCTCTGAATAATAAAATCATTGCTATTCTGTGTTCTGGGTATCTTTTCTTCGCATATTCTGTATTTGGGTATCATTTTGCAGGTTAAGAGCATAACAAAATTATTAAATCCAAAGAGAAATTATTCATATAATTATGAGATGATTTATGCATAAAAAAAATTAGATCATATAATTATACACACACAAGTACCCATAATGTGATTACTGCATCCTGAAAGCCCTGAATATTCTTACTTGATATAAGGGACTTCTTATTTAGTAGAATAACTTATTTTCCTAAAATACTTTCCCTTCGAAAAATACCAATTGTGGGGTTTGAACCTACACACAATTATGGAGAGATGTTCTTCAATCGGGCTAGTTAGCTTCTCGGCCTCTCAAACTTATTTAAGTAGGAATTCACGATGGCTTTTTTGGATGGCTGAAATAGAGACGTCCTCTTCATACAACTAAATCCTATATAAGCAAAAAATTCTATGCTCCTCAAACCTCTAGCTATCATATAAAAAAGAGTCGAATTAGCTTATGTGACCAACAAATTGTTTATTCCTAAGAGCATCCTTGTCAGCATAGCCAGTTGCTCCGTCGAGCCTCCTCTGGATGGTGAGGCTCCATAAATGTTTCAACCTCACCCACCAGGTTCCATATGTTCTACAACACACAAATGAAGCTCGTATACTCTTAGCCAGGAATATAACTTTGGAATTGACAGGCCAAGCACCACAAAAACCAGCCTAATATTTTTCACCTCGATAAGGAGGAGGAATTTATCAGAGGCAATAGAGGGGTTCTGCGAAACAGAAATAATTGAAATATTATAATATTTTATGCTTCCATCACTTTGAATCTGTTAGTTTCATCCTATGTCACCGAATTTGTCAGATTTCCGGCTCTGGAGGTACACAATTTTTTCCCTATGTTTATCTGCTAGAGCCTTCCGAATAATGCGCATACATGCATTCCGCAGGAATTCTGGAAATTCTACCGAACTGTCGAATAGAGCTGAAGCTCGACGCTTCATGAAGCTCGTTGACAATGAGGATATGTTGGGGTTTGGTTTGTATCAAAATCTGTCTCTTCTTTTCAATGAGAAAACACTATGCTGGAGATTATACCTGGGTAAAAGCATGTTATTGTGTCTTATTATATGGAAAAAGCAAAAAAGTATTCAAATGAAAAAAGATAAAAAAAATAATATAAAGATATCAATTAAATGAATTGAGTTTTATACTTGAAATGCTAAATTTGTAACAAGCTAACTCAAAATAAATTTTAGTAAAAGCTATAGTGAACCTATTTAATGGGTTTAGAAAATATAAATAATTTTATAAAAAGTAAATACTAAATTTGCAAATAAGTCAACTGATAGTAAATATTGGTAAAAACTATGGTTAATCACTCACAAAATATAAATAACTTTATGTAAAGTTAAATGAAATGCTAAAACTCTTTAAAAATATATATAAAAATAGAATTAGAATTTCTAAACAAATAATTTTATATATTATATTTTGAATAATATAAAATATGTTATTATAATCATAATTAAAAAATTTATTATAAAAAATTAAAATATATTTTAAAAATTTTCAAAAAAATATTTTAACATTTTGTTATATGTTATTTTCAAATTTATATTAAAAAAAATTGATTTTATAAAGTTGAAAGGTTAGTTTCTTGGGTCGCGGTTTTATATATACCAAAGGATCATTTTTACTAGTATTTTAATAATAATTAAAAGATATGCTTACTTTTTATTTTTAAATTTGTTTATCAATCTTTAGAATGTTTACAACACATCTCTTAAAAAAATTGGAATTGAAAAACATAAATCAATAGAGAAATGGGGGGTCACAGTTTTGTCACTACTTAAAAATTTATGTAAAATATTAATGATATCTTTTAAAGAAAATGAATAAATTAGATAAAAAATATATATTAAATTTTAGAATAAATATGACATGAAATTGAATTTAAATTGACATGTTTTGTCTTCTTTTACCACCACCTAATTTTTGATGATTTTGTAAATTTAAGAGTAAACTTTCCAACTCCATTTATTTTTATAAAACTTCTTTGCCACAAAAAGAGAAAAAGTGATACACATTAACATGCTTTTACCCACCTCCCATGTTTCCCCGACATCAATATATCGCTTTAATATAGGAGGTATTTTAGAACAGTCTAGCCGATCCCAATGTAAAGATAAGATAGAACTAATATGTGGTCAGCTAAAAACACTAGATAACTATTATCCAAACGAAATGTGTTGATGGCGTGACAATCCAGATAACCATTAACCACTAATTTCTTTAAGGAGCCTATTCATAAGGATAACCACTATCCCACAAGTATCCTCCTTATCGAAACATCTCCATTTTATTGATTAAGTTGAGTAGACAGAGTGATATTGTAGATCAAAAAATGGTAAACATTAGTCTTGTCGATTGAATTACACGTGGCCTCTGTTATCTAAATCTACAACAAAAAGGAAAGATAGACCTACAATCATGTTTTCAATGGAATAAACATTATCCAAATGACTAATTTTAAGGTAACTCAATTAGAAATTACTCACAAACTCTTCCATATCAGCGGATAAGGTAAGCAGGAAAAACGACTTTGTGGATCGAAAGGGAACAATGGTCCTTGAGGTGATTTTCTTCGTCACTCCAATTGGAAAGGTGTGGTTGTGTTTTAAATCAGATAGTTTCAAAAGCTTCACTAACGACAGATTTCACTCGTACGGGTTTTGAAAAACTCATGAACCAGTAACTCCATTCAAGCAAAAGGTGTAAAGAAAAATTGGTTGGTAATACCATTATGTCTCTATTGCGCGTCATAGCCTCCCCTCCTTAGAGCTAGTTTTACTTGACACAGCTTCGATTCAATCTATCATAAGTGTTGTAGAGGGACATGACTCTTTCACAATTCATTGCTAGTTTTCAAACATAAGACAACATTTTTGTACATGTTATGTAATCTATGAACAATTTGAAAGACCTTTATTTCTACATACTCGCTGCTTGTCCATAAAGTTCCAACGCCCGTCCCGTGTAATATTATGTAATTACTGAGCGGCATGTCCTCTTTCACTACCTAGGGATCCTTCATTGTTTTGGTTTCATCTTGATCTTTATTCGCGCAGGATACCCACCAATTTTCAATTATATTAACTCAAAAGCCTTCAACTTTAGTCTACACACTCGTAATACGCTGAATGTACATCTATGATCAGCTAATAATGAATGTATGTTTATAGAATGTTTCCCTTGAATGTCAAGGTGAGTATCTTCTCCTTCTCCACTTATAGCCCTCTACGGTACTGGTCCTCGGATGAAAAATACAATTAGGCAGGCTAATGCTTTAGACTTTGTAGGATCTAAATCACTCGCATTCCATGCCAGTAAGAGAACGAGAGACATTAAATATCTGTTTTGGACCAAAGCTAAAAATAATAGTTTCAGAAAATAGTTTATAGGCATTGAATTGCTCTAAAACGATAGTTGGAAACCTAGGGAGCCTCTAAAGTCCAACAGGGAAAGGTAGACCCAAGTTTCCAAAACCCTAGAAGAAAAATTACACAAGGACGACTTATAGTATTTAAGTTCAATACCGACAGAGACGACGATGAAAAATCTTGGTTGAAGACATTACTGTGCATAGATCCATCGAGAAGGGAATTATATAACTGAGAGCCCTAATGTTTTCATAGATGACTGGTTGAAAGGAATAGTATTCATTTCAAAGTTTGCGAATGAAGGATTTGTTTCGTTTGTATTATGACAACAGAAAATATAATGACAAAATTTCACGTGGAGTGGCGATGTTGGTTCTTAGAAAGTTATGTTGATTTGGATCGTTTTTCACAACAAACTCCGCGACGTTCATGGTTACCAGAGAGGCAGACAGTTGTCATAATTATTTTTAAAGCTTAGTCCATTATTATTTAAACGAATCATTTTGCTTTCGACATGTCACAAGTGTGGTCATGGCCATTCTAAAATGAAATAGATGATAGATAACCAATACCTTAGTTCTTATGTGTAGATTAACCATTTCGACATATTTCATTACTAATCTTATCTAATTAAAAAAATTGATCATAGAAGGAGAGTTGTAATACTTACAACTATATAAAAAAATAAACAATCTATTTCATCCCCATGCATTCTTTACAACTAGAAAATCATTAATCATTATAAAAATTCCATCAGAGTATATATAAATATTGTTTGGGAAAACCATAGTATAGGCATCTAACTTGATTCTACCCTTCATTCTTCAATATAAAGTGATCTGAATTAGGGTTTCATATTACTTCTGTTTTTAAATGATCCTTTTGTGAAATTGGAAACAAAATTAGTTACATGCTGGACAAGCAATATAGGAGCTTTCACTCCACATAAAAATATCACTTTAGTTATTTCCAAATCCATAATGTCAAAGAAACTTAGTTCAAAACTACCTTTGATTTTAAGCAACTAACATAATATTCACATGCTATGGCTTCGGAGTCCTCCTCCAAACTATTTTAAGATTTAATTTCAACCTTTATGGCTTCTGGAATATTTTTTTGATAGCAATTTTATAACCAAAACCCTTTAGTGAAACTTCTTATTTGTTTAGAACCTAAAGATCATTCATACCTTACGGAGGTGGGTTGGCCCTTAGGCTGCAATATTTGAACTTAAAGCTCTAATACCATTTGTCACGTACCTCCATAACCGAATATTAACAATTGCCTACTAGGCTCCCATTCCCCAATTTAAATTCGATTAAATTTAGATTCAATAGTTATCACATGCATAATTATTCCATTATCTCATGTATATACATTATACATGCACTTATACTCATACACTTAAAAATTCGACAACATCAAGTGTAATGAACCATAAGATAACACAATGCAATTATACTCATAAGTTTAAAGATGCGACAATATAATGAGTAAAGAGACACATACAAAACATCCCAAGAAATTGAACCCAACTAGATAAGCTGAAGAAATTCACTTGGAAAACCACACACTACCACCCAACCTAGAACTTGCTTCCTCGAGCTCACCACCAAGCTAAGAGTTCTTTCCATGGATCAATTGCCTCTTGTTGATCCCTTTAATCGATATTTTATACCATCTTTCATGATATGGTTTTCTTTAGAGACATCTCGCTTTTATCGATATTTTTATCCACTTGCCTAGACTTTTCTCAGAAAAGGTCACCTTTCTATCCCGTGAGGATTTTCCTCATAAAATCTTGCCTTTCTCTCCCACAAGGCTTTTATGTTTTTCTTAAACTTAGCATCTTTCTCTAGCTAAGTTGCTTAATGGATATTTATCTACAACCCATTAAGCTTATATAGAATTTGATCTAGAAGTCTTATCATGAAAGAGTTATCCATTCCCACTCACCAATGGGATTTCATTTGGCAAGAATCTTGTTTCTCGGTGTCTCGCTATCGAAGTGCTTAAATTATATTTATTATTTATTTAATAATAAAGTATTTAGTTTCATTGTTATACCTCAGACGTAGCTTTTCTTAGCTTAGGTCAACAGAGTGCTACATACAACGGAGTGGTGTTAACGAAAACATTGATAATCAAAGCGAGATAAAACTAATTTTCGGCACAACATTATATCATATTCACTACAATAGAACTTGTAAAAATATTGTATGAGATATAAATCCCCCCTTGAAACTTATATGATGATAATTACATATATATATCTTAAGAATTAACTAATATATGTGAAAAGCATATATACCCTCACCATAGAATAGAAGCTCAATGTCCTCCTTTATCTTTGGCAGATGCTCAACATATCCCACTTTCTAATTCTTCAATGAATCATGGCCTCCCACCACAATGGAAGTAGGAGGGAGAGGAAAAGTTGAGATATCGGGAGTATTCAACCCAAACACCGACGAAAAAAGGGTAATAAGAGAAATTGATTGGATAATTTTTTTTAAGGCTTTCTTAAAACAAAAAAAATTTCATTATAGGACTTTTTAGTGACACTAATATTTGCATGTGAAACTTGAGAAATACATTCTCTAAACAATATTTTAGCAATCCATCAACATAAACAAGAATCAAATTACCAAGAAGCAATCATAACACAAGATGTGATAATAGAGTTCGTCTAGTTTTGATTACATCTCTGAGCCTTGGATAAACAATGGGGAGGCCTCTTCATTAGTATTTGTAGGAAGAAGATGAGTACATAGAAAAATATCTATCAACACAAGGAATAAACTATTACCTTGAGTGGGATCTCTCTCCAAAAAAAGGTTCTCCTACAAAGAAATAACACTCACAATACTTTTGCCTTCAACATGACAAAGGAATGACTTGTCACAAAAGTGGCATAAATATACTCTCACACATAAGTGGCATAAATGGTCCACTTGCACAAGGTGGCATAAAATGGACCTCTCACATAAAGTGGCACAAAATCGTCCTCTTGAATCCACTAATCAGATTCAAATCAAGCTCATCATCATAATGGCTTTCTCAAAATTATAAGACCAATGGCTATAAACATGACTAATTTCTGACAAAGTGTCAACATGCCTCTCTTTCAACACTACACCATATTAGTTTTTGTGCAGTGGCTAGAATGACGAATTTCCAACAAAGATTCATATCTCATTCTCTCACTGTGGTATACATAGATCATCATAACTTGCAACATGCATCCATCCTTCTAGCAAATTAAAAATAAGCAAAGCATCTAAAATGCATCATTATACCTCTCTATCTAGCGATGGCCTGAAAATAGGCCTCTCAAATCCCAAAATAGATTGCGCCATTGTGATCCCTATGAAAAATCATGAAATTTTAGTATAAATTTGACCCCATTACTGTGTGTATTTTAAATTAATTGGTTACCATGTTATTTATCTCATCTTGTATGTGGATGATATGTTCATGATTGAAAATGACAAAGAAATTATCCAGGATTTGAAGACCTAATTGTCCTCCAAATTTTACATGAATGATCTTGGTGTTGAAAACTATACTTTGGGCATGGAAATTAAATGAGATCAGGAAAAAAGGAAGCTTTAGTTAAACTAGAGGAAGTATTTTGAGATAATATTGTAGAGGTTTAATATGAATAATAGTAAATTGGTGAAGGTTCCTATTCATGTAGGTGTAAAATTATTCGTTAAACAATACCCCAAGACACAAGAAGAGGAATAGGACATGTCCCATTTTGCATACGCAAGTGCAGTCAGTAGCTTGATGTATGCAATCGTATGTACTAGACCATACATTGCACATGCAGTGGGAGTATTCAAGAGGTTTATGTCAAAACCAAGGAAGGAGCAATAGACAACAGTGAAGTGGGTTTTCAGGTATTTGGGTGGCACTAGTGATTTTGGACTATGCTACTAAGGAAGAATAGGATTGGACAAAGTTTTGGACATTCGTGGCTTTGTTGATGCATACTGGGCTCGAGATCTAGATAAGAGAATATCTACAAGTGAGTATGTTTTTAACATATTTGGAGGTGCAGTCAGTTTGATGAGTAAGGGACAATCTCCAGTGGCAATTTCAACTACAGAGGCGGAATAAATGGTATCCACTCATGAAAGCAAGGAAGTAGTTTGGTTGCAGAGATTTTGTTCATGTATGGGGTTAGTGAAATGAGCTATAAGGATAGGCTGTGACAAAAAAAATGCAATTTTCTTGGCAATGAACCATGCTTGTGATTCAAAGATAAAGCACATTGATGTTCAGTATCACTTTCTGAGGGATATGGTTAAGGACAAAAAGGTGTTCCCGGTAAAGGTGGACACTGTGAAGAATACTACAGATGCATTGATGAAGTCTATGAGTACCAATACCTTTTCTTGGTGTAGAGAAACAATGGGCATTACAAGGCTAAACTAATTACTATGCTCTCTCGTGACCCCCTATGTGGAAAAGAAAACAACAAGTGGGAGAATGTTGGGTGTGTTAGATTCTTTCCATGACTAGCCCCATGTGCGAATATGAGGGGTTAGAAGGGGGTGGTTAACCCCTCCCGTCTCGTAGTCTCGGTTTTGGGATCTAGGGGAAAATCTTTGTATATATCTGTTTTATGTTGTATTCTCTCACCATTGTTTATTTTCTGTTTTTAAGATTTTGTTTGTAGGTAATATTTGTACAAGGTTAAAACCGTGTTCTACTATGAAACAACCCCCCCATTTATAAATAACAATAGCTAAGGTTAGAGCTATAAATGGGTACCCTTTTAAATTTTTAGGCTTAGGATAATAATACCTAACTCTAAGAAAATACCTAGCAAAACCTTGCAAAACAAACTAAGGATGAAATCCACATCGCATATCCCAAATCACACTTTTCCGCATGACTATCTTAAAACACCTTCAAAAGATTGTGATCTGTGATTAGGCCTCCCACTGCGATTACTTGATAAGAACCTCCTTGTCATTTTGCGATCACATTTTGCACTTCACAAACTTTGCAAGAAAATTAGCTATGCTATCAGAATGACCGTTAGCGATTTTACAAATGTGATATTGTGATATCCGCAATCGCATTTCGCTTAATGCATCTAGTAGCGCTGTACTGTATCCTTTTAAAGATTGTGATGCGTGATTAAGAGCAGTAAAATGTGTGAAATAATAACGTTTTAAATACCAAAACGAACGAATTGACAGGTTAATAAATATGTAGTGGCCCAATGAAGGACAATCATTTTCCAGGTTATGGGTAGTTAACATCGAGTATCTCATTAAACCTTTCTCATGATCCAAAGTCATTTCACAGAAGCTTTCAATCTTAAGTACCTGATATCGTCTGCGATGATATATCTTGTCTATTTTAGGTAAGGTACAAAAGACATGTCACTAAGAAAGGTGATGCAGAAATAGAGCAAGAAGACCATTATTGAATCTGAGTTTCAGAGATGGCTCCTATCTTTTCTGATACAGTTTGCGATGATGCTAGAGGCACAACAACTTGGGAAGTTATTTACAATATGCTGGAGGACGAATGTCCTAAAATCACTATTATGAGAGCAACAGATGACTCAACAAGGCCTTCAGGACTTCAATACAGATATGCTTCCTGTTCTTTACTTCATAGGATAGGAGCAAGAGCTAGAATCCTCCCATACACAGATATGATCAGGGGGTGATCGAAAACATTATCATTGAAGATAGGAAATTTAATAATTCTAGAATGGAGCTCATAGGGTCATTCAGGGAAGATGACTTGAAGAAAATGTACCACATACCTGACCCGCAGGATATCTAGGACAACACATTTGTGGCTAACTTCACAAAGAAGAACCCAGACCCCTTCAAGCTAATTGAAGGTTGTATAGTGTTGGACAACAAATTCGAATATGACAAATCGGGTATATATGTTATAGCCTCTTTGGCAAAACCCTACAATTATGTAGTTGCCATGCTATGTAGATTATATGGGCTACCCAATAATACTAAGTTTTCTACAGAATGGATTCCTCTTATTGATGCCTGTGTTAATTCCCATATCATGAATTGGCCCTCCATCCTATCTGACAACCTAGCCACCACCATTACCGAATATCGACAGAAGAAATCCTCCTCTTCCGATAACCTCCCTTCGTTCTATTTTAGTGCCTCCATTATGGATGATATCTATTTTTGCACGACATTTCCAACCATGGGTTGCAAATGGACCTTACAGGATCCCTACCTAATCCATCTTAGTAATAAACAAATATGGGAATCGCATTACGTACCTCACTTCTATAAGATATTTTATGTTGTTGTGTTGCCCCTACATCAAATAATCTTCAATAAGAAAGCCTCTAGGTTTTCCCAAGAAGCCGTAGCAGAACTACTTACTGTCGACAAATATTTCATTGAAGAATGGTTCACCTAAATTAGGGTTTTTGGTACCACAACTGATCCACATGTCCTTCCTTTATATGTTTCTAATAAATTATTAGTAAGAGAGATTTCCTACCAGACAGTGGTAAAGGGCTTGACTAAAGTTCTCAAAGACGGAGAGATTTCCTACCTAATCTCCACAACATAAACATACTTCTAGCAATCCTCCCTCAAACCTCAAACCTGTAATGGCTTTATAGGCTAAGGATGATATGTTATGGATCCATTCTCCAAGCGATGAGATCCACTATTAGTGGGATATAGGTTCCACAAAGGAAAGGGAGTTACTCCATCATGGGAGGTATCAACACTAAATAGGCACCCATTCAAAGCTTGTTGGTTGGGATAAAAGCTACCAACAATGCTTGTAGACTTTAATTTTTATTTTTATGTACTTCAAGCCATGTCAGGTCATTTTGGAAGACAATTTGTACTTTTACACAAATAATAATGGTCTTCCCTAGGTATGCGCAGGAAGTGACTAGGAGACTGTGAACATAGTGAAAATTAGGAGGTTGTACCATAGAATATAGAAATTCCACTTTATTTGGGATGATTTAATTTCAAACTCTGTAGGGTAATGTTCCAGAACACGTGTGAATAGAAAAATATCCAAACTGATGGTCATTTAACTAATGCGATAAAATGATGTGTAACAGATTTCTCCCTAGAGCGCAATGTCGTAAGACATATTTTGATGACTGAAGTGCTTTATCATGTGAACGTTTTTGTAAAATTACAACTTAAGTAATATATCACACACTCTTCATTTGACTCATCTCCATCAACTAGGACCATACTAATGGTGGCATCAGACGTTGCTAAGTATAAAAATTAATCTCAATGATAATCAGGGGGATGCAACAATGGTGGATGGATCAACACATATTTAAGTGTATGAAAGGATTTTTGAGCCACTTCATCCAAAACAAATGGGATTCCCTTTTTCAAAAGTTGAGTAAAACCCTTAGCCAACCTAGCATAGTTATAGAGAAATCGACATAGAAAGTTTTCTTTCCCTTCGAAAATTTGGAGTTGGTGAATATTGCAAGGACGAGGTAAATTCAAGATAGCCTCAACCTTCAATGGATGAACACAAATTACTTCCTTTGAAACAAGAAACCCTAGAAATCAACCAGATTGCACACAGAAAACACACTATGTGGATTCAATCGAATATTATATTAGCAACATTTGATGAAAATTTCTCTCAAATGCATTGGGTGGTCTTCCCATCTTAGTGAATGAGCTGGCAAGTCATCCAAATACGGTTGCACAATATTCTTGATATAATGAACTACATAAGACATAGCCAGTTGAAAAGTTGCACCTACATTCTTTAGACCGAATGGGAGCTTTCGATAGAAAAAAGTCCCTCATGTGAAAATGAATGTGGTTTTATGTTGATTACCTAGGAGTATGCTGATTTTATTTTAGCCGAAAAATCTGTCCTTAAATGAAAATATTTCATTTTCGGCACATTCGTCGATGAATTGATCGATATAGGGAGTAGGATAATTGTCTTTTGGAAAATCCTTATGGATGTCCCTATAGTTGACACATTATCTAATGGTACCCTATTTCTTGTTAACATGCACGTTATTGGATACCCAATCAAATTAGGGAACCAGGTAGATAAAACCTACTTCGAGAAGTTTTGCGACCTCAACTTTAGTTGCAGTAGCTTTTCTTGGATACACCAAATGTAATCGTTGTCTAATACGCTTGGCATCTAGGTAAGTCTTGATTTCATGTATTACAATGCTTGGATCAATTCCTAGCATTTCCTCATTGGACCAGGCAAAAATGTCATATAATTCTTGAAATAGGGACTTATCAATTCGAACATCTTCGATTGAGAACGAGGCACCTATGTGAATATTTTCAACAATCCCAATTTTAACTGAGATGTCAATTCCAATGTTCGTAAATATATTCCCCAAATTTGTTTCATATTCAGATTGAAATATTAAGATGGGTGATTTTGTACTATTTACTATCTGAGGTCAAAACATATTTGAAAAATCATTCTCGATTTTTTTAAGGATAGGTAGAAATAATGAATGATGATGGTGATCATTCCATGGAATTTCATCCAAAGTCATGACTTTTGTGATACTTTTGTTAGTTGGAAACATATTATCAAAAGGATCAGAGAATGAAACCGGTTCTAATCAAAGCAAAGGAGAATAATCTTCATTTATCGTATCCACTTGATCAACATCTACATACGCTAGGTCAGAACACAATTGTACTTCCTAATAAGATAATTCAAAAGGGCGCAAAGGCATCTCACTTCCATAGGAGGATAAATAAAACTCTAAGGCAATATCCATGGATGAGGAGATTGTATAGTTCTTGTTGTAATCATGTTTACCTCGGCAAAATTAGAAGGAAAATTTAGTGGAGGAATCGCAAAGGTTCCCATCAATGATGAGTCTTTGAGTAAACCAAGACCAATATCTTCATAACAAGAATTTGTTTTTCCGACAAAAGTTTAATCTACCCGTAGAGTTAGGGTCTAAAGTGTAGTAAGGCAACTGGTCTACATTGACAAGTTTTCCCTTATAAGGAAATTGTATCATTTCAAACAGTGATGATACCACTACTGACTCATAGCTCCAACTTCGACCAAGAAAAAGGTTGTAATCTAGATGACTTTGATTGCAATCATTTTTCCCACTATCTCTATGATCAAATTGTTTAGAGTCCCATATGGACGAAAACCTCTTCCACCAAAGGCTTTTATAGTGGTAGGTGATTGATTATTGGTTGGAGAAATTAAATCCTTCAACAAGAAATCGACATAATGCACAAAGAAGCTCCTTCATCAACAACTATATGAAATACTCATCTAGTTTTAACAAAAAATGGAATTTGGATTCCCAGTTGAGGTCAGATCGTGGTGGAGACTATGATTCAAAGGAATTCCATGATTATATCAAACAACATGGAATCATAAGATAATTTACAACTAGATACACACTGCAGCAGAATGGTGTAGCAAAGAGAAAGAACAAGACAACTATGAACATGGCAAGAACCATGTTGAAAGGCAGAAACTTATCTAATGAGTGTTGGGCAGAAGCAATTTCATGTGTTATTTATGTGATCCACAAAAATACTACAAAGAGTGCGATGAACATAGTACCAGAACAAGCATGGTTAGGTATGCCTTGCAACGTATCTCATCTCAGAGTATTTGGATATGTAGCTTATGCAGATGTGCCTAATGAGAAAAGAATAAAATTGGCTGATAAATGTGAAAAATTCATATTTACTGGTTATAGTGAGCAATCAAAAGCTCACAAATTGTATAACGTTGTCACCAAGAAGACCATAATTAACATATATGTTGCATTCAATGAACGCGAGTCATTGGATGGTAGTATAAACAAAACAATTGATGCACAAGTGCCACTAATGGAATAAGATGATGTAGCAAAAAAGGAGCAACAAGAATAATAGGTGAAGACACCAAACATAGAAACACCAACAAGGACTCCAAGATTTTCTGAGCAACATGGATCTTTAAGCAGATCAACAGATCGAGAGTCTCCCGACAATCAATCAGGTGATGAATCAAGAAATGGTAAGAAAGAGATGAGAAGTCTGGAAGATATTTATGATGCTTTGGATGTTAGTTCAAATTTTGCATTGTTATCATTCTAGCCTTATTCATTTGACGAACCAATCAAAGATGAAAATTGGGTGCAAGCCATGGATGAAGAAATTGAAGCTATTGAAAAGAATAATACAAGGGATTTTGGTTGATTTTCCAAAGGACAAAAATCTCATTTCTGTAAAGTGTGTTTACAAGACAAAGTTGAATGAGAAAGATGAAATTGACATATTTAAAGCACAACTTGTAGCAAAAGGATTGTCGTAGCGACCGAGAATAGATTTTTCAAAATCAATTTCTCTGGTAGCTAGATTGGATACTGTAAGAGAAGTTCTAGCCACAACAACTCAGAACAAGTGGAAATTATATCAAATGGATGTGAAATCACCTTTCTTGAATGGAATTCTAGAAGAATAAATTTATGTGCAACAGCCTCAAGGAAATGAAGGTTAAGGTAAATAAGATAAAGTTTACAAGTTGAAGAAAGCGCTCTATGGACTGAAGCACGCACTTAGATCTTGGTATAGAAAAATTGACAGCTAAATGATCAACAATGGATTTTGTAGAAGCAACATTAAGCCTACCTTGTACAGAAAGGTAAATGAGAAAGGACATATTTTGATTTTTTTCTTATATGTTAATGACATGATTTATACAGGTGATTTTGAGTTAGATGAATTTAAAGCTTCCATGATGAAATACTTTGAGATGCTGGATATTGGCCTCCTGATATATATTCTTGGCATAGAAGTTGAGCAATCTAAAAAATGAATTTTTATTTGTTAAAATAAATATGCTAGAGATTTGCTGAAAAGATTCAGGATGGAGAATTGCAAACCTATCCCTACACCAGTTGCAAAATGTACAAAGTTAGGAAAATTTGATGAGGGATTAGATTTCAATCTAGCTCTATTCATAAGATTCGTTGGCAGGCTCATGTATCTCAGAGCTACAAGACCGGATATCATGCGAGGAGTGAGTTTGATTTCCAGATTTATGGAGACTAAAAAACACACACATTGGAGTACAGGAAAAAGAATTCTGAGATACATAGTAGGAACTAGAGATTGTGGCATAATGAATGCAAGCATAGAAAAGAAGGATTTTATTGGATACAAAGATTGTGATTTTGCAGGCAGTTTGGATGATAGGAAGAGCACTTCTGGTTATGTGTTCCATCTTGGTTTAGGTGTGATTTCATGGGCATCTAAGAAGCATCCCATTGTGACACTTTCGTCAGCATAAGAATAATATGTAGCAACAACATTAGAAATATGTCAAGGAGTCTGGTTAAGAAGAGTATTTGATGGACTCAAGCAGAAACAACAAGGATCAACAAAAATATATTGTGACAACACCTCAGAGATTCCACTATCCAATTATAGTGTGTTTCATCAAAATATTAAGCATATTGATAGTAGATGTCACTTTATTAGAGAACTTGTGAGAAATGGAGAAGTTCACTTGAAGCCTTGTAAATCTAGTGATCAACTGGTCGATATATTTACTAATTCATTAGAAAAATATGTGTTTGAGTTTCCTAGAAGAAACTTGGGTGTTGTAAGCCTAGCTGAGACATAGACCAGCATGCATGTTTGAGTTGTCATGAGTCATGTCTTAGTTTAGCGGTCATAATTAAGGGGGAGTTTTAAAATAAGCTAATTACTCCTACATGAGGAGTTGGATAAAAAATTAGAGAGTCAGTTAACTGAGAATTGAGTCAAGTCGAGTGAAGTCATAATTGAATTTATAGTGTGTGTTTTCATGCCAGGTTGTGTGGTTGCATGTCAAGTTAGTTTAGGTGAGTCTCTAGTTGGAAAAGGTTAAATACACTTCATCGAGTTCATTGTAATAATTAAGTTTTGTGTGATTAATAGAAGATCCGCAACTCATGCGTTTGGTGTGTGAATTTGTGTTTTAGCTCCTTTGCCATTCCAATAGGTCTAATTCCCCTGCTCAATTATCTCTTCAAAATATGTGTGACAACAAGGTCTGTACTCAAAGATGAAGGCCGGAACATCGTCATTGCAATTCTACAACCATGCACGATTAGTAATGTTCTAGACGAGGATCGTGAAGGTGGTCATAAATGTGGCTAGCTAGAAAATGATCGCTTTAAGGTAGATAACTCTTCTTATGTTGTCCACCGATTGAGAAAATTGACTAGTGTATCAACTTATTGTTGTTGTTCTTACCAAACGATGAGAAAGATAAACAACAACGCAAATATTGATTGTCCATCACATTATTCAATGGGTCTTTTTCTCTCGTTCAATTATTTATTGTGTAAAAAACTAATATTATTGAGTGTAGGGTTTATGGATTTTTTTAAGTAGAAGTGTTGGATGTAGGTTTTAGCGACGGAGATTTATGTAACCATTAGAAAAACAAATCGTTTCCCGCATCCATCAATTGATTGTTGTTGTTTTTGTGAACCGATGAGAAAGATAAATGACAACACAAATCAACTGGCTATTCTACACTGGACCGCTCTATTAGGTGGGAATAGTTTGTTTGTTCAATGATTTGTTGTGGAAGAAATGAATACTATTGAGTCTAGGGTTAGGGTGTTTTCGGTAGAAGCACCGAATGTAGCGTTCGGCGATGGATATCCGTGCAACCATAGGAAAAAGAATTGTTTCCTATGTCTATCAACTAATTATTGTTGGCATTGCCAAACAAGGAGAAGGAGAAATGGTAGCACAAATCAACTGGCTACTCTACAGTTTGCCTCTCTATTCGGTGAGAATTGTTCATTTGTTCAATGATTTATTGTGGAAATGAATAACATTGATTGTAGGGTTAGCCTATATCCATTTTTTATGAGCATTAGAAAATACAAACGTGACATGATATTTGATTGTTTGTGTTACTACATATTCTTGTGTTAGTAAACACTGTATATATATAAACATTTAAAGAATTTATAGATATAATAGTATGAGAATTAATAATATTTTATTCAAATATAATAAGAAAATAAATAAATCCAATAATATCTAAATATTTCATATATCCAAGTTAATATTGATCTAGGCTTTTCTTATTGAAGTTATAAGATGGTCATGACTAACAACGTATATTAACAATGTAATTCGATTTTACAATGACATATATGACTTGCTTCTCAAATGATTCCATGAGTCATTGATATTATAATAGTAGGATTATGTATAATGTAAAACACAATCAATTATAAATATATATCACGTATATTAATTATTTTTTAAGTAAGTGTAGTATTTAAAAAAATGAATTTAATAATTAAAATAAAAAATAAAAATACTAACTTAAATAATAATTATTTAATATTATAACAATGTTATTTTAAGTAATCATGTAATTCAAATTGAATCAAATTCAAGAGTTGTCAATGACAACAATTTTGAATTTGAAGTTAATTGTAATTGATGATTACATTGTTCGCGAAGGGACGACTACTTGTACGTAGAATCTTGAGGGACCAATGTCCTAGCTCAGAGGACCATCTCCACTACGAATGCCTTACTTGGGTTAATTGTAATTAACACTATTTAAGTATAGTTAATTTAATTCGTGATTTTTTGATATAGTTTATTCTAGTTAGTTATGGTTGACTTTACTGATTATGGTTAATTTTTTTTTTGTTATAATTGATAATGGTTGAACATATTAAATGTACTTTATAAATAATAATTGGTATTATAAAGTATAATGTATCATTTTAAAATATTTATGTCTAAATCGTTAAACACAAAGTGTAACTATTTTATGTTTTGGTTTTTTTTGTCATATTTTAATAATAATATTTTTAATTAAATAATAGTTTTATTTTTTTTATTTTTTTTTGAATGTAGGAATGGATTCAACACTCTAAAAAATCTATGCTAAACTTGGATTATGTAAATTCGATAGCTCAAACTTGTGATTCCTACAAATCCCTATAGAATTTAAACACCTCAAAAGGGTTAAAACATGGAAGATTTAGATTATAGCATAGTTAACAATTATTTACTATATTCTAGTAAGATGTTTTACCACTATTGAAAATGATTATCTATAATCTCCTATACTTGGTTATGATTTCCTCTAATTCATTATGGTTTACTGTAGGCCACTTATGGTTAAATTTAGTTAAGCATAGTTGAATTTAATCTAATGTGGTTGATTACGTTTGATTGCGGTTATGCGTATTTCATTATAATTGATTATTGTTAACCATTTACTTTTGTTGACTACTATTTATTATCACTAAATTTGTTCAACAATAACTGAATTTCACTACAATAAAACGTAGCATATACAACAACACTTTAGTTTCCTTTCCTAAATTTTAGTTGATTTTGGTTAGTTATAGTTGAGCCTTGATTAAATTTACTTATTCTAAACTGACTTTTATTGTTAATTCTATTTGACTATCACTAAAATTGGTTTATTAATATTAATTTTAACAAATTTCAATTAGAGTTAAGACTTTTCTGAGTAGAGAAATTTTGATCTGGTATTTCCATATCCATCACATTAAAAATCTTAGTTGATTTTTTGAGTCTTCAAGTGTGTCTCAACATTAGGACGTTGATAAGAAATCTCATCATGCATGGAAATATAATCAGGTGGACCACACTTGCTAGCTTGAAAAATAGACTAAAAATTTTAATGTGACAGTCCACAAATACAAGATCAAAATTCCAATTAATAATTGATTATAATTACTTATATATTGAGTATAACTAATTTCAATTAATTAAAATAAACTTTCATTGCATAATCAAAGTTGGTTTACCATTTGCATAAATTTCTAAACAATATAAAAGTTCATATAAGTAAAGGCTTAAAAACTTTGTAACTATTGTAGTGGCTACAACAACCCTCCAAAATTTTTCCTATGCTTCATTTTGGAGCCTCCCTTCTAAATCACAACAGCTCATCTTGCATCAATCTAAGTACTTGTGCTTTGATTGAGCTGCATCCTTTGCACCTTGGCTTCTTTTTTTCTTTATTGGTTCACTGTCTAACCCACAAGCTGATCTCGTGACTTAGTTTTCATCCAATTTCGAGCTTGCCTTAGAGAACTGTGTGATCCTTGAGGGCAACCAACCTTGCTCTTGGGAACTGCGCGGTCCAAGCCAACAGTGAGCCTTGAGCTCAAGAATTGCACAGTCCAAGCCGATAGTGAGCCTTGAGCTCAAGAATTGCGTAGCATCAGATGACAACCAACCTTGAGCTGGGAAATTGCACAGAGCATGAGAGGTAGCCTAGAGCCACTCATCCCAGAAACTATGCAGAAGCCTTTCTGTGGTCAGAAACTACGCAATGCATGAGCCAGAGATTTGTCTAGTCCTTCCAAGAACTCGGAATTTTTTTTGACAAATCTGTGACAGGTTTCCCCCGAAAAATGAAAGAAAACTAAAGGGCAAGAAGCATCCCTAGGAAGTATGGATCTATTATTAGTTTCTTGAAGGTGGCACATTGTTATTGTTAAAAGTTTCTGCCAAAAGGGCACTTTTGTCCTTGATCTCAGGCATGTGCATCATAGATTCCAACTTACTCAATTATATGTAATGGATGCCTCTAGAGCTCATTTTTAGATTCATAAAGCTATATAATTCTCGAGGAGATTAAGGAGCCTTCAAAGCATTTTCATCACTTTTCCGAGTGAGTTTTTCTTTTATCCTCTTTTGTCACTTTTTCTATCGCTTTTGGTTGTTTAGCTTGTGTGAGTGTTGTTTCACTTGTTTCTTTGCACGACTCTTGGCGTTTTAACTTGTTTTAGCTTGTAGAAGTGTTTTTTCAAGTTATAGGTTTCCTTTCCTAGGTGTCACATGAGTTTTCCCATTTTTGCACCAACGGTCGTTGTTGTGGTGACTCCCTTCACACGCTTCGTTTTCCCTTAGTTTAATTAGTTGTTGCACTTGTGTCACACGTATTCATCAATACATAGTCAAATCTATAGTCAAAATCACATAATCCTTAAGATCTGCTTGATTTTCATACTCCCCGTGGGAAGATATGGGCTTCCTTTTCTCAGATTTCACACTTCACTACATGCACTGTGCAATCTGGGAGCTCAAGGCCTATGCCTTGGCTTTTGAAATTCCATAGAGCTTGTCCTAACTTAGCTCCAATTGTCCACTACACCCTTCCAGGAGCCAGTTTCTCAACCATGCCACTTAGACTGCATAATGCATAGTCTCTCCCAGGCCCTTGAAAAGATTTAACTACACATTGCACAATTCTAGTTATCAAGCTTCCACATTGACTATTGGAACTACACAGTGTGCAATTCCCATAGTCATTCACTCGCCCCTATCAGTGAAAATTGCACAATCCATCTCATTAGATGCCCTGATTGCTTCTTGGTGGTGTTCTGAGGTTACATTTGCAAGAGTTAATGTTTTCTTACCATGAGTGTCCTTTTTGTACCATAGGTACCACACTCGTGAAGCACTTCTCTCCAACAGTCATTGTATTATGGCACCAAGGAGATATTCTTCAAGAGAGACTAGACTGAAAGCAGTACTGGGGAAGCAATTGGACAAGTGCCAATTAACACAATTAACATTATAATATATGCAGACAATCAACTATTCATAGAAAAGGAGTCAATACTTACATGGTAGCAAGTCCACCAGTAGTAGAAGAAGGAAACGATCCAATACAAGATCAGGGAAAGATGCAGTTTCTGAAATAATATAGGGAGAATAAAGCTAGAGAGTGAAAGAAGATTCAATATTCATGTAGGTAGCTTTGGTAGCAGAAGGAAAAGGAAGTAGAGGATACAGACAATAGAGCAGAGGAAGAGAGAAAAGTGATCTTGTAGGCAGTATAACTGAGATTGCAACAAGAAGAACACGAACCGAAGAAGAACGAGATTTGAGGAGGAATGAATAGTAAGAGAAGTATGAATAGGAAGAATAAAAAAGGCAAGGCGTGATGATGGAGGAAACAATGCCCATACAAGTAGAAGAGTTAAAACAACTAACAGTAGAGGAGGAGAGTGAAAAGATGTAGGATCGAGAGCTTTCTGAGAAGATTGAGTAACTGATCAAAGTGACAGATATGGAGGTGGAAGAAGAGCCATAGAATGAGGACACTGACCTTATGCCGAGTGCACCATAGGTCATCTCTCAGTGTCTCGAGTGAGCAACGAGATAATGTTCTCCTTCATAATGGTGCAATCATGGATATGCACAATCTATCGTTTGATGAGCTACAGAAGAGAATTGTATAGGTGTGAAGGAGGCACTTTCTGAATGATCACACAACACCTGCATTCATTAAGGAAAGGTTGGTAGTGTCGGACACCAGGAAGCATCCATATGCCCTTGTCAAATCTAACTAGGCCTATGAAACGACAACAACCTCAAATGTTAAGTACTTGACGACTGAGAATGAATAATTTGAAAGAAATTACATGTTGCTAGGCAAGAGGCAGAGCAACTCCGAGCATCAACACAGATTGCAGTTTTCACAATAGGGGAGATGAGGAAAGTGATACTTGCTAAAGTATCAACGTTTGGTGATACCATGCATAAGCTCTATAACATATATATCACCAAGCATAAAGCATTTATCCTTGAGCATGGCCTACAACAACATAGCAAAGAGTTTGTTCAAACTCTCAAGAACATACATGCTTCCATCGCCCATGCACAAGAGTGAAAATTGCAGTACAACGGGGCCCCACTTGGCTTAGAAAAGAAGATGATGTCATAGGTAGAGATGGAAAAAGTGAATGTATGAATGTTGATCCAGAACTACTAACGTCTTGGCCCATTCATTAGCAGTATACATGTCTCACATTTGCAGTTGTACAATAGTTTGGATGTCATGGTGAGAAGGAACAGGATTTGATTAATCGATTCCCTCACCGATGCTAAACCCAAGAACCAAGTCCAACTGGAGATCGATGAGTATGTGGAGCAGCTACGACGAGAGGCCACCAAGAAAGACTTCGAGTTGAACGCACACAACATGGATGAGTTCATCAGTGGTCTTGTTAAAGTCAACACCATGCTGCTCATGCTCCAGAATGAGTTGGATACAAGTTCCAAGACCATATACCAAATTCCATGGAGGCAAGAGTTCACTCCGAAAAGGAAACCTTCAAATAGTTTGGGGAGACCATCATGCAATAACAAGCTTGGAATCAATATGTGACTCAGAGAAACCAATTGGAGGTTGTTGAGTTGGTCTTTCCCCAAACTTCGTAGTCATAGTGTTTTCTCTTCTTAGGTTGTCTCTAACCTATTTTTTCTTACATGGGTACATGTGGAAAATGTAATATTATTTGTACACATGTTGTAAGTGAGATTCCAAGTGTCATTAGTTGAATGTGAAAATTCATCATGTTATGTAATGAGTTACTTGTAAAAAGTTGAAGAGTCATGAGGAAGTCAAAGAGTCACAAAGGGGAATTTCAAGGGTCAGCCCACCCTTTGTTATAAATAGAACCACATAACTCATAGAATAGCCTTTTGGGAGCCAAGAATTTTGCTAGGCTTAACCTTGGAAAAGGATTGGGATTATTGTGACGAGCTTTGGATTCTCCACGTCATAGAGTGAGTATACTTCTTTGGAGGATCAAGTCTTCTTGATTGTAATGTTACACTATTGGGGCTAGTGGTCATCAATGGTGTATGTATGGGTGGAACTTTCACTTATAATAATAATATCAGAGTCAACATGCTTTCATGCATATGTTGTTATTCTGTTTGGACTATTCTGGTTGCTTCAGAAACATATTTTGTTTAGCTTACGCATCTTCTTTTGAACTACTTTGTATGCAATTGTACGACTCCTGTTGAATGTGTGTTGTTGGATTAATGTGTCACTTTAATTTGTGGACTATTCCACATTTTATCTTGTGATATCATTCCAATCATGTTTTCCTTGCAAGCTGCATACTATTACAGACACATAAGGGGCACACTTCCTTTTCCCCTCCACATATCAGAACCTTCATGCATCCCACCTAACTCTCTGCAGGGTCACACACTTGCTCTCACCCAAAGTTGTCTTACTTATCTCTGCGCGCTACGACAGTCAAGGAATTACACTACCACCCAATGCTGGGACTTATACTCCAAACGGTTTGAGGTCTAGTTGGGACTTCATATCGGCAAGATCCCCTGAATGTTGGTAGGTCCAACACTGTCAACATTTATCGCCCTAGAAGGACAGCTAGATGACAATTTGAGCCATTAAAGTCTGTTTTGAATTTCCACACCCATTTCATGACGTCGTCCACAATAAAATTCATGGTATGTTTCTCCATAGATATAAAATTACAAGTGTCAATGAATATCATCGATGACTTGTCACATCTTAAGTTTAGTGGTGAGGGTGAAACAACCTTTGTTGAGCATACTGAATTTTTTCTTCAATTTTTCACAAAGCACAACATCTCCCTTGAGGATGTTTCCTCTAGGTTGTTCATTATCATGTTTGAAGGGCATGTAACGTAATGGTGTTACACATTGACCGATGCATCCATTCACTTTTGAAATGCTTTTTCACAGGAATTTCCCATGCTTTTTGTAGATATGTTCATGAACACCTGTGCCAAAAAAATTTAGAATTGCAAAAATCACCTCATGAATCATTGTGCCATTTTCACAATCATTTTGTACATCTTTGGTGCGAATTTCCAGAAAATGAAGTTTATTGCGATATCTTAACTGAAGAATTTGTACATCTTGTTTGAATTTAATTAACTTCTCAATACTTAGAATGTTTCAAGTCACTCATATCTTATTGTGAGGCTAGATATTCCAAATCTGTGATGGACAAGGTTGCTGTTCAAATTAACCCACCATCCACTTCTCATCAAACAACTCTAGTGCCACAGGTTGAGGTGGAAAAAATACAGAATTTGTCTATTGAACTATCACCTTCTCTTGCCATCTCGCATTCTTATAACCCCTGCACAATTTTTGACTACAAGCACGATGTGTGTGATGAACTGTTTTCCCCTCATCCTCTACCCATCGGTCCCTCTGATCCTCCAAATTGCGAGTTTGCATGTTCATATATTTCAAATATTTTCTTTGGTTTTCATAACGATCATATGTTGGATGGATTTGTTGTTGAGCAGGAAAACTGTGATATCATTTGTGATCAGTATGTTAGGGAGTCAAGAGTCGAACAAGAATCTGCGATGAAGGATGATCTTATTCCTTCTACACCACTTTCGCACTATCCTGGCACTATCCATGATTCTGTCATTGCAGTTCAATCATGTGATAATTCAATTTTTGATCATATTAATACTTCCAGTCATTCACAAAAATTGTGGAATGCGAGTTTTTCATCTAAATGTGGAGAGGTAGAATTCGGTATCATGGATCTTCCCAATTCCTCATCATGCCTTTCCGGAAACATAGAGGGTGAAATTTTTCATTTTTCATCTTCTGCTATATACGGTTCATTAGATCATGAGGATTCCCCCATTGGTGATCTTGAATTTTCTGATCACAACTGTCGTGACATGTTCATCGATTCAGCTAGTCATGATGCTGATTTTTCCACTATCGAGTTTTCAAAGCCACCTATCTCTGATGATCTACCTTCCGATGAGGTGGAAATTCTCAATATTTTTGGACACTTTAGCCTGAGTTAATGGTTATGTCAGGCTCTCCTATCCTTGAGTCTAGTTCCATCTCTGATCAGAAGAATGTTTAATTTTTCGAGGCTCCTCGTCACTTCACTGCACATATTGAAAATCCTTTTGTTTTGCAATTTTGCATCCTCCATCCATTTTTCACAATCCCATCGCTCAATCTTTGGAGGAGTCTTATTTGGCGAGAACCATAGCGAAATGAAAGTGTATTTCTTTCTTTATGTTTGTTCAACCTCGTAGTTTTAAATTTTTTGCATGTAATTCTTCGGCTCACAATGTGGAAGGACACTATGACATAGCCACAAAATGTCTCCCTTGCTCTTTTCATTCTTATTTTTCCATGCATTGATTCAATATTCGAACATATTAGTTTGTATTGTCTTATCTTTCTTTTCAATTTATTTTATTGCATATCTTTCTTGTTAATCATGTTTTCGCCTACATGGGCCAACCAGTGCACCGATGGCTACATTGGAAATATCACTTCACGTGGGTTGGCCTATGATTTGCTTAGGTTAGGAGTATGAGTAGTGTTTTATTTTATTTTTTATTTTCTGACTTGCTTACTTTGTTTTTCTTTTTCTTTCTTCTTTCGTTTTCATGCTTTTTTTGCACCTATTGGTTATTTTCCACATGAAATCATGTTTGGATTCTTAGACAAGCACGGTGAAATCCAAGAGGAACTTGTAAAAGTATCAACACTTGGTTATCTATCTATTCTCTCTCTTTATGGGAATATTTCATTTCTTCTAGTCAATGATACCCGGATGTAAAATACGTCCCTCTTCATAGAGATTCATGGTGAAATCATGATGCTTGCACTTGTAATTAATACTGCCTACTCTAATGGGTTTTGTATATTTGGTTAACCCTTGTCAAAATAGTAAAATAGAGTAAGGAGAGGGGGAAAACCTTAGCCAATATGCCTGAGGTATATATAAATATCCTTCTCTAAAGGGACAAACTCTTATGTTCTCAATAAGTCAGGATCCCTCTTTCGCCTCATGAAATAAATAAGTTCCTATGCACAGTTCTTTGAAAAATAAAAAAATGAAAAATATAAAATAAAGGAAAAAGAAGAGAAAGGCTTCTTGTGCAGAGAGGTGAAGCAAGTACCTCCATCGAGGTACTATCTAGGCTCACTAGCAGTGAAGAAATGCTTGTGTTCTTGAAGTGACTCCATTGGGCTATTGTCCAGGCCTACTGGTAGTGGAGAAACACCAGATATGAAATTAAATCTTTGAAGGCATAAATTACGTGTGCATCAATATTCCAATCATCTCCAATCGAGACAAATCAGTTTGACTTAGCTTGGTATGTGTGCATCCGATAAAGAGGATGGTAGGGACTAAATCTTTACCTGAAGCCAATGAAGAAGCTCTAATAATTGAAGAGCTAAACAACACTTCCGAAAGAGTTAAACTCGCTTTGCATGAGACAAGTTGCACAATGAGGGTTGGATTTCTACTAGTGTGTTACCAATGTTGTAGCCACCACCACCACCCTAAAAAAAATTTCCTATGCTTCATTTTGGAGCCTCCCTTCTAAATCATAGTAGCTCATATTCCACTGATCTAGTTACTTGGGATTTTTAATCCTCCTCCTTTGCATCTTGGCTTGCTTTTTTTCTTACTTGGTTTACTGTCTAACCCACAAGCTGATCTCATGACTTGGTTTTCATCTAGTTTCATGTCTGCATTAGAGAACTATGCAATCCTTGAGGGAAACCAACCTTGCTCTCAGGAATTGCACAGTCCAAGGTGACAGTGAGCCTTGAGTTCAAGAATTGCACAACAGCTTGTGATAACCATCCTTGAGATGGGAAATTACACAGAGCATTAGAGGTAGCCTAGAGACACTCAACGTAGAAATTACACAGGAGCCTTTCTATGCTCAGAAACTACGCAATGCACGAGCCATAGAGTTGCCGAGTCCTTCCTAGAACTGTGAAATATTTTTAGGAAATTAATGGAAGGCTTCACCTCAGAAATGAATGAAAAATAAAGTGCAAGAAGTATCCCTAGGAAGTGGGTATATATTATTAGTTTCCTAAAGGTGGCACATTGCTATCCTTAGAAGATGCCGCCAAAGGTTTTGGTTGTCCTTGATCTCAGGCATGTACATCATAAATTCCACTTTGCTCAATTATATATAATGGATGCCTCTAGATCACATTTGTACATTCAATCATCAAGATATAACATTCTTAAGGAGATTGAGGAGCCTTCAGAGCATTGTCATCACTTTTCCAGGAGAGTTTTGCATTTATCGTCTTTTACCACTTTTTTTTGGCGCTTTTTATTGTTTATCTTGTGTGAGTGTTGTTTCACTTGTTTATTTGCATGAATGTTGGTGTTTTAATTTTTTTTAGATTATAGAAGTGTTTGTTTGAGTTATAGATTTCCTTTCCCAAGTGTCACATGAGTTTCTTGTTTTTTCACCAACGGTCATTGTTGTGGCAACTCTCTTCTCACGCTTCATTTTCTTTCAGTTTAAATAATAATTACACTAGTCTCACATGCATGTATAAAAAATTAGTCAGATCTTCACCCAATATCACATCATCCTTTAGATCTACTTGATTTTTACACTCACCATCGGTAGATCTGGGCTCCCCTTGCCCGGATCTCACACTTCACTACACACACTGCGTAATCTGGGAGCTCAAGGCCTTTGCCTTGGATTATAGAATTGTGTAGAGCCTGTCATGGCTTATCTCCAATTGCGTACTATGCAACTCTAAGATCTAGTCTCCTATCTTGGCCACTTAGAATGCACAATGTGTAGTCTCTCCTCAGCCATGGATGAGACTAAATTACGCATTACACAGTTCGAGTCATCAAAATTCCACACTGACTATTGGGACTGTGCAGTACACAATTCCCATTGTCAGTGAGTCATCCCTGTCAACCAAAATTACACAATCCCTCTCATCATATGCCCTGATTACTGCTTGATCATGGTACGAAGTTAGATTTGCAGGAGATAATGTTTGCTTTCCATGAGTTTCATTTTTGTCCCATAGGTACCACACTGATGAAGCACTTATCTCCAATAGTCATTGTACCATGGCACCAAAGGGATCTGCTTCAAGAGAGACCACTGAAAGAGGTATTGGGGAAGAATTTGAGCAAGTGCTAGTTAACTTTCCAATATATGAAAACACTCAATTGTTCATAGAAAAGTAGTCAACAATAACATGGCAGCAAGTCTAGTAGAAGGCAACAATACAGTACAAGATCAAGGAAAGAGGAAGTTGCTAACATAATACAGAGAGAAAAAAGTTGTAGAGTGAAATAATATTGAATCTTCATGCAGCTAACTTTCGCAACAAAAGAAAAAGGAAGTAGACGATAGAGACAATAGAGTGGAGGAGGAGAGAAAAGCAGGGCTTGCAGATAGTAGAACTAAGATCACAACAAGCAAAAAAAAATGAAGGAATAACGGGAGTTGAGGAGGAAATAATAGGAAGAGAAGTAGGAAAGAGTAAGAGAAAAGGTAAGGCATGATGATGGAGGAAATAATGCCCATACAAGTTGAAGAGTTGGAATAGCCAGCAACAGAGGGGGAGAGTGAAAAAATGTAGGATCGGGAGCTTGCTCAGAAAATTGAGCAGTTGATCAAAGTGAGTTACATGGAGTTAGAACATGAGCCACAGAATGAAGACACTGACCGTATGCCAAGACCACCATAGGCCACCTCTGAGTGTAACGTACCTCTTGAGCCTACCTTGAGAATTAGATACTAGGCTCCATTAATTTAAAATTTTGCCTCTGTTATAGTTAAGATTCAACCATCATTACGAGTATGGTGGCCTCATCATCACACGCACAAGGATATTCCTTGAAACTATATCCATGATCCTAACTGCTAAACAATATCAAAGCAATGATATTACATATTATCTTGAACCACCTTTAGGCACAAACTACAAATTGGATAAGAGAATGGATCGTAGCGTGCAACCCATAACCGCGGGGGATTCATTGGGGGATAAATACCATACCACATGAATTCATATTGGGGGATATATATTGAGGAAAAAATGACATAATATATTGAGCATATAATAGGGGGTAAAGGGTTTTTATATTGGCAAGTATAAAAAATGGAGCTCAAAGTTAATGAAAAAATATAAAGGGGTATAAAAAATGTTAATGAAAAAATTGATACCTACAATATCTAATGAAATTAGAGGTTTTTTAAATTGGGAAGGTGTATTGGGTTCATATTGGTAGGGGGTTAAATAATGTGATTTTTAGAGGTATTTTTCAATATGTAGTCAAATTAGGAGTATTGTTTAGTATGCCACAAACACGCGTGATATGCCAAGCATTCATTGAGTGAAGCCCCCGTGCCCATAAATTCTTCATTGACTCCACACAATCATTAATAGAGAATTAACTTGCAACTACCTCCACTAACATGGTCATGTATCATAATTATAGTGTTACCAACATGGTCAAAGATATTACTATCTCAACTCTTATGCAATAGGGAGGAATATCTAAGCTAGCTTCACGTATGTCATAGATAACTAGATCCATAGACTACATCATACTATATTGCTCCACATGGCCAAGGTCTCATGCATAAATATTTATCCAGTTACCTTTAGAAGCACACTATGCTCCTTTACTAAACATAATGATGATCAAGTTCAGATTCAATAGATGTCTCACACATCCATATATGCTTAGCTCACAACAAGATGAATACAAGTATTTCTACTTATGCATAATGGTCCATATAGATTCTACCATAAGTAAGATAGCTCCATGGCCTAAGCAATAACAACTACCTACTATGCCTCTCCCCACTAACTCTGTTCTTTGATGCAGTAGGAGACACATGCATAAGATTGAAATCATTTACTTTAATACAGATAACACTACCATCTATGCATATGCGCTGTATGACTCTATCACATAAAGAGTAAGGAGTAGACATATAGTATTTCCCATGCAAGTGAACCTGAATAGAATAGAAGAATGACACCACTTCGACTACTTTGTCACATGAATGCATCTAAAATCATCTCATAAACACCATCTACTCATGTATGTTAGTCGCATGCAATTAATTTAAACATTTTCATGGCTAGGAAACTTTATCTCATATGCAATTAAATTTTAACATGGAGGGTAAGAAACCAACATACATAACATCCCCACACATATGAATCCAACTATATCAGAAAAGAGAGAAAACATCACTTGGAGAGTGGAGCGCCACCACCCAACCATGAATCACCTCTGATTCCCTGCGAGCCGAGGTTCTTGCCAGGGATCAACTGCCTCCAATTGATCTATGGAATGGGTATTTAATAACCTCTTTCATGATATGGTTTCCATTAGCGACATCTCGCTATTATGAATTTTTTATCCACTTTCCTAGGCCTTTCTCAAAAAAGATCGCCTTTCTCTCTTGTGAGACTTTTCCTCGTAAAAGCTTTGCTTGATCTCCCGTACAACGTTTGTGCTTTTTCTCGATGGATATTTATCTCCAATCCATCAATCTTATCTAGAATCACATCTAGAAGCTTTATCATGAAAGATTTATCCTATCCCATTCTTCAATGGGATTTGGCAAGAATCTCATCTCTTGGTTTCTCGCTTTTCCAAGTGATCAATTTATTAATTATTTAATAGTTGATTTTATTTTCATAATACACATCTTACCTAGCTTTCCTCATCTTAGGTTTTTATTAGTTTTACCCATAAGGGAGGGGTGTTACACTCAGTCTCCACCACCTCTAGTGTCAGAACCTCTCATGAGCAAGCAAGGACATATTATTCTCCTTGATGATGATCCAGTCATTGATGTGTACAATCTATCATTTGACGAGTTGCAGAAGAGGATTGTACAGGCATAGAGGAATCACTTTCTGGATGATCACGCATTGCCTACTTTCATCAAGGAAAGGGTGGTAGTGCCAAACACCAGGAAGCATCCATCTACCCTTGTCAAATCCAACTTGGCCTATGTAGGAGTGACAAGCTCAAATGTTAAGTACCTAATAGTTGAGAATGAATAATTGATGAAGAACTTGCGAGTTTCCAAGGAAGAGGCAGAGAAACTCTGAGCATCAATGCAGAATGCAGTTTTTGCAATGGGGGAGATGAGGAAAGTGATACTTGCAGAAGTATCAGCATTTGGTGATACCATGCTGAAGCTCTATGACGTATTTGTCACGAAGTGTAAAGAAGTTGTTTGTGTGCATGGCCTAAAACAATGGAGGAAAGAGTTTATTTAAACTCTCAAGAACATACATGCTGCTCTCGCCTGTGCATAAGGGTGGAAAATTCGATACAATGGGGCCCCTACTGTGGTTGAGTTTAATTTTTTTATGATGAATTATAGTTAATTACGGTTGGAAATTATTAACTTTAGTTGACTTTATATATTGTTTCATTCAATATCGTTTATTATATTTGACTAAAGTTTATTACTATTCAATTTTATAAAGTAAAAATAAATTTGATTGATTAGGGTTGAGCATACAGGGATTTTGTTTACTATAATTAATTTTAATAGAATTAATTATTTATTAATAATTACAATTAACCATACTTATCTAGCAATAACATGTCACATTTGATTATAAAAAAGAAATATAACGATATAAATATATTTAAAAATAAATAAAATAATTCCATTATTTAGAATTAATGAAATTTTATAATAAAGTGATTCAAATTACCAAAATAGAAAGATAATTATGTCATTGCAATTTTCATTAATACTACATATGATTCCAATGTTTAATAAATGCCTTGCTCCAAATAAGGTTATGTCATATCTGAAACCCCTGATACTCTTATTGTGATAATAAAAACTGGTCTCCTTGCCTTTCCATTGCTTACTTTATCTATGAGAAAGTTTTGTATATTTAAATTAGTTTAAACAAACTTATTTCAGTAGAATGTACTACAAAAATCTCAATATCAAAGTTAAACTATAAAAGAAAGTCTCATACTCTTTTCTCATAGATAATAAAAGCACCTTCTCTTACCTTATCGTCCATCCCCTCTCATAGTTCCTTCACAAAGATGATGATATCACACTCTATTCTACTATGCATTCCCAAAGATGCATCAATCCAATCTATTTAATAGTGGAATCCATTCTATTTAATAGTGGGAACAGAAAATTAAAGGAAAGGGTTCATTTCAGAATGTTGGACTATGCATATATATCTAAAACCTTATCTAGAGAAATAAATATGGCATCTTGTTCAAAACTCTATGAAAGTGGTGATATCACACTCCAAGAAACCCTTTTTTATGAATGTTATTATATATAAAAAAAGTTACATCAAGAAGTTCATGAACTTTAAAAATCTCCTACAACGTTTCTGGTTTCACATGCCAAAATTGTTCAAGTGTTTTTCTTTTTTCCTCTTTATCCTATATATATCTACCTAACCTATAGATTTATCGATTATAACTAGAGATAAGGCCAAATCCTCATTTTTTTTAAGAAATCTCCATTGTTAACAACTTTGTAGATCATGAGATCACTTTATTACTATTTGAATAGTCAGACTCATGGGGAAATTTCTTCCCACTAATAGTAGACACAATTAAAGTTGATAATCCTTTATTGTTGTTGGGGTATTGTCTTTAACGGAGGGATGAGACAAATCCACAAGGGGTTATATTGGTTCTTGAGAAGTCTAGGTATTAGTAGTTTTCTTCTATTACTGAGAACAATGCTTCCTATGACTTATTGCTTTCTTTTCATTATATTTTTCCTTTTGATCCCTCCATCCATTATTGGAATTTATCGAATTTTAGTTGGAACTTTTAACCATAACAAGGTCCATGAACAACCATTTCACCTAGCTTTGAGATAAGTATCTTACCGTTCTTCCATAAAATATTCTATATTCTCTGATCTAGATAAAAAATCCCTTCCACAAATATAATTAATTGATTATTTTTTTACACCTATAGACAATGCTAAGAAATATGGTCTAGTTAATCATGTCGAATACAATTTCCCTCGATTTTTATTATTGCAATACTAAATTCACAATTTTATCTAAATACTTCTAGATTTCATCTCCCTTTTAAGGCATGCATTTCTTTATTTCTTATTAGTCCCTGCCATCTGGAAATAGGCAGGGACTATAGTAATCGAACAGCTTCGACTTAGCATTATTTCGCAGTTTTATTACTGTGTTATTCGGTCATTAGTCTAAAGTTTGGAAATTTGCTGCGCGGTGATGTGCGCACATAGCCAAAGTTCTATTCTGCCCTGAACCTTTGCCATCTTATTTGGCCTCTTCACGAGGCAGAAGAGGCTCGAGCATAGGATAAATTTCTATTTAGGCCCAGTTCATTCTGCCTGACCGTCAGCGGTCTGATGTTAATGCTAACATTAATTCGTCAATTCGTATTATCTGCAATCAGGCATATGCTAAGGTTTGATACAGTTTGATCTTAACAGGTGTTGTGCAGGTGTCCGTGCATGGCGGGAGGTGTCATGAACCACCGCTTACCCGCTCAGCAGAGTCGGATCCCCAATATCAACACCTCTTTGCGCAAAACCCCCACTAGTTTCAGTCGTTGAAGCCGTTGAAGAACCAGTGGATTAACCACCATCAGCAATAGTAACAGAGGCAGATGCAAAGCCGATGCGCCCCTCCCCCGACTGGCATTATTCCCTTCCTAGCATTAATTCAACCGTGTGTCTGTTGATGAATTGTTCCGAACTGTTAAGCCAATCTGAGTAGCCGAGTATCAAAGCCAAGCCAATTTGGGTAGCCCCGTTGAGTAGTATGCAGCATCAACTACCAGCATCGACTCCTGAGATCGACTAAGAATCCTGGCAAGGACTTGCATTCGAGCAAACACCAGAAGTAAGGACGAAAATTTCCCACAGGGAAGGCAATGGCAGGCCTGTTCTGATACCCACAAGCTGCATGCACAGTAAAATCACATCTATCATCATTGCTGAGGTCCACTGTAAAGGCTGTTTGTTAAACATTATATATTGTGGGTGGGCGGGGGGCCGGGGCATACCGATGCGTACGCAGGGAAGAAAAGAACAACTATAATCACCAACTCTTTCGCCATTACCATCACTGGGAGTGATCTGATTGTTGCTTATTGGGCTGAATCTGTAGCTCATGACCAGAACCAGCAAAACGCTGCATCCAAGGATTTTTGCAAGTAGCCAGTAAATGCCATCTACAACTACAGAAGACAGTGAACGAGAAGCAAGGGTTTTAAGATTCGCTTACCTCTCGTCTTTGCTACCCGGCCTGGCAGTGGATTGATGTCCTTCCATTCCCAACCCTGCACATGTGTGGCAGGGGTGGAGGATCAATAGTAACCGCTAGTTTATAGGGAAACCACGGTTGCTGACACTATATGTAATGTTATATAACAATATTATCATTTCCGGATGGAAGGCACTATTATGAATTTCTTTCAGGTGGTGAGTCCCTACCGGGCCTGACCCTGGCCTTCCTTGAAGTGGTAATTTCACTAGTGAAAGGGGGAAGCAAGGTACGAGCCTAAAGATCGGACGCTAGGAGATCGAGGGTAAACTTGTTCGAGGTTCGAAGCCATTCAAATAAGCCATTAACTCAAGTGGTTCACCCACTGCACACAGAAAGTGGTTCACCCACTGCGCACAGAAGCCATCTTTTGCAAAATCTTTTGGAGTTGCAATTGGGTTCTAGAGCCAAGGCAGAAGAGAGGCTGTCGAGCTTGCTGAGGCTTGTGTGCCAAGAATTATCGCCTTTCAGCTTCAAGTTGCCCAAGGATTCAAATCTCCATATAAACGAGAAAGGGCATGTGCTTGAGGTGCTGTATTACGCTATCGTCCCTGCTTCCAGCAATCAAAATTTAACTTCAACTGAGGAGGGGAAAGATACGGCTGATACAGAGAACATGTCAACCGTTACATAGGCTTTCAGTTTGTTGTGGAAGACTTTTTCCTGTATTAAGGTAGGTCCCTTTCGATTTCTTACTGATTTGCCTCGGCGATTGCTGAACAGGAGGCCTCTGCGATTTCTGATGAAGTTGACCTTACATCTTCTTTCTATTATTGGGAATCTGTCTGCTCTGAGTGCTCTGAAGAAACCCTTGTCTCTTTTTGTCGATCAAGATGAGATGAAATCTGAGGAGGAGGATGCAGAGGGAGCCGAAAAGGGGGAGGGCCAAGAATCCACCGAAAAGATCATACCGCCCACACGAGACGAACTAGCTATTCCATCCGTGGCCGCTTTATCCTCTGCGGGAGTCAAATTCGTTGCTATGGATGGCGACCTCACCACAATACAATTTGATGAGAAGAACGCCACGATTTACCTCCCCAAAGTAAGGTTGGATGCCAACACGGAGGTTATCTTGAGAAATCTGGTGGCATTTGAATCTTCTGCGACTCCGGGTGCGCTGGTTTTCACACAATACACCGATTTCATAAACGGGATGATCGACAGCGAAGAAGATGTTAGATTGTTGAAAGAGAGCGGAATTATTACAAACCACCTCCGAAACAATGGAGAGGTTGCGAGCCTGTGGAACAGCATGGGTAAGTACGTTCCTCTCACAAAAGTTGCATATCTGGACAAAGTTATAAAGGACATTAACAATCATTATAACAGAAAATGGAATGTTGTTGTGGTGGAGTTTCTGAATGAACGTGTATTCGGGTCGTGGAAATTCCTTTCTCTGGTAGCTGCAACGATACTTTTGGCGGTGATACGGAATGTTTTTCTAGCAACTGAAGAGGGATTTATGTCTCTTGTGACAAATGCTTGGTCCACAAAACCACAGCTTGCAGCAGTTGGTTCTTGCTGTTTAGTTGGTCTTGTGTACGAGAAGACACTTTACGTTGCTAACATGTGGCCACGTTTCTTTGTGCATGCAACATTTGGCAGCCTGTCGTATTCATTTTTCTAACCGGCATATTCACTTTACTAATAATTTTAATGAACTTCAATTTATGTTTAAATATAATAAATTACTTGGTTGAAAAATAACACGGTTAATAGACGGCCAATTAATTCTTGTCTTCTTGATACAAACAGCTCACATATTGTTGTAGTTCTTTTGCTCTGCCTCCTTAGTCATGGATTTCCTGAACTTTGATGGGCCACGAAAGCTTTGGCCAATTAATTCTTGTGTTTTTTATACAAACAGCTCAACACAACTTGCATCAGGAAAGCTGGTACTGAGCTCCCAAGCCATTGTGCGAAAGAATGTGGATGTCAAATAAGCATCGAGGAACAACTACTTTGGTGAGACAGTTTCAAGGAATGCCCTTAGCTGGACAACATTCCTTCTTGCCTGTTGTTGGAGCCTCCACCAGAACCACTATACCAGGGTAATATGATTGTCAATGTTGATGTTAAGTTGTGATTTTAGTTTAAGGTTTGTAAATATATTATCTTACTCTCTGTATGGTTCATGCAGAATGCCAATTATCTTTAGCTTCATTGTGGATTGACAAATCTCTGGGCATTTTTGGTTTTGAAGGGTTGTTGCCAGTGTTTCTGAAAAGCCAGCAGGCGCACAGCTGATAATTTTCTATTCTGGCTCAGTAAATGTTTATGATGATGTTCCTGCAGACAAGGTATGCCCAAATAAGGTTACATGAACTTTGCAATATGTAAATTCAAATTGAAATACCATTTTTTTTAGATGGTTGATTCAAACATCTCAAATGATTTTAATTAAGATTGGTTCAAAAAAGGCAAGGTTACCAGGGTTTATAGGACTACTCTTTATTTCTCTGTCATGAAGCTATGTCATTAGGTGACAAGTGGATATTACTATTGTTATACTCTTTTAGTGATGAGGCAGACTCTAAACCAGCCCTCAAATGCCATGAAATAGGCCTCGGCCTACTCTCCTTCAGCTGTGGTTTGCTCCAGCTTCCAACATTAGCCTTCTTGATGGACATATCTAGACTCAGCTCCTTCTACAACAGACTTTCCTATCTGTAGTCATCCTTCAAGGCCTGTGGCTCTCCATGAGCAGAACTCAGCTCTCTAGGGCTTCGAGATTTTTGATCTGTCATTTTCATGGAAATGTTTGTTGCATATCATTGTAGTTACTAATTCCCTGTTAGTTGTTTTGTTCTTAAGCTATATTGTACTGATTATGAAGTGGGCTTGTATTCTCTCAATTGGTAGATGAAGAAAATATATAGGACATTTATGTCAATTCTCTCTAGTTGATTGGTCTTCAAGGGCAGGTCTTTGAAACTGTTATTTTGGATTGTTAACATTTGTTTCAAAATGTATGGTTTCATCTTTGTACCAATCACTCAATGTGGGGGGCTTGCATCCAATATACCATCATTAGTACTTTCCTTGGGTAAGACTAGATCAGTTAAGTGGGTATGCCTTCAAAGGTAGAAAATTTCTTCTCTGCACCCTCTCTATGGTGCAAAAGGCCTACTAGAATTGCCTTGTAATACTCAATATTGATATTTATGTTAATGCCTGAAAACATTTTCTTCAATACTGAAATAGACTATAGTTCATCCATACTTTTCTTTAGGGCCTTCCAATGTTGGACGATGTGGGATGTTATGTTGTCTCCCACCTGGGACAACATTATGAGAGGTCACATAAACTTGAAGGATGCAATGGAATGAACAATAATGTATGAGGACAAGGCAAGAAACAAGACATACAAGCTCAATGATAAGACTGTTGTGCTATTTGTTAGGCCTAGGGGTTGTCGCTTGCCAGAAGACCATGTTGAGATTGATGGCCAACCTGCAACGAGATGCCTGGTGGATTTTGGTCTCTATTTCTATCATAATCATGCAACATTTCGATTGAAAAATGGAGGATCTCATCCCTTCTTTTATCTACCCAAAATGGAGTACTCCAAGTTTGCAATAATAACATTGTCTAAGACATTTCTCAAAAGTTTTATGTTCTACAGAGTTTTTTGTAACATTGTTTTATTCCATTTCCTTTGCCTTTTGTATTTGATTTAGACCATTGTGGCACATCTCCTTAATATACCATGAAATCTCATTGGAATTTCCTTTTCCTTTTCATTTTGTATTTGATTTAGAGCATCATGGCACTGCTCTTCTAAATTTAACATGATATATAATTGGAATGTAGGGAAGCTGCACTGTGGGATGTTTGTTTTTGAGTGTGCACAAGATCCTTTGAGAGTCCCTAGAGGGAGAATTAAAGCAACAATATTGATCAAGACTCTTCCTGTAGTTTTCCAAATACATGAGATCTTGATATGAGCTTTCCTGTAGTTTTCCTGTAGTTGTTTATATGAGCTTGATATGTTGATTGTAACCTTTTGCAGTGTGGTTCTGTTTCCGGTTGCAATACGTTTCTACATCACATGGTGATTTATTCAGTTTGTTGATTTCTTCTTCAGACCAATATATGTGAGATTGGGCTTCAATATCTTTGGTAAGGTTCTTGAATTTCTGGTCATTCTATACTATCTAGTTGAGGTTTTATCCTTTTCTTCTTTGAATTTAATTTTAAGCATTAGCTTGCTTAACAATCCATTATAGAATGTTTTTGCTGCTTTTATGTGAGGCTAGGGCACTCGTTTACATAGTTTGCTGCCTCCCATGCTTCTAGTATAAAATTAGCAGAGCAGTCAAAAATCAACACAGCAGATAACAGGATCAGCCATTCATAATTTAGCTCCATGAAACATCGGTGCACAGGTTTTATATTCATCCACAGAAATAGAAGCAACCCAAGTTTGTATCTTAAATGATAATATTTTCATGTATGGGAAAGGGAAAGCCTCCACAACCTCCATTGGCAATAGAGTTGGCCTTCTCCTGTCTTCAACAAACTTTGATTTAAGTCTGTGATGAAGCAGACTCTAAACCAGCCCTCAAATGCCATGAAATAGGCCTCGGCCTACTCTCCTTCAGTTATGGTTTGCTTCAGCTCCCAACATTAGCCTTCTTGATGGACATATCTAGACTCAGCTCCTTCTAGAATAGACTTTCCTATCTGTAGTCATCCTTCAAGGCCTGTGGCTCTCCATGAGCAGAACTCAGCTCTCTAGGGCTCTTGTACTCCACACAAGAAGTCCTTCTCTAGTGTGTGCCTAGGCAAATCTTGAGGTACAAATTTGTTCTAGCATATAAAGTTTGTAGTTTCTTATGGTATGAATTCATTGTTTAGTTTGTATGTAATTCTAGTGTTCTTCTATATCATTTAATATAAAGTTTGTTTGAGGCAAATACCCAGCTTCTTTCATCTGCCCAGCGAACTTTTGCAACATGGCATAGATCTCTTGTATTTGTGGGTGTGGTCTAAAATACCCAGCTTCTTTCATCTGCCCAGGTAACTTTTGCAACATGCCATAGATCTCTTGTATTTGTGGGTGTGATCTATCTCCTACAGGGAAAACGTGTACCCTACTCTTTACCTCAATCCAACTGCATCGAGGTTCCTTCTTTATACCTCTGTCTTTCATTGCTTTCCTCAACTTTAACATGTTCCCCCACTTACCAGCTGTAGCATAAATATTTGACAACATGACATAATTTCCAGCATTTTGTGGATCTAACTCAAAAAGGTGTTCTGCTGCAACTTTTCCTAACATTAGGTTTAAATGGCATTTTTTTTATAAAATCATATGCCTCATCCAAACAACCAGCACGGCCAAGGAGATCAACCATACAGGCGTATTGCCCTGCTCTTTACCCTGCAGGGAAAACGTGTACCCTGCTCTTTACCTCAATCCAACTGCATCTAGGTTCCTTCTTTATACCTCTGTCTTTCATTGCTTTCCTCAACTTTAACATGTTCCCCCACTTACCAGCTGTAGCATAAATATTTGACAACATGACATAATTTCCAGCATTTTGTGGATCTAACTCAAAAAGTTGTTCTGCTGCAACTTTTCCTAACATTAGGTTTAAATGGCATTTTTTTTATAAAATCATATGCCTCATCTAAACAACCAGCACGGCCAAGGAGATCAACCATACAGGCGTAATGCCCTGCTCTTGGTGGGATACACTGATCTCGAGTCATGGTATTGAAATAATGCCAACCTTCATTCACTAGACCTGAATGGCTGCAAGCACTCAGAACAGCCAAGAAGGTGACATCGTCAGGCATTTGAGATTAACATAGTGAGAGTTCTAGCTTGTAATTTTCCAGGGCAGATTCAACCTGAAAGAATGTGCCAAGCCTCCTCAACTAATCGAGCCTGACCTTGATCGACCCAAGGAGAATTGAACCTACAACCATAAATTTTACATATACATTGTCTGATAGAGGAGATTATGAGCTATCACTATGCAAAGTACATATTTTTGCGCAGACCACCATATATCTCAAAAAAGTTGACCCACAATCAAAACCCATGGTTTCCAACTTCTCTGCATTTACATCAATGAGCTAAATGGTCCTATAGTTTGTGACGAATCACATCCACCCTTAGGCTTTCTCCTAGTGCTGAAGATTCCAAAGCTCAAATTTCTCATAACCAGAGAAAATATAAATACAGACAATTATAACATTCATTTGTTCTTGATAGTCATCTTAGACTGGAACTAAATCCTCAAGAAGGGATATGTCACTATGCTTTTTAGAGCAATTTTTGTTTTGACAGCCTGTACTTGTATATATATTTGTTCAACCATCATAGTCAACTTAGACTGGAACTAAATCCTCAAGAAGGGATATTTCACTATGCTTTTTAGTAAGCTTGCAATTAGAAAGATATAACCTTTAAGAATTTTTGGGCTGAAATACTTTCTCATAAATCCAAGGACTTGTACCCCAAAGCCAATTTCCATGGTTTAAAGTTGTTGAACAGACTCACAAGGAAGCATTGAAACTGAAAATTTTCTTGCATACATAACAATTGAAGTATATAGTTGACACAACTGCTTTTATGTATAATATTTGCATGGAAGGGCATTATTTGGAGGACACTTACTCAACAGTATGGCATGTTAAAGGTAATGCTAACTATGCAAGATGATATGTTACTGTGTATCAGTATAAAGAAAGAGAGTATGAATTGAGGATAGATATATCTCTTGGTGTGATGTTCATTTCTTTTGATCTCAATTCCAGGCTTGAGAGGTGCATATTCAATCAAAACCACCTTGCCCCTTCTAGGCTATTGGGTAATTGGGGAAGACTACAGTGATAACGGAATCCTCTCATTTATTGATCTCAGTCAAAATCATGTTCCCTTTCATTTTCTTTTTCTGAATGCTCTTGGTGCAATAAGAATTTTTTTTATCTAGGCCACAGTTCCGAGAGGTATATATTCCCCCAAAACTACCTCATCCCTTTTGGGTTTTGGGTAGTTGGGGCAGACTACAGCAATAACAGAATCCTCCCATTCTCTTTCAAAATCCTATTCCCTTTCATTTTCTTCATCCCAGTTCTCTTGTTGTAGTTGCATGGTCTGGGAGTTCACAATCATCTAAAATATGCAAGTACTAGCAGTCTATTGTCTAACAGTGGAGAACTCATGTTGTAGTTGCTACACAGGTCAAGGATTTTTTGATAATACATTTGCATGATGAGTTCACAACCATCTAAAGTATGCAAGTAGTAGCAATCTATGATCTGACAGTGGAGAACACTTTTGTGAGACATGTTTGATAAAACGTTCCAGCTTGTTCTGCTTTTGCAAGGTTGGGGGAAACAGTTCTTTGATGTGTATTAATAACGTGTCCAATGTGTGGGGACACTGAACATTCCCTATTGTAAATAATGTCCATATAGAACCTCCCTCAAGTCGGGTTTGGCAGCATATAACTTTCTCTGGAGTCATACATTTTGTAGGTCTGCAGGTAAGATCCTTTAAGATCTATAATTGTGGATCCAATTGAGTCTTGTTTAATGCATTGGGGTGTTTAATATGAGGGGATTAGGCATGATCCAAGGAATGCACTGCCATTTCCTGGCCATTCTGTCACACAATTAATTAGGACTAATTTTCATTCGGATTACTTGGGAAATTTCTAGGGATGTTGTCTATAGTATTCTAAGGAATTTTCCATTTTGTTTAAACATAAAAAGGGACGTCCATATATTTTCTCTGGTTATGAGAAATTTGAGCTTTGGAATCTTCAGCACTAGGAGAAAGCCTAAGGGTGGATGTGATTCGTCACAAATTATAGGACCATTTAGCTCATTGATGTAATACAGAAGGATGTTTCGTATAATGTACGACTCAATTGTATGATAACAATGTCTACTGTCTTCTATAACAGCAGCATATTTAATCTACCGCAACAGGCTCAAAGGGGCTATCTTCAACAAATTTGGCTGGTTAAGATGCTCTTCTTGTGGGCACACTAGCCACAGCCACCTAATTTCGCATTTACTGTTGCCGCCACATGCATCATTCCATATGCCATTTGCTCCCCATGTCAGATCGATCACTTAATTGCACCGATCGCTCACTTAGCGTAAGCTTTTCGTTTTATGCCCATCATTAAATACTCGCCTGCTCCAATCTGATCTTCAAGTATTTCAGCTCCATTCCAAATCAATCCGTATATGTACTTATTTCTGCACCTAGATATTAACATAGATCTCCTGTCTAGCCAATTGTTTATTAGAATAGCTTGGACCCAATCTACCACCAAGATTGACCGATGTCAGATACATCACCTAATTTCGCATTTACTTCTGCCGCCACATACATCATTCCATATGCCATTTGCTCCCCATGTCATATAGATCACTTAATTGCACTGATTGCTCACTTAACGTAAGCTTTTCGTTTTATGCCGACCATTAAATACTGGCCTGCTCCATCCGAGCTTCAAGTATTTTGGCTCCATTCACACTTAAAACCAGCTTACAAACACGTTGAACTCTTTTATAAATTGGCCTCTTCTGCACCTCGATATTCACATACATCTCCCCGCTTCACATAACATGGAATCCATAGCATAAGCCAACTTACTCAACTCGCGGCATTGTTTCTCTTCGCACTTGTTCTCATGGCTCTTCTGATTATTGACATCGTAAAAGTTGAAAGACAAAGAAAAAAGAAACCAAGAAAACAACAACATCTCTAACGAAGAGCATATGAATCTACAACAAGTAATTCTGAATCTCAAGCCTGTTTTTGCATTATTTTACGCATTGTCTTATTTCCCCGCTTCCTTCTCTGTTACAGGTGTACGACGGATGCTTCAAATATGCATTTGGGTCTGCCATGGTGGTGCAACTCACATTTTTTATGCTTCTATCGTATCTGCTGGGATGCCGGTCTAATGTCCTAATTGTTAGCATTCGTGCTTGTCTTGTATTCTTCACATGTTACAGTCTGTCATAAGAAATGCTTATTTTCAAGGTCAAATGTAAGCTTCACGGCGGTTTTCATGTTACTCGTGTCTTGAATTGATTATGATTCTCTGCAAATTAGTTATTCAATAATGTTCAGATCTTTGGTATATAGTGCTCATGTGACTATTTCTATTGCAGTTGTGTGATTTTGGGCTAGCAACATAAACTGGTGTATCTTGAATTGATGATGATTCTCTGCAAGTTAGTTATTCAATAATGTTCAGAACTTTGGTATATAGTGCTCACGTGACTATTTCTATTGCAGTTGTGTGATTTTGGGCTAGCAACATAAACTGGCGCATTGTTTTGAAATATTGCAGGGCATATTATATTATTCGACAGCCCTCTATTTATGTATTACTAAAATTGGTGCAAGCCAAAAACTTCAATAGATGTTGCAACATCTCCTGAGTTGGCACAATAGGCTTGTGGATGACCATTTCCAGTAATATATCATGTAATATTGCAGACCATAGTTAATGAAACAGCTCGAGTTGATCTGTTCTACAGTCTTACACTCTTTCTTGTTTACTATTTTGACATTAATCATTGCCTCTTGTCTGAGTTTCAGAAGAAGTTGACACAGTCTCTACTTACAGGTCTTATCAAAACACCGATATAGCAACCCCCCTATAGACGTTACCGAAACTGGTACTTCAGCCTTGACATTTATTGAAGAAGAAGAAATATTTCTATATGTTTTCTAAAAAGTACCCTTGTTACACTTGCATCTGTTGCTTGAGACTTAGTAGTTAATATAGCCACATTACCTTTTCGAAAGTGTTTTAATGAAGCTAACTAAGCTTAACCTATGTAATCAACTAAGCTTATGTACTTTATATCTATGCCTATTACAGTAAGTGTGTATAGTCATTTACACATGTTTAAGGCACCAATCTACCTTTATATGCACCACTTTCACAGACAACAGTTTGCGCACACACTTGATTTCACCTCTTTGGGCTCAAAATTGTAATTAGCCAAGCCACTACACTATATGCAGGTACAGAGCCTAGTAGTGTAGATACATCAAGCTAAGAATCTGCAAATCTTGCAAAAAAGCTTATTGGAGCCCAGCTCAACACAAGTTGCATCAGGCTGCCTTATCAGCGTTGTTTACTGCCCTCCGTTTTCTTGCTCGCCCGGACTCTTTAGAGAGCTGAAAGGGCTACCGAAAAGCCAAGCCACTACATTATATGCAGTTCAACACAGGTTGCATTCGGCTGCCTTATCAACGTTGTTTACTGCCCTCCGTTTTCTTGCTCGCCCAGACTCTTTAGAGAGCTGAAAGGGCTACCGAAAAGCCAAGCGACTACACTATATGCAGGTACAGAGCCCAGTAGTGTAGATGCATCAAGCTAAGAATCTGCAAATCTTGCAAAAACGCTTATTGGAGCCACTGAACATAAAGGTATGCCCTTGATACAAACAGCTCAACACAGGATTGGACCTTAAATGTTAACTTCATGCAGGGACTCGTTGCCTCGCAGCTTCCCTTGTTTCTTATGTGTCAAGTAGATAACAAATATCCTCTAGTATTTCAGTTCGTTTAGCTCTAGAACCATTCCTTAGGATATTTTGCCAACCCACATGCAAATGGGATTCGAGAGCCACATAGGCAATTGCTTACGAACTCCATTGCTATATTCAGAGATGGGTAGGTGTGGCAATTACTATTTATACCATTCATGTCATTAACTACCAATTTCATATGGTCCTTGATTAATGATTTATTATCTTCGTTATAGTGATAGAAATTGTATTTTAAACCCTTTTTCCTATAGAACAATAGTGAATCTATTCGCAAGACTTTTTATATGCATGGAGTATCTTATGCATACACCGAAGACTTTTTATATGCATGGAGTATCTTATGCATAAACCGAACCATTTAAAATTCTAAAATCTTTGTGTAGATGTCCACAATAAATCCTACATGCACACCGCGATTGTCTTCCCATTCAATCAATTCATAACCATCTTTTCTAATTTCTATTCTACAAATTCATATCAATAAATAATCTACTGTTGGCATAATCTACTGTTGACATCAAGGGAAATAGGTTTTTATCTAACCGTAAACTAAGTATTTGGGGAATATTTAGGAACCGAGCATGATCCTCCCAACCATAAATTGTCTCCACATTTCCCCCTAGCTAAGATCTTCTTGTCGTCCTCAGAATCCCTCATTGATTCGTGGTGGTTATTTTTTATAGAATTAGTAGCGTCCTCCTTTTAAGTTCTGCCAACATTTTTATCTAGGTCTTTTGTTTTTAGTTTTTTTTTAGAAAAAAAGCTTTTCTTTTTCTTTAAAGCACATTTTTCTCTTCCATGGTGCTTTATTCCACCCCACTTAGCATTTTTCTCCAACTAAGTGATTAACATAATATTTCTCTCCCTAATTTAATTTCTTTTATTTTCATCCTAGGGATTGTTAAGACACTGGGAAGGCCCATTATATGGACTTATCACCACAGCTTTTTCCAAGTTGGCAAGAAGTCTTCTACAAACTAGTGCTCTTTCCTAGATATTTCAAAGCAATTTATTTATTAATTCAATAATATAATTACATCATGACATAATTCTCATCATGGCTTCCCTCGTCATTACCACCAATAACAATTAAATGTCCATAAATAGTAATTTTCTAAAAAGCGCCGCCATAGGGGTGTTACAAAATGTAGTTGAATTAAAATTAGTAATTCATATAACTAAATTTTGGTTTCTATGTGAGATAACCTTGTAGAACGAAGAGGAGACTAGTTTACAGATGCAGATGTCTATGTGTGAGAGATAGATACAAAAGTCTTGTTGAAGGCTAGGGGGATCAAACTCATTTGGGTAATTTGAGAATTTGGTTTTATGTATACGGGATCCATCTTAAGTAACGATCTAACATGAGTTGAGAGAGATCGAATTTCTTCACGTGCAAACTTCTTTAGAGTATAAAATACAATGTGTTATTTTTCATTATTCATTGTGTTATAATAGATAGTTAATTTACACTAAAATATTTTACATCACATGTAGATCCAAACACTTTATTTTTTTTACTATAGTCGATATTATTTTTTTATTTATAACACAATTTTTAATTCTGATTTTATTTAATACAAATTTAGACATCCCCTCATACGCTGTTGTAGAATGTGCGTCTTTGCTCAACTAGTCCATCATAAAAATGGCAAATGAGGATTTTTACAAATTCTATAATGATCGAAGTGTTGTAATGCCCTTTTTGAGAAACAAAATTCAACAAATTAAATTATGATAGAGACATGATTCATTGATGAAATTTGGAAGTTGCCTTAAGAAAGATATGTGAGATTGAATTGTAGAAAACGATAATTTCTTTAGTATGCATTAATTGCATTATCATTTGAGATTCACTATAAATTTGATTACTCATATAAAAACTTTTAAATTAAACACGATGAAGCACTAAATTACACTGAAGAGTGATTTGATGCTTATGAATTAAACGTAATGAAGGATTACATTAAATTGAAGGCATGATTAAATTTAAGACGTGTAATAATAATAACTTTATTATTAACCTTTTTTTTCCAATTAAATTATTGTTTGTTGTTGTTATTATTATTATAATAATATTCGTTTCTAATTATAATAAAAAATGAAAAAATATATTTTATATTCGTTAAATATAACAGTCTAAAATTTGAGTAGTGATTACTCATATAAATTTTTTTGAATTAAACCAGATGAAGCACTAAGTTACACTGAAGAGTAATTTGATGCTTTTGAATTGAACGTGATGAAGCACTAAGTTAAATTGAAGGCATGGCTAAATTTAAGCCGTATAATAATAATAACTTTATTATTGACTTGATTTTTTGCCAATTAAATTTTATAATACATATCATTTATATATATGGTTATTATATATGTGATTATTATTATTATTTCTTACTTATTTTACCCATTTCTACTAATAATAAAAAATGAAAAGTGTGTTTTATGTTTGTTAAATGTATAAGTCTGAAATTTTGAAAAGTGTGTTTAATATTCATTTTTTGGGACGCTCTTCACTATGGCCATCATTGTGTTTAATGTTCATTTTTTGAGACGCCCTTCACTGTGGCCGTCATTTCTGTATTTTGACAAAGGTTGTGTCTGCTCCTCCTTTAAAAAGCCCGATACCCCTCTGGTCTATTCTTCGATATTTTGACAAAACGTGAGACCCGTGGGTATGTATGTCACTGGATAGTGAACACAAACAAGTAACCTTATCAAACCCTGTTAATCTCATTACCCGCACATATGTTGTTGAAATTCGAAAAGTTAATGAAGAATTAAGTAAATAGGAATATAGACACATTGGGGTGAATTAGTAACTCTAAAGATACACATTTGCGGTGGTTTTCGCTGCAAATGCGTTAAAAATACTTCGCATGCATGCCAAGACAGCTAAAGAGCTTCCAGTGACATTCTTGTTCTGCGACGGCTAGCCGTTTTCCATTACCTACGTTTCTTCCCGGACGAAAAATATGTTAATATTAATATTTAATGTTAATATGAATAATGTTAATATTTTTCTATTAATGTTAATCGCGAAATGAAAGAAGGTTAAACCAATAGACCATCAAATCATCATTGGTCATCGTATTTGAGAATTCATTCCCCGAGTTCATCTGATACGTAACACATTTCATTGCATAAAATCATCAACACAATATATTCCATATAATATTCTTACACGTACATAAAAGTAAAATACGCATCTCGGAGAATTTGATTCTTCTGTCGGAAGATTCTACAAGTACAGAATTATGGTTGATCAAAACATGTACGTATCTAGAAGCAAACGTAGATAGAGAATCATGATAGATCTAAACGAAAACGTAGATAGAAGAAAACTTAGATAGATAGATACAAGAAAACTTATTATATAGAAGGCTCGGTAACCCTGACGGCAATGGCTTCCCCATGAAGCAAAATTGTCACGCAGGAGGGGGTTCATCGTGCCCTCTTCCTGGGCTATGACCCGCTGGAAAAATCTCAGTTCCATCCTTATTTGTTGTCGTATTATCCTTGTAGTCTTTATGAGGGGAAGTGTGCTTTGCCGTCTGAACAATTTCATGACCAGCTCTCGCCAACTTGTTATTCCCAGCAGCGTCGTTGCCAAGAACAACGCCCTCATTCCCCTTGCTGTTCACACTCAGGAGACAGCGGTTATTTATTACCACAGCGTTATATGAGTGGATAAACCTAGCGTCGCTCGATGGAAAGTCATCAACAAGAAGCAAGAGTATAATAGCAACAATTCGAGCCTTCATTTTTGAATGAATACCGAGAATCTACAGAGATTCCTCAAAAGAGAATCCACGATCGGATGCGCTTATGTTGAATTGGCTGAGCGCTTAACGGTCATTTATATAGATATTTCTCCCACTGTTTTGCATTAACATAAACATAGATGCTTCCGAATATACCCTGTCATATTGTACCACAAACAAGCAATATCTTTAGTGCTAAATTCTTGTTGTGAATGATATGAACCATTTGCCATACATCTTTTGCTGTTCATCCGTGAACTTTCATATCAGCTTTACTGCGGCCATTCGGTACATTGGTATCTACAGTACAGTACGTTTATGACAACATAGTCTTTGGTATCTATACGTCGTATTTGAAGGATCTGTATTACAAGTAACATGTCGCCAACTCGAGTTAGTCGCATAGAGTTGCATTAACATAGATATTTCTCCCATATATTTGCATTAACACAGATAGTTCTCCCATAGATTTGCGTTAACATAAGCATAGATGCTTCGGAAAATACCCTGTCTTATTGTACCTTCATGATCTGTATCTGTACGTGCCACTGGAAGGATCTGTATTTACAAGTAACATGCTGGCAGCTGGAATTACTCGCATAGAGTTACATTAACATAGCCATTTCACCCACATATTTGCACTAACATAATCATATCTATATATGTATTTCTCCCATAGGTTTGGGTTAACATAAATCATAAATGCTTACATCTTTCTCGGTTCCTTTGTAAATTCTCCATATCCGGTTTGTTGTGATCCTTCGGTCTCTCTCGTCCAGATCTTTTCCCTAGCATAATAAATGGCATTTTATAGTAATTTTTAAAGAAATCATGTAAAGTTGTGTTACTTTGGTATCTACAGTGTCGGTACCTTTATGACAACACACGTGCTATTGGAAGAATCTTTATTTACACGTAACATGCTGCTGACTTGGGAGTGTGAATCTTGCACGGCCGTTGATGACCAGAGAAATAGTGACCATTGCAACTATTTTTTAATGGTTAATAGTTGATGCAGTGGTCGTTGTCTTTGGTGATTCCTTGCGCACTAAGGCACTTCTGATTAGCCTTACAGATTCACTTTTACAGATTCAGATTCACTTGTCCACATAGGGACTCGTGCGTCTAATTGATTGCTTTATGAAGTATTAGTTAAAGCTCTCTGGGTAACGATCGGTTTTAATGGCTCTCTTTTATTTTTATTCTATTATGTTTATGCTTTCCGCAATGAGTCTAAGCCTCACCGAGGTTGTTTATTAAAGAAAAAAAAATACATTTATAATGGAATAAAATTATTTATTTATTCAATTAGAATTAGTAACTTTTATATTTATTATGAAATCGAGGATAGGAAAATTATGTTAGGTGATTGTTCAACATAATTTTATTTTTATAATAGGTTAGTAAAAATATAAATATTTTAATAGACATTAAATATATAAATATAGGTGAAGTTTAATTTATAGATGAAATAATTTCTTTTATTAGGATTTGGTAATACAATTTTAAGTAAGAATGCTTTTTTTTAATATATTTTTGAATGGATAAATAGATTCAACACCCTAAAAAAACTTTGGGGCATTCAAATTCTATAGATTAAACAACTTAAACTCAAGTTTTTAATATATATATGTGTGTGTGTGTGTGTGGGTTGATTATATTTTACCTATATATTTTAAGTTTCTCTATATATATGGAGCGATATATTTGATGTAAATTAAACTGTTGCTTTTATATGTTTTCAAATATATGAAGTTATTAGTTTTTGTTAAGTATTTGAGTTAGACACATTTTAGAGTATGACACAGTTAAACATTCTTTACTATATTTTAGTAAGAAGTTTGACCACTATTAACAATGACTATCTATAATTTCCTATATTTGATTATGATTTCCTCTAATTCATTATGGTTTATTGTAGACCACTTATGGTTAACTTTAGTTAACTTGAATTGATTTTGATTTAATATGGTTGATTGTGTTTGAATTGGTTATATATCTTTCATTATAATTAATTTTTGTTAATCATTGATTATTGTTTATTACGCCATAAGGCGTTTCCCTCTGAAATCCATCCCCCTTTTTTCCTACATGTCATCCTTGGACATCATACGAGTAGATGTTAGATGTTTACAAAAACTTGAACCGTCCATCAAAACAGTTACAAATTCGTTGGAAATAGTTACAAATTACAAATAGTTTCTCATCTGTTGTAGGTGAAGTTCTGGTCCTTGTGATGCTCTGTGCTTCCCTTGTTGCAAAGGAAAGAATCGTTCAGGTAAGGGTGGGTGCGGGGTTAACACCGTTTCTTGAATTCATGGAAGATACTCTGATTCCTGGTAGCCTCCATTAATCCCGACATATTTACAGTAAAAAATGTTCCATTTCAGGTTTAATGAGCAAGCCCAGGATGGCTACTCAAGATGTCGAGATGAAGGATTCAACAGTCGCGGTCTCCAATTCTTCTGCGCCATCGCCTCCTCCGGTTCTTACGCATAAGTTCTATGAGATTTTGCCATTGTAGGTAGTGCCTGTTTTGCCCGTCTTTGTGTTGAAATTGAGGCATATTTGTGGGTGTTGCAGATCTGAAGATTACTGGGCTTCTAGTGCCCCCCAGCACACGAGAGTTAGCATTGCTAATCTACTCTAAAAAAGTTCCTAAATGTTACTCAAATTAAAGGAAATGTCAGGGGATCAATTTAAAGGAAATTTCAGGGGAATGCCCCTTTCTCTTAGTTATTTTCTCATCTCTTGTAGGTGAAGCTCTGGTCCTTGTGATACTCAGTGTTTCCCTCGCTGTGAAGGAAAGAATCGTTCAGGTAAGGGTGGGTGTGGGGTTAACATCGTTTCTTGAAGTCATGGAAGATACTCTGATTCCTCGTAGCCTCCATTAATCCCGACATATTTACAGTCGAAAATGATCCATTTCAAGTTTAGCGAGCAAGCCTAGGATGGCTACTCAAGATGTCGAGATGAGGGATTCAATAGCCGCGATCTCAAATTCTTCTGCGCCATCGCCTCCTCCGGTTCTCACGCGTAAGTTCTATGAGATATTTCCATTACAGGTAGTGCCTTTTTTGCCCATGTTTGTGTTGAAATTGAGGCATATTTTTGGGTGTTGCAGATCTGAAGATTACTGGGTTTCTAGTGCCCCTCGGCACATGAGAGGTAGCATTTCTAATCTGCTCTCGTTTCTGAGTAAGTTTACAGGTTTAGGTTTGTAAGTATTTCAATAGCTAATTTATGTCTCTATAATCATATCCATGGTGCATTCATTGTTACTCTTACAACATCAACAAATTGTCAAGGATCTGTCACACAAGGTTTCTGTCCTATGTCAAGGTCTTTGGCTATTAGTCCTATTGGTGAAGCTTCAGACCTAGGATCACAACTTGAAGAGAAGAAACTGGTAGAGCCTCCTAATCTGAAGATAAATATCACGGGATACCCAAAGAAAATCTCGGTCCTCTCAAGTAATGGTGCTTCTAAGTTTGCTACTGAGGCATGACAACACAAAATTGTACATTGTTTCCTTTCTATTTTCTGAGGGGCAATGTACACTCTGGGTAGCCACTTGTGATATTAAAACAGTGAGCTCTGAGGTCAATTTAATGCTCAGACTTATTGAGAAGCAAGAGCTGGAGATATTCAATAGAAAAAGATGGAGATGGGAGTTTCAGTGGACAATCTACTTCAAACAATTTCAGCTCACGGAATCAGGAATCGATTTCAATTATTATGCCTCTATATAATTCATTCTCTAATGAAGGATTTGTGGTAGAAGGACCTTGAAAAAAGCCTCGTTCCTCAGATTTTGGCAAAGATGATTAAATTTTAGAAATGACAAATCAAACACCTGTAACCATCAGCGTTGTTAGATTTATCACTAGCAAAATCTAACACTGAAAATTCAAATTCACCAAAGAGTATTTCAGAGGAAAGTCATCGTGATAATTGAGTAATATGGAGAACAACTACAGATCCGTGCAACCAGCGTTTTTCCAGGGAAAATAATCTTGCAAATTGAAACCCAACGACACCCTTTATGAAGAAACAAAAAATACCAAAAACCCTTGTCTTCTCGTCAGATCTACCAAAAGAGTCATATAACCGATACTCTTCCATAAGAACCCTTAGCAAACATATTAGTCTTCAACAATCCAAGGGTGAGAAATCTCTTCAGAGATGACTTATTGCTTTGGCTCATTGTTTCCAATAATCCATCTTTTACAATCTTAGAAATGAACTGTGTATGCAAATAGCCATGCTGACAAAGATAGAATTAGATAAAAATGAGGGTGATGAATATGTAAAGATGTGGTTGAGTCAGAGATTGTAGACTCAGAGGTTTGCTTTATTTCTGGATGAATTTTGGAGAGATGGTTCCCAGTTGATGGAATAATTTGGTTTGTTGCTGATAACCCACCACTCCAACTCTAGACTTGTTGTAAATTCAAGAAATCACAAGGTCATGTCAGAGATTGAAGTTGCAGAGACATCTATAATAAGAATGGGGGATTTGGTAGAAGAGGAAAATTGGTAGCTATTTTTTATTCGTACTTTTCTAGGGAAAATAATCTTGCAAATTGAAACCCAATGACACCCTTTATGAAGAAACCCAAAATACCAGAAACCCTTGTCTTCTCGTCAGATCTACCAAAAGATTCATATAACCGTAAGTAATTTCAATACTCTTCCACAAGAACCCTTAGCAAACATATCAGTCTTCAATAGTCCAAAGGTGAGAAATCTCTTCAAAGATGACTTATTTCTTTGGCTCACTGTTTCCAATAATCCATCTTTTACAATCTTAGAAATGAATTGTGTATGCAAATAGCCACGCTTACAAAGAATTAGAAAGAAATGAGGGTGATGTGGTTGAGTCAGAGAATGCAGACTCAGAGGTTTGCTTTATTTCTGGATGAATTTTGGAGAGATGGTTCCCAGTTGATGGAAGAATTTGGTTTATTGCTGCTAACCCACCACTCCAACTCCAGACTTGTTGTATGTTCAAGAAATCGCAAAGTCCTGTCAGAAATTGGAGTTATAGAGACATATATAATAAGAATGGGGGATTTGGTAGAAGAGGAAAACTGGCAGCTATTTTTTATTCATCCTTTTCAATTTCCATGACTCAGCTAGGGCCTACTCACGAGGTTCTTCTTTGGTTGTCCACACTCAAGGAAAGTGTTCAACCTTCAGCCAGTTATTTGTTCTTGATTGGCATATCTAATTACAAGTTATTTTCTCACTGATATAAAACCAATCCATAGGATGCTCATTGCTATCATTGTTACAGTCACGCATAAGTCAATGTCATGCAATCAGTGTTACTCTTATAGCATCAACAAATCGTCAAGGATCTGTCACACAAGGTTTCTGTCATGTGTCAAGGTCTTTAGCCATTAGTGCTATTGGTGAAGCTTCAGACCTAGGATCACAACTTGAAGAGAAGAAACTAGTAGAGCCTCCTAATCTGAAGATAAATATCATAGATACCCAAAGAAAAACTCAATTTTCTCAAGTAATGGTGCTTCTAAGTTTCCTACTGAGGCATGACAACACAAAATTGTACATTGCTTCCTTTCTATTTTTTGAGGGGAAATGTACACTCTGAGTAGGCACTTGTGATATTAAAACAATGAGCTCTGAGGTCAATATAATGCTCAGACTTATTGTGAAACAAGAGTTGGAGAAATTCAATAGCCAAAGATGGAGATGGGAGTTTCAATGGACAATCTCCTTCAAACAATTTCAGCTCACGGAATCAGGAATCGATTTCAATTATTATGCCTCTATATAATTCATTCTCTGATGAAGGATTCGTGGTAGAAGGACCTTGAAAAAAACCTTGTTCCTCAGATTTTGGCAAAGAAGATTAGATTTTAGGAATGACAAATCAAACACCTGTAACCATCAGTGTTGTTAGATTTATCATCAGCAAAATCTAACACTGAAAATTCAAATTCACCAAAGAGTATTTCAGAGAAAAATCATCGTGATAATTGAGTAATATGGAGAACAACTACAGATCTGTGCTACCAACATTTTTCCAAGGAAAATAACCTTGCAAATTGAAACCCAATGACACACTTTATGAAGAAACTAAAAATACTAGAAACCCTTGTCTTCTCGTCAGATCTACCAAAAGATTCATATAACCGATACTCTTCCACAAGAACCCTCAGCTAACATATCAATCTTCAATAGTCCAAAGGTGAGAAATCCCTTCAGAGATGACTTATTGCTTTGGCTGACTGTTCCCAATAATCCATCTTTTACAATCTTAGAAATGAACTGTGTAGGCAGATAGCCACGCTTACAAAGATAGAATTAGATAGAAGTGAGGGTGATGAATATGCAAAGATGTGGTTGAGTCAGAGATTGCAGACTCAGAGGTTTGCCTTATTTCTGGATGAATTTTGGAGAGATGGTTCCCAGTTGATGGAAGAATTTGGTTTGTTGCTGCTAACCCACCACTCCAACTCCAGACTTGTTGTAAGTTCAAGAAATCGCAAAGTCATATCAGAAATTGGAGTTGCGGAGACATCTATAATAAGAATGGGGGATTTGGTAGAAGAGCAAAACTGGCAACTATTTTTTATTCATCCTTTTCGATTTCCATGATTCAGTTGGGGCTTACTGACGAGGTTCTTCTTCGGTTTTCCACACTCAGGGAAAATGTTCAACCTTCAGCCAGTTCTTTGTTCTTGATTGGCATATCTGATTACAAGTTATTTTCTCATTGATATACAACCAATTAATAGGATTCTCATTGCTATCATTGTTACAATCACGCATAAGTCAATGTCATGCAATCACCGTTACTCTTACAACATCAACAAATCGTCAAGGATCTGTCACACGAGGTTTCTGTCCTATGTCAAGGTCTTTAGCTATTAATGCTATTGGTGAAGCTTCAGGCCTAGGATCACAACTTGAAGAGAATAAACTGGTAGAGCCTCCTCATTTGAAGATAAATATCACCAATACCCAAAGAAAAGCTCGGTCTTCTCAAGTAATGGTGCTTCTAAGTTTGCTACTGAGGCATGACAACACAAAATTGTACATTGCTTCCTTTCTATTTTCTGAGAGGCAATGTACACTCTAAGTAGCCACTTGTGATATTGAAACAATGAGATCTGAGGTCAATATAATTCTCAGACTTATTGAGAAACAAGAGCTGGAGATATCCAATAGACAAAGATGGAGATGGGAGTTTCAATGGACAATCTGCTTCAAACAATTTCAGCTCACAAAATCATGAATCGATTTCAATTATTATGCCTCTATATAATTCATTCTTGGATGAAGGATTCATGGTAGAAGGACCTTGAAAAAACCCTCATTCCTCAGATTTTGGCAAAGATGATTAGATTTCAGAAATGACAAATCAAACACCTGTAACCATCAATGTTGCTAGATTTATCACCAGCAAAATCTAGCACTAAAAATTCAAATTCACCAAAGAGTATTTTAGAGGAAAATCATCGTGATAGTTGAGTAATATGGAGAACAGCTACAGATCCGTTCTACCAGCATTCTTCCAGGGAAAATATTCTTGCAAATTGAAACCCAAGGACACCCTTAATGAAGAAACCAAAAATTCCAGAAACCCTTGTCTTCTCGTCAGATCTACCAAAAGATTCATTTAATCGTAAGTAATTTCAATACCCTTCCACACGAACCCTCAGCAAACATATCAGAGCATGTGTCATTGATGAGGGCAGAAGATTTCAAAAAGGGGTTCTAGACAGTGGCTAGCACATGTGTCCTAGGAAATCTGCAGATGTAATTAACTTGAGAAGTTTGATCCACAGACATAATTCATATGAGAGGTTTGATCCACCTATAAAAGAAGAGAAACAGTGAAACACAACATGACATATCCTTATAAATTGTAAACCCAACAAGCCATCGAAACCCTAGTAAAAAATAAAACAAAACTTTTCCAAACAATCGTCAATTTTCCAGAAATCCTTCAACCGCATGGAAGAAGCGTGCATTTGATATGCATTTTCACCCTCACGCACACTGTGTTTTTGTATTTTCATTAATAAAACATAATATAATTATGGGTTTGGGTATAGAAATTGTCGAAAATAAAAGTTCAGCTTACCAAGATGAAAAATAAGAGTCAACCTTAACAAATATCCCTGGACTCCTGAGCTGAATAAACTCCAATGACAATGCCTATCTTGTGTCTTAATTAGCAAGGCCCGGAATTATGTGCAATATAAATTCTCTTAACTGAATGAGGAGAAAAATAGAATTCCACATAAGACACTAATTATTTTAATTAACTAAATAATAATAAAAAGTAAATTAAATCACCTTTATTTTACTAGATTATTTACAATGATTCTAAAACATACTTTTAGTGTTACAACTATTAATTTTTTATGAATATATGTGACTTATAAATAAACAAATTCAAATTAAAACTCATTTATTATGATTTTAAAGCATACTTTCAATGTTAAGCAACCATTAAAATTTTATGAATAGATTTGACTTCAGAAATAAATAAATTCAAATTATGAGTAGAATTTTTCTTGGTATAAGTTATGAGATGCAGAAGATTTGTTGTATAATCCAAGCCACGGGTATGAGACAAGAGAGACTAATTATTTTTTTGATTAAAGAATGAAACAAATTAAAATTATGATTTAGTTCTGATAATCATCTTTATCTTATTAGATTGTTTACTATGATTTTAAAGCATACTTTCATCTTACACAACCATTAATTAATTTTTATGAATAAAAGTGACTTCAGAAATAAATAAATTCAAATTGAAACTAAATTACTATGATTTTAAAGTAAATTCAAATTAACTCACATGTACAATTTATAGTGTTCCTCCTACCTCTCCTCTCCTTTGGCTATAGCTTTCTGATTGAGCAACTTGGTAGCTTCATAGTCATGAACAACGATTTATATGCAATATTAATTCAATAATTAATAAAAAATAATGTGAGGCACCCTAAGTCAATTTCATTTCTACTACATCTCCACATTTCATTTAGATTTGCCCATTCCCATGCCCTGATTGTTCCTCAATGTATGCCTTACGACGTTTCCTTTGCAACATGTGGTGCAAATGCTAGTTATAGTAAGCTCTCCAGCCTCCACATATCCCTTTATGAATGTTAGAATTCTAAATGATCTAACGATGGATGGATATTGATTCTAATATTGATATGAGGAGATTTTCTCCAAGGATCTTTTGTCATAAACGAATGTACCAAAGGTGGTCATTTTTCATTTAAATATTATTATTTTAGTTTTGTTGCTATTAATAGTCATATCCATCATGGAGTATAAATCATAGGCACTTCTAAGTTTCTTTCCAAGATCGTAATGACTCCTTATGAAAACAAAAATACCATTACCATATAGAAAAAGAGTTATGACCATATCATTAAGCTTGGGCAAACAACTCTTATAGCTTATCAATTTATATTCCAAAAACGATAGGTGATAAGAGGCACCCTTGCTTGACTCTAATATTTCATTTAATTTCCTTCCATCGACCCTCAATTGTCATAAGATTCTAAATAACATTCTCATACATCTTTGTCATAATAACCCTAAACTCAAAATGAACTATTATTTCTTCTAGCCTCTTCCATAGCTTTGTTCTAGGAATAATATTTTTTTGTCAAAATCTTTTCTAAAGTAAAAAAATCATGAGAAGAGATCAATTTTATTATTTTAGAATTCCATTATAAGTATCCTAAGAGTAACAAGATGCACCATGGTTGAGTAATGTCTCATAAAACTACATTCAAATTTGGCTAGTTTACCATGGATTTCAAGCCAATGGATAATGTTCTTTTCCAAAATAAGCTTATACAACCTAGCTAAATGGCGTGTCATCATGATGTTGTTTAAATTAAAGGGGATTTTTTTATCCAAAATCTTCAATATATGCACAATAGGGCTTTGCATCGAAGGATTAATGAAGCCTTGCTTCACTACTAAATTAAATATCTTGTGTATGTATGGGATGGTGATTGGTCTCTTTATTTTAAATTTAATAACTTCCTAGCCTTCAACATCATTAAATTCCCCATTACCTAGCTAGCTGAACCCAAAATAAATGTCTTCCAAATAAAATATATCATCATTTATAAAGGAATTCAAAATAGTGTCCATGGAGTTAGGGGATACGTAGAGGTTTATAAGGTAAATATTTTAGTTCTTCAAAAGGAATCAAATGGTGTTGTTTAGTTTTGCAAATCTTAATTTCCCTCCAAAACTTTATAGGATTATACTTAGGGAGCGGTAGTAAAAGCTCTTAATTTCTAATTATATAGTATATTTTGTTTCCTTAATAGGATATTTACATTTTTTTACCTTATCAAGCTTTAAGATTTCATTACGAGCATTAGTAATAAGATTCCTCCAAAAGTTACTAAGGTTAAACTTAGAGAATTATAGTAATCACTCTTTCTTTCTATATATATAGTATCTTTTCTTTCCTTTAATAATATCTTTCTATATACTTATCTTATGATGTTTTAAGGTTTTCTTAGGAGCAGCCCTAATTTCTTTCCCCGAAAATTTTGTAAGATTAGACACAATAAGTACTCTTTCTTTATACATATATAATGTCTATTTTTCCCTCTAATAAGAGCTTTATACATATTTATCTTATCAATTTTGAAGGTTTTGATAAGAAAAACCCTAATTCTAAGGTAAGAATTAGAGAGGTTTCCTACTAATAGCAATTCTATTATCATTATCATATAAGGATACTTATTTCCATTATTCTTCTTATATAGAAAGAGGGTTGTAGTAAAACTATAATATATATTTTCAATGTTATTTTTATAAGCTAAGATGTGTAAATATTTATTCAAATCCTTTAAAAATAGATCTATTTTAGTCTTGTCAAAAAGTAGGTGCCTTTGACTCTCACAATTCTCATGCATATGCTTGTTTTTCATGGCCAATTTTAGAGTTAAGGTTAAAGGTCTATGATGGCTCATAATCATTTAAAATGTCATATTTCACAATTTGTTTGGATATTGGATATCACACAATTGTTGAATGTGGATCTTATCCATGAAATTACTTATAAAACCATTAATACAACCCATTTACTTGGATTTTAGCTACTTAATTATACCATTGCATATTATAAGCTCTTTAGAACCATAGAGTTTGAATTTTTGGTTAGGTCTTCAGATTTTTTTTTAATCTACAAGTTAAATCAAGGAACTCATGTAGCCAAGGAGGATTAATGCTTGAATAATTACTGAGAATAACAACTTGGTTAGATGTGATTCTAACATTAAAGTCTCCTACGAAGACGATATTACCTTCATTCCTTAGATTGTGAATATCTGCCTTTAAGTTATTATAAGGGAAATTTTTATTTAGATTATTTTTCTTCAAAAAGCCAAAAGTGATAGGTGATAAATAAAAAATCCCCGTATATTAAATGTACCTATTCACGGGGTCTATGTTATGAAGCCTAGTGTGAGGAGACATTATTTTTATATAAGATACTGTTCCTTCAATTATGCGATTCCTCTACCAGAGGATTTCTTGTTCCAACTTAACCACAAAATGATTAAAATAATCACCCTCCTAACTTTCAAGTAAAAAAAAGAGTAAAATATAATATTATTTCTACTAAAATTAACATGTGTGTGCATGTGTGTGTTGACATAGAAAATACTCTTATATTTATTTCCTATATGAAGAATGTGAAATTTCATGTACTTAAGGCACTATTCATACTCAACAATACATCAAAGTTCTTTATGTTAGAGGATAACAACATTCCCCAACCATTTAACTTAAACTTAATTGACAAAACTAAAATTTGTATTACATAGATTAAAAAAAAAAAAAAATCAAAATATGTTTATTATGTTAGAGAATAGAAAGAATATTATAACTTAGCTTTTATATTTTAAAACTTATTTTTGTCCATTAAAACAATATGGTTTAATTGTAAATAAAATACTATTTTTATACCATATAAATTATATTTTTGAATGTATAAACTTAATATTTTTTAACAACTTAAATTTATAATTTAACGATTTTAACTTAAATTTAAATTTAATAAAAATATAATATAAAGTTTTAATACAATTTAAACCCATTTCAAAACCTAAAAATAATAATTTAAATATGTGATCCCAGCAAATCTAAAAATAATAACTTAAATTTTCTAGTTCCTACCCATTCCAATGAAATTTCAATATAAATTAAAAAAACCAGGAAAACGATTTAATATCAATATCAATTAAAAAAAGGGCGATTTAGAATCTTGTAGCAGACAGGGCTCATTCAGTGCTTATGGACTTCACTACAGAATGGTTGACTGAAGACGTGGAGATGTCATTATAATGGCTTCTTGGACATTATTATAAGAATGTGAGACCTATAGATTTTGGGTTTAAGTCATATATAAAGGTTTAATTTAACTGTAGTCAAATTAGTTGGAGGAATTGTCTGAGAAGTTATGGAATTTCTCGTTATATTTAGAGAAAATCTGACAAGGATTTTTGTAAATCCAAGTTATAGTTGTTAAACTTCAAAATTTTAGGTGTGCGAGACATTTTTGATGGTGTTGAATACATTTCCACCATCAAAAGCATGATTCAAACACTGTCTCTACAAAATTTTTTGAAATATTTTTATCCGGATTCCCGTCATTTTTAACCATTCACCTCGGTAGACCACTATGTATTCTCTTTTTAATATATCATCAGAAAATATAAACTATACAATGGATGACTGTCCATAAATTTCCTATATGATTATTCTAATGCCAAAAACAAATATAGCTCTGGGTGGAATTAGTAAGAGCGAAAAACGCCCTTGGTACGAGCCTGATACGGAATAAATCGCAATGGGAACCAAATCACTTGGAAAGCCATCTCAGAAATAAATGTCTTTCTAATATGCATGTACGCGTTTAGATACATATGAAATGGCTATCAATCAAATCTTCAGAAGAATCAAACTCTTAATAAAAATGCATAGCTTTCAATGTGAAGTCTTGGTATAGGATTTTTATATACGAAATTGACACTTCTAAATACGTTATTTGTAGAGTAAGATGGATAATCCATATGTGACCTGACAGGTATTTTTCTTGCCAGAGAATTCAAAGTAGTTGGCATGGTTTAAACCATAGCTACCAAAGAGAAATAAATACGGAAATTGGGCAATTCGATTCGAACATCGAATAATTCGATGAAAATTCGATTCGGTTTATGGTAACTTTGTTTGGATAACAGAAAATTCACTATTTATATATAATTTATTGCATGGATTTGTTAAGTTGTCTCTCAGATAATAATAAGTTCGGTGATCTTTGTTAATTTGCGTTTTTGAGAATAGTTAAGTAGTAATCTTTAAACATAAAATAGATAGGTGCAATAAATTATAATTTATTGCATGGATTTGTTAAGTTCTTTCAGATAATAATAAGTTCGGTGATCTTTGTTAATTTGTGTTTTTGAGAATAGTAAAGTAGTAATCTTTAACCATAAAATAGATAGGTGCCTTATTGCAGTAGGAAATGGAAAGGCCACTGGATCGTAGGTAGGAAATGGAAACAGATTTTGAGTAGAGAAAATTTCTTATTTTTAATTTGAGTATTGCTTCAAAGGGTTTAGATAATAGAGAAAGAAGCAAAATCTTGAAGAGTAAATTTTATAATAATTAGTTGATTTTCTAAATATAATATATTTATATTAAGAGAAATCTTATAAACGTATTTTTTTTGAATGTTTAATTTTTAAATATGTATTAACTATAAAAGATTTTAGATAAAATTTGAAATTAAAGAAAAGTAGTTTTGAGTTTAGAATATTTAATTTTTAAATAAATATTAATCATAAAATATTTTTAAATAATATTTGAAAATAAGAGGGAAGTTTTCAATTTTGAAAAGAAGAGAGATCTTGGAGCTAAGACAAATGTGCTTATAATTTTAGTAAGTAAACTCTAATTTTAAAATTGTCTATATTGATTAAAATTATTAAAAATTATTTAAATTTCAAAATGAATGGGGAAAAATTGAACGCATTGTTGTTACAAGAAAAAAAATATATATATTTAAATGTTTAAGATATATACTATCGAATTTTTTCCGAATTGAAATTTTTCTAGTCAAATTTTTATAGTATCGTATCGAATTCGAATCCGAATTCGGTAACTATGGTTTAAACAGTAGGGTTGTAACAAACTAAGAGAAACTGTAGCATGACCAGATATTATTTTGTGAATAAAACCTGTTTAGATACCCGTTGAACTCGTGCATTGATTCTAACATGGTTCGATATAAACCCTACTGTTGCATCTCGAGATCTGACTAAACTACCCGTCCAATTTTCAAGCGTGATTAAGTTATCTTACGCACTAGTATAGTTAAGGAGACTTGGTGCGGTTAAAAGTTCCTGAGACTAAGAACATCAATTATTAAACTAACGCCCGCACAGTAAAATTTCAAAGAAATATATATTTTAAGGACGTTGAATGTAGACAATATTTACTTAATTAATTTATTTTATATTTTATTTTATTTATTTATATGATGACCGAATGGTTCGTCAAATTAAAGATGAATACATAAATTTTATTAGTGAAATAAAAATTAGTATATATTTATTTTAATAAGTGGAGAGATAAAAAAATTTAGGTGAAAATTTATTTTATTATTTAAAAAATAATGTGTAGTTTTTTATTGTTTAAATTGTATTTTTCAATATTATAGAGATTATATAGCTTATTCTTATTTTTTTTATTATGACCTATCTTACTTTTCTATTTAAAAAATATTTTATTTTTATTTTAAGAGAGATATAAATACTTACACATAATTTTTACATTAAAATATAAAATACATTTTTTTATTAAAAACGTAAATAAAACCTAGAAAACACCCTTCACTCTCCACTATTTTATTGATATAAAATTTGAAATCCTTTCACTTCCGTCTATTGTATTGATTCAAAATTTGTGTTTAAAGAATGTTGGGTTGACTTTAAAATTTTGTTTAACTCATGCTCGATGATATTAATAGCAATTGGATACCATAGTCGTAAAATATAATATTTGGGTTAATAATTAAATCTATTTTAACAAATTGATTTTTAAATTTGCCAAAACTTTTGATTTAATGTATTTTTTAAAGAATTTTTTAAGCAATCTAATACATCTTTTCAAAAATAAATATTTTATTAGGAAATATATTTAGCCCACCATTGTTAGATTGTAACTTAAAAAAAATCACACAAATTTATTGAAAAGCTTTCCAATATTCCCCTTTTTCTGAACATTCTTTGTTTTAATAATAAATGCTCCAAGTTATAAAGGTATCGAAGTATCAAACCTTTGCATTTACTTCATGCTTTCCTCTAAAAACCCTGAAACAGTATTATCCGATAGAACGACAAGGCGTTACACAAGTAATGAATATATCCACGTCAATAAACGACCATTGTTGTCTCGATATCTGGTTGTCTCGATATCCAGATATTGGAACATCGAAATTATTTGCAAGCCATATATCCCACTATGGCTGGTTTGATGGTATCCGGCTACAGTTACTTCCCTGATATTGCAATATGGTGAATATCCCAGTGTTCCTTCGTTTCATATCGGAATATTGTTTATATATATGTGTATATATAAACAATGTGTGCCACCTCATTTGTTGACAAACAACCATGTTTCAACATGCGGCACAACTGGCATATCAGCTATCGTGGCATCTGGTGTGTCATATGATGTGGCCGTTTACAGGGTAATTGATGTGGCATATAATGTATGGGATGACATAGCATCTTGCATGACATCTGATGTGTATTTTACATGTCGGCATGTGACACATGGAAGATGTTGACAAGGTTATTTCATATTTTGTTTTGATAATTGTTTGTTTAGGTGATTGTCATTAAATGGATATGTGATAAACGTTAGAGGTACATCGATTTGATATAAAAAGTGTTGTATTAAAAGCTATAAGCTGATATATTGATATTCGAATTGTTCTAATGTTCCAATATTGGAATGTCAGAAAAATTTTCATAATTAAAATTGTCATGAAAAATCGATTTCTCATATTCGAAAAGTGGTACTTATTTTTGTACTTTTTGAATTCCTAAATTCATTTCGTCGCTTACACACATCTTCCAACATTTAGTGTCACATGATCAAACACCAACCCCACTTCATTATTTATGTTTTCATGATTGTGTCATCCTTGGGAATGTTTCAATATTTTGATTTTCAAGGGGTTATATCTATCTATGCATTCAAAAATGCAAATAGATTGAATTCATTTATGTATCCAAAAATGGAATTTAAAAAATGCAAAATTAGTATCTATATATCTATAGATAGAGAGAGAATGAATGTAGAATAATCTTAATTATTATTATCAAGTAACCACTGAGAGATCAAATCTTTGGAGGTGCAAATTTTTTATGTTTTACACTATGAAAAAGTTTTGCACCTCAAAAGATTTGATCCCTTAGCAATCAATGATTAAAGTGAATAATTACTGATTTTTATGAGCATACCTTCTCCTCTAAATAGTAAATATCAAAATACTGTATTCTAGCTTATAAAATTATTTTAGAATTTAATCTATACTAAAAAGCATTAACCATTATTTGCACCCTATGATAGATTTAAGAAGACATAGGTTTCTATGAGATGAAAAAATCAATCATGACAAAAATCATATTGAAGGGTTGGTCGCATTCGAGAGAAATAAAAAATGCACTCACTATCAGTCATATGCAGACATGGAATTTCAAATCCCCTCTACTCGTCAAATTAAAATTTGATGATGTTTTTACACTTTTTATGCCCTTTAGTTTATGTTCTACGTAAATTTGTGAGTGTCAACCTCCACTCAACTGGTAACTCTCTTTCGACTACTCTTGCATATCAACTTTAACTAATCTCCCTCTAAAACGTCCTTGTTTTTTCCTAAGTTACCATATGCGTTTTGAGGTAGCATATAACCATACTTTTAAGATTAAGGCTTTTCAGCTTTTGGGGGTTAATAGTTTTGACTGTGTACTTAAATTTTAACATGTGAATGAAACTAAATAATTCCACATGGTTAGGATGATGAGGATCCTCAATCACCATTGGATGAGATGGAGTTATGCATCCCTCTAGTGATATTAGAGGTGGAAAATCTGCATCAAGAGGAAAATACTAAATTGAAGTAACTAGTTTTCGAAGAACCATGGCACATCACAAATGACTTGTTGGTTAAGCCCAGTCATGACACCTTTGATCTTATAGCTACAATCTATAATATATTGTGTTTTAAAGTAACAATGATTATGTATATCAAAGGATATAAGGATTAGAACTTAGTAGTGATATACATAATCAAGTTTTCAATTTTCCTGCATTTGTAGATAGAGATAAGGAAGATCGGGATCAATTTTAATAGAAAAATACAAGATCTAACAACCATAATCTACTACCCACCAGAATTACATGTAAGAGATTTTTACACTATCTCTCATCTCTAGATACTAGATAAAAACAAGATATGTTTTAGCAACACATATGAAGATGAAAGAAAGGAAAAGGAGGTAAATCATTAACCCACTAATAGTATTCAAACACAATATGTGAGTTCGAAAAATTTACATAATAAAAGCAGAAAGAAATGATTAGAAGAAACATTGAAACTGTCACATACCTCTGTGACCCAATATTAAAAATTACCTACTACGCTCCCATTCCCCAATTTAACTTCGATTAAATTTGGAGTAAATACTTATCACATGCATAATTATTCCATCATCTCATGAATAAATATTATACATGAAATTATACTCATACACTTAAAAATTCGACAACATCAAGAGTATTCAACCATAAGATAGCACAATGTAATTATACTCAGAAGTTTAAAGATGCAACAACATAAAGAGTAAGGAGCAACATATAGAACATCCAAAGAAATTGATGCCAACTAGATTAGCTGAAGAAAGTCAGTTGGAAAACTGAGCACCACCACCCAACTTAGAACTCGCTTCCTCTAGCTCACTCCCAAGCTGAGAGTTCTTGCCATGGATCAATTGCCTCTTTCTGATCTCTTCAATGGATATTTAATACCCAATTTCATGATATGGTTTCATTTCGCAGTGTCCCGGTTTTATGGATCTTTTTATCCATCTGCCTAGGATTTTCTTAGAAAAGCTCACCTTTCTCTCCCACAAGGCTTTTCCTCATAAAAGCTTGTCTTTCTCTCCCGCAAGGATTTTGTGTTTTTTGTAAACTTAACATCTTTCTCTAGCTAAGTTTCTTAATGGATATTTATCTCTAATCTATTAAGCTTATCTAGAATTGGATCTTGAGATCTTATCATGAAAGAGTTATACATTCCCATTCACCAATAGGATTTCATTTGGAAACAATTTCATCTTTTGGTGTCTTGTTTTCCAAGTGATTAAATTATCTTTATTCTTTATTTAACAATAAAGTATTTACTTTCATTGTTATACCTCACACCTAGCTTTTCTTAGCTTAGGTGAATAGAGTGTTTCATACTACCCCTTAAAGTTACACTGTCCTCGGCGTATTACTGCATCTTAGAATTTATTTCCTCGTTCACACGAAGCTATTTTTGAATTTTTAGGTTCCCATGGCCTTTCCACTTGAAACAAACCTTACGATATATAAGTGACAAAGGAGTTCTACCGCAATTCTCCTTTAATTGCTACCTATAACATTTGTTCAATCAATTATGTGAGAGACTTTAGATGCGATTAAAACAACTAAATTTTGTTTACCACAATGAATTTCATAACTTTATATAATAGTACTTCTATTTGAGAAAATATGGGTTAATTTTGCTTTCCATTTAACTATTATTCCTCATTTTCATTTTATTATAATAGGAAGAAATGCATGCATTTCCAATTCATTTGTGTTGTTGTTGAACACTTTCTTCCTGCAATTTCCTTACATTAGTCACAACAAGTCAAACTAGCTCATTTGACCAATCCATATGTATAAAAATATCACATCAGGTTAGCTCAAAATCATAACCATAAATCATATGTAACCATCATAGACCAACATCATAAATCACATATATACAACACTGACATAAACACTCGTACTTATCCTTGAATTACTCCTTAACTCCCACATTTGTCCTTATTCTGCACACACTCCAGATCGGTTGGCACACGAGGTAATCACCTAGTGATTTCTCCTCAACCATGTGCATTTATAGCTATACACATCAATGAACATGAAGCAATACCTGCATCCACACCAGTACCATATCTACCACATGTACACATTACCACCTATACAATGTCTACCCAATACCAAATGTCCATAGCATCACATGCACGACATGTACCTTATCCACATGTTTTCAAACAATGCTAGTATAATTAACATGACATTAGGTAAATGTCAAATTTTACTTTATTTATTCATTAGGAAAGTCCAATCAAGACATGCTCGGTTTGTTGATTGGAGAATAAGTTATTCATGGACTTATTCAACTTGTGCAACTAGAGCACAACTGCAAATTTTCATATTAAAGTATTCAAGTGCTTTCATTTAGCCAATTCTTTTCACGTATCTTGTGGTTGTAGGAAATTTTCAGCAAAATGATAGCAGGGTTTCTACGAACGCTTATGAGTTGCAGTTACCTCTAGGTATAGGAATCTCACCCATTTTTAATGTTGCAGATCTATACCCATATATTGAGGCAAATGAAGAAGAAATTTTAGAAAGATGAACATGGGACACCCAGAATGAGACTCGTGGATTAAACAAATTCCCCCAACAAAGCCTTTAGAGATCAAACAGATCCTAGACACCCAGGTGGCCAGACAGACTCGAAGAAAAGAATATTTGCGGTACTTAGTCAAGTGGACGGGCCATCCTATTCAAGATAGTTCTTGGCTAGATGCTGGCCGGATTCAAAGCGTCGAGTTCTCTATTGAAGAGCTCATGGACCGGAGCCATGAGTTTAATTTTCCCTGGGAGCCTGATGTAGGAGCATCTGACTGAAAAGGCGATAGCTAGGAAATTGTTTTTTTTTTTTTGCTGGAAAGAAAGAAAAACCTTTTGAATTGCATTTTATTTTAATTTATTTAAATTAAGGTTGACAGAGCCATTGTTCTTTAAAAATTAAGCAAGCAAGTAAAGATAGGATTAGTTAAGATCATGTTTAAATAAACTATTAGATAATTGAAACGTAACTAAGGAACAGTTCCTCAACTATAAGAAACTTCTAGTAAGGCATTCAAAAGGAAAAAACCTAGAGCCTCATGGGGGGGGGCGGTGGGGGGTGGTCCTACCATCCAGAGAGAAGAGAGGACACAAAATTTGTAATTTACAATTTTCCTGAATATCTATGGAAGCAAATGAATCTAGAACCTTTCATTAAGGAAGGAAGACAATTTTTATTTCCCTGTGCATTAATGTTTCAGACATTGTGTCGAAAGGAAAATAGTGAAATAATTCATTAAGAAGCTGAATGACATCAACAAAATCTTGTGACTGAATACATCTCAAACCAAAAACCAGACGAAGGAAAAGCCAACAAAAACAATACATTGTTTTCCCAACAAAAAAATTAGGTACATTTACATTTAGCATTCAAGAACACCTATGCATTCATTTCATTTCCAATTTAACAGTTCATTGTACAATTATATGACCCAAAAACCATAGAGGGTTCCAAAATCCATGAAGACCGAAACCCACGAATTGCAGGCCTAGACTAGTCAAACATCGAGGGTGTGAAAACCCACGAAACTAAACAAATACACGGAGGAAGCGAAACCCCAAGGGTTATACCCAGCTAAAGGCAGAGAAAGTAAAGGAAAGATACAACCATAGAAAAAACCTAACCAGTTTTTCCCTAAGCTTGCAGAGAGTCCCAAGGACAAGGTTGTGGAGCAGCGTTCCCCAGGAACGACCTGCACACCCCCACAAAAACAAGGCAGCAGTTAGGTAACCGGTAGGGCCAACGAAACCAATAGTATAGTGAGCAGATAAACCAAGAAAGAAGTGGGGATTTACCTAAAGAAGGCCTAACTCTACGCCAAAGGATGAGAACCGAGTGTCTCACCAGAGGGTTTCTTCCAACAAGAACGCCATAAGAGAGATTTCCTTGCTCACTAAGGAGCCAGAGGGTTAGAGACATAAAAATGAAAGGAGAAAATGAAATTAGAACAAGAAATTACCTGAAATCGAGTTCACTGAGATGTCCACCACAGTAGCAAGGAAAGAACCTATGGTTACACAGAGCCAAATCATCACCAGAACCAACATCAAGAAAAAAAATCATCACGAATAGAGTAGAGACATAGCATGAGCTAGGTGATAGAGATGAAACAACTTGCATGTTGAAAGTCAACCTAAAAACATCCAAGAACTAGCAAAGTAAACCACCACAAGGAGCAAGCGAAGGAACAATGCTAACAAACCACCACACAGAACAAGCAAGGCACAGCGCTAACAAACCACCATATGCAACAAGCAAGGAACAATGCTAACCAACCATCACAAGAACAAAGCGAAGGAACCGTGCACCCACAGAGCCCAACCAGACAACGAAAAATACAATAATGGATTCCAAATACCCTTGGCAAGTGTGAAAAGACCGTGTTTGCGAACCCAAGGCCAGTACAAACAGCAGGACGGAAACATAAATTTCATTAAAAACTCATACCAAAACCCTGCCACTGTTTAATTCGAAAATCGATAAGAGTTAAACGGTCATTGCTATGTGTCCCTCCTTGGGATTTCCACCACATTTACTTCACATTTGTGGGCCTACTTGTTTCTATTAGGTTACTTGTAAGGGTTTAGGCCCATTTTCATACTGTTGTCCTTCCTTACCTCCTAAACCATGGCACAACTAATGAAAACTTTATAACAAATTTCACCCATAGTGATATAAAACAATTTTACGTTTTAGATCAACACACCGACTTTCTCCAATTAGAGATTAGAGGATCGAGTCAGATCAAGGTGTTGCGAAGCCAATTGAATGCTAAGATTGAGACATTAAGTCGATGTTTGTTGGAGTGGAGGGTTATCAATGAAACCACCAGAGAGGAGTGGCTCGAAGCATAAGCCCTCGTGGCTCCTTTCCTTCCATGACCTTCTGGATGTCATCTCCATTTTTTAAAATGCAGTACTAGCGCCCAATACTTTGTGTCAATCATCACCTTCTATGCCCAATTTCTCAGAAACCCTTCATGGCCTTTGAAATCAAGCTATTTTCTGCGACTCAAGTGAATGTTGCCACACAAAATCCTAGGGAGGAAAAAATTGCATTTTCCCGTATGTTTTCTCGAGGATATTTTCCAGGTAGGTCTAGAGGTGTTCCCTATCACAATTTTAATTATTTTTCTCAAAATTCATTTCTCAAGGGTTAAACTCAATTGCTAATGTCGCAAGCAATGTGAAGGGTAAAACTGAGCATATTAAGAAAAATGAAGATAGTCCCAAGAACAATAAAATTATACCTAAGATTGAAGAAACTTGCATTGCCTATGCTCATGAAAATGAAAACAAATCCAACATCGAGAAGAAGATGAAGAGGTGAAGAAAAGCAAAGGATAGTGATTCTGATCATGAAAACGAAGTAGACTACAATAAAGATGACTTTGAAGCTGTAAAATTTATAGGTAAGGGTGCATCAAACAACAAGGGATGGGATGTTGAGGTGGAAAACAAGTGGTCAAGGAAGAAGAGGTCGAAGATTGAAAAAAATGATGCCATGGAAAGTTCCATAAGGAATAAATCACAGAAGTCTGATATGTGAGATACCAAGGAAGAAGAATCAACTCAAAATATTATTTTTTCTGATGCTGATTTTCATGACTTTGAAAAGGATGGAACTGAGAATCAATTTGAAGAAGATAAGGTTTGGGCTATATATGATGATGATGATGTAATGCCACACTTTTATGCTCGTATTAAGAATGTTATTTCATGAAGCATGTTCAAGGTGAAAATTGTTTGGCTTGAGGCTGCCACCAATGAAGAGAAATATGTCACTCACTAGATGGATGATGGTAGAAATGGCGAATGACTTTGTGAAAGAGGTTGGAGTGAGTGTGGTTCCTCTTTTTAGGGTTGATGTTTTTAAGTCTATGTGTCAAAACAAGTAGGAGATTATCTTGTTTCCGAGGAAGGAGCTTCTTAGATTTTCTCTTCAGGCTCCAACAAAGAGACTTTTGGGCAAAGAAGCCCCAAATTTATGTCAAAATCTTCGGGAGGTGGACCCTGTTGCAACTCCTCAAGATGAATGCAAGGAAACTTGATCACTTTTATTTTTAATGAGGACTTCAACCTTTGTGGTTTCTGGGTGTAATTTGGATATTTGTGTGGTAAAAATAATTATACCATATTCTTTTGATTGTCATGCAATAGGATTAAATCAACCTTTCAAAGCTACACATGACTTCTTTGGAAATGTAATTTCACAACAAGCCATTACCGTTGGTTACATTGAATGACCAAGCATATGTTGGTTGTGCACTAACCTTCCCTTCTAGGGTGCGAGTTAAATATGAGGACATGGTTGACTCTCATTTTTTATGATTACAAATAGGTAATGGAAATTATGATAGATTATATAACTTGCTGCAAAATGTTTAGGGAAAAATGAGAGGATGGCTATGTCAATTTCTTTGCACTTTATCTTTAGTTTATGTGAATTTTTTTGTGAAAAAGAACATATTGCTAGAATATATGAAGAGTGCCGACATTCTAAATAGAAACCATTCAATAGTTGCGGAAAGATTTTAATGGTTTGTGATAATTCTAGTTACTTTTCTTTATATGACTACATTAAATATTCTGTAAATTATTGTAACTTATTAGCTTGTTGTGTGAGTCATGCTACAGGGGTTTAAAGTGATAGGAAATATACAAAAAGATCTATCTATACCAAATGTACCTATTCATGGGTTTATGTTATGAAGCCTAGTGTGAGGAGACACTATTTTTATATAAGAAACTATTCCTTCAATTCTTGAAGTAGAGGATTTTTTGTTCCAACTTAACAACAAAACGATTAAAATAATCACGCTCATGTACCTCTTCAAGGGTTTATGTTATGAAGCCTCGTGTGAGGAGACACTATTTTTATATAAGAAACTATTCCTTCAATTCCTGAAGTAGAGGATTTTTTGTTCCAACTTAACAACAAAATGATTAAAATAATCATGCTCCTAACTTAAAAAAAAAGTAAAATATATCATTATTTCTATTGAAATTAAGATGTATATGTGTATTCGCATGGAAAATACCCTTATATTTATTTTCTATATAGAGAATATAATGGTTCATGTACTAGAGGAATTATTCATACTAAAAAACAAGGCCTAAACCCATTAGATCAAAGTTCTTCATGTTAGAGGATACCAACATTCTCTAATCAGTTGAGTCAAACCTAGTTCACAAAATTAAAATATGTGTTACAAAAATTAAAAAATTCAAAATATAACTATGATGTTGGAGAATAGGCAGAATGTTTTATAACTTAGCTTTCATATTTTATAAATAATTTTCTCCATTAAAATAATAAAATTTAACTGTGAATAAAATGATAATTTTATACTATTTAAATTATATTTTTGAATATATAAATAAATTTAATATCAACTAACAACCCAAATTTATAATTTCAACAAATTTTAATCTAAATTTAAAATTAATACATTTTAAAATTATTTCGAAATTCAAAAATAATAACTTAAATTATGTAAAATAATACCTTAAATCTGTAGTTCCAACCCATTTCAGTGAAATTTCAATACAATTTGACTTCAATATCAATTAAAAAAAACCATGAGGGCCTTATGAATGCACATTTAGTGCTTTCTGGGCTTTACTATAGAATATTTGACTGAAGTAGTGGACATGCCATTATAATTGCTTATTTAATGCTTCATGGACATTATTATAAGAATGTGACTCATAGATTTTGGATCTAAGCTATATAAAGGTTATAACATCTATTCTTTAATGCTTTATTCTGCCGCTATATCAAAAAATATAAACCTTAAACGCTTTTAATGATTTAAAAATATACAGAGAGACCCAACTTCATCATACCGACTCAAACTTATATAATATAATGCGAAAATATAAACTATACGATGAATGACTGTCGACAAAATTCCTATATGATTGTTTTAATGCCAAAATAAATATAGACAATCTGCGTGCATGAACAATGTTGCCGAGAAATTATGTAAAGCAACAACATGACCAGAGGTCCATATCTGATTATTGGGGCATGGCTTTAATTGGAGAAATAAAAGAGAATAAACAAACTCGCGCCGGGCTGCACCGTAGATTTAAGAAAGATTCGCTCAAGAATAATTGAAAATTTCAAATATTAAAAACTTTAGGACCTTACTGGCCTGAGAGAACAAAAGTATTCCCTCAGGCCAATCACACATTACCTATGTGAAAAATGAATGCATTGAAGCCAACGAGAAATTGCTTCAAGTGGATATTTAAAAATGAAAAATATTGTTGGCATGGTAAACTGTTCTGTATCCAGCCCATCCATAGGTTTGGCAGTTGGTAGAGACAATAAAAAAGTCCAGGCGGAAAAAGCTTGTAAAGCGAAGAGCGAAAATTCTGGTTGGTCTCATGTTACCTTCGAAATAAAGATCCTTCTAATAGCACCGACAGTTTGACCTTTTATCAGGAGATATGCCAACGAACATGATGTTATAAATGTACCAAAGTGACTTTTTTTGAGGAACAATATTATAAAACAGTTTTCTATATGATCTTAAATTTCGGAAATTTAGTATTGAAAACGGGATGATGCATGGCAAATAGATGATGTCATTGTGAAAGATTGATCAGAGTACAACATGGCGTAGATAACTCAAACACGCAGCTTCTGTTGCTAACTAAAAAATTACTCATAACATTGAAGCAACAAAGCAGCACCTACACCTGCATACAGCTACTTGGACTGTGCTTTCGGACTATATATATCGTTTCTATGGCTCATTTACATTTATACAAAAAAATTGAGCTGGTTAATTGCATCTTCAAGTTGGAAAAGTTATGACGCTGATGTCTCTTCAAAGCTCCAGAGATATGGCGGTGGTGGCCTTTGCAAGCTGAACAAGCTATTGCTTGGGGTGTGCAGGTGAAATGATAAGCAGTCGTAATTATTTTCAACACTCTTTTTTAATTATGACTGAAAACTTAACCTTGACTCAACACAATTTAAACAGGTTTGTTGGTCTAAGTCTCAGCTAGGGTTGCAATGACTCCCATATCGTGTGTTCTCTGAACAAGTTTATCTTTGTCTTTTTTCTATAGGCTCCAAATTTCAATTTCTTCATTTCTTGTTGCATGTTTTTCATCATTATATCTCTGTTTATCATTAAAACATGGAAAATCATTTCAGGTTGTCTATGGATGTCCTTTACCCCTTCAAAAATTTGTTTATATGTGGATTGTTGCCACATGTCATCTTCTATAGTTTGTTCTTCATCATCAATCTTTCTATTATCAATTTACTGCAACATAAGTTCGTAATATAATTTTATCTCTTCACGACTCCAATACATGAAAATTTCAATGACATTTTCATCATCCTTCTTGTTTTCAATATTCATTGTTGCAACTTCTATGGAGACATCATCAACACATGGTGTTTCAAGCCATGTTTCAAGGAACTTTTTTTTTTTTTTCAAATCTTTTTATTTCACCTCAATTACTTCTAAAATATGCACACACAAAATCAATGTTAAGTTTATATGAAAAAACATCTTTAGAACCATATTGGTTATGTTGTTGCTTTTTCTAGCACCTGCAACACAAATGTTTCAGGAGATATATAAAGATTCCTAGAGACAACCTCTGGGTTGATTGTAGACCAATGCCTAGGACATCTTGAATAGAGGAGTGCATGGAAGATTATCAGTGGCATTTCTATTGCACTCCAATTCTCACGTAGTTAAAAAGATAATAAAATGGGCTTGGTTCAATAACCCTTAAGTAAGGTAAAATCATGACAATACATGGATCCAAATGTGTAGGGAGTAAATCGGGGCAATCTCCAAGAGAAATGTCTTGTTTGGTGGCTAGCACACAACATCAAGCAGCCTCAATATTGGCGTTGTAGTAAAATGAAGAGGAGGAAAGAAAGGAGGGGAATCTGATGCATAGGGTTGTAAACAAGACAGAATCCTAAGCAGCAATATTCCGACAGAAGTATGGAAGACTGAGGAGATGAAAGAGTGGAAAGAGTGGAGTGTGAATTAAGGTTTCATGTCGTATACCTCATGGGTACCTCTATCACCAAATAGCGTGAGTAAATTTGTGCTCATATAGGTACTGCAGGTTAATCGAATAACACAAGTAAATATGTATTGTACACAAGTATTGTAAGTTATAGACTAACACAAGTAAATTTGTAATATACATAGTTGTTGTTCACTATTTAGCAGCATACGTATAACCATGAGAGGATGAGACCAACAACTTCATTACACAATTTCGAAGAAAGAAAAAAATATATGGAATGAGATTTACAAAGGGGGAAAACATACTACGCATTGTTCTAATTGGAATCACCAAAGAGTTTCATTAATCCAATACGAGTCCAACATACCAGTCCATTACACTAAGCAAGATATTGCTCAAGTTCCTCATGAACAAGCAAATAGAACCAAAAGTGGAATCCCAAAATTTTGACCTATACGGGTGCAAAATTCTAGAACCTTTATTAAGTGTTTCTTTCCCTTATTTATAAGAAGAGGGGGAGTTAGAATTAAGAGTCACAAAATATCCCATCTCGAGCTCCAACTGTCTAATAGACTAGTTGCCTCGGCTTGCGAAGGCCTGGCTGCATAAAATGATTACATTTAGATTTGATTCCATTCTTGGAAATATAGAAATTACAAAAGGAAAAAGAAAAAGGAAAACAAAATGATGATGGGAGGAAAATATCTCCCAGATGCCCCTGTTATGGCCTCTGCTCAGGCCACGTCTCTACCTCAATGATCCGATAAGTCTACCTATCACTTTCGGTCTTAACAACTTTAATTATTTGCTTACATGCACTGGGAGAGATTAGCCATGATGACCATAACATTTCATAAGCATAATTGCCAACTCATCTGTCCCTTTAGCCTTCCTTGTATTACACTATCAGAGCCTAATATTCCCAATAGTCTCGCCACAGTGCAATATCAGAGAAGTCCTATATTGCAAAACTTCATAGTGTTGCGACATCCAAATCTGTCAATTGCCGATAGCTATTTGTGCATCGCCTCAGCCCCACGTCATTTGTTCTTTGAGTTCCCATTGGTCCTGGGCCATCCGTTATATCGAAGCTCCCTTATCAGTGATTTTCAATCGTGGATTTTAACTTGGAGTTGTGACATTTCAATTTCACGGATCGCCAATTAGGCCTCTGTGTTCAGCCTTAGCTGTTGGATCTTTTTAGAGACAATTCCATAATTCAAACTATTGTCTCACTAGAGACAATATAAAAAATTATTTAAAAAAAAATAAATGTCCATAATTCAAACTATTGTCTCTCTAGAGACAATATAAAAAATTATTTAAAAAAAAATAAATGTCCATAATTCAAACTATTGTCTCTCTAGAGACAATATAAAAAATTATTTAAAAAAAAATAAATAAAATCATTTTGAATGTCTGATGGTCATGTCTGCCATTATGTCTATCGATCTGAATAATTTTCTTAGCCTGAATAGAAGATTCTTCAACCATGATTCTGTATTCTTCTATATAACGACGATGCCTCTTGTTTTGGCCCCATTGTAGGAGAATATCTCCTTGTTCTATAGAGCAATGCCTTGAGGGCTGGTTTTCTTGGGTAGTCTTTCTATCTTCACTCTTCTCACGGAACGGTTCTGGAATGGAGTTTACGTATTCGAGAGCTTTTTGGTGGTTCCCGTTGCTGCTTGTCGATGACCCTCCTTTCATCCTTATTGTCTTTCCTTCGAAAAGGGTACTGAGATGGACCCCATTTAAAATCCTTCCATTCTTGAGGTTTTCTTCCTTCTTGCATAGTTTCACGTGTGTCTTTTTTTCATTACTCAGTGGCATAGAATCCGTGCTAGCCCCTTGATATCTGCACAGAGGAATCATGGGCGTAACAAAAATTTTTGGCCACAGATTTAGTTTGCAGGTTGAACAGGACAAAATATATGCAACAGAGCTTCATTTTAGAACATATAGGCCACCTTCAATTAGACTCCAAAAGTAAATCTGGTGCACATATTCATCAATTGTTGGCACTGCAATTGTCTTCAGCAGATAACTTGGCAGGGCTTAAAAAATCAACATAGCCAAAAATGGATGAAAATACTTCTTATGAACAGCTCTTAGCTTATTTCCTCTCGCGTTTAGGTGAAAATCAACTATGAAATACACACATTCCCTGGAAAAATGCACATAAATGTTATTACCTCAATGTACAGAGTTAACAAAATGTGCGTACGCCTCCAGACGCTTAGTATGCGCGTTAGTATTAGATAAAGATTCAATTCAGACAGGGTGTTAGTAGCTGATTTCCAACATATAGTTGATCAAGACACAATGTTCTGGCCGTAGCTGATCAATAATGCCTGCCTGTAATTGATGAAGAAATCTAAAATGTCCAGCAGTAGGATTTCTTTAGAAGGGTAAAATCACTAAAAGTATGATCCTTTAAAATTTTTAAGGCTTACTTCAGGTCTACTTCAGAGTAGCCTGTATGAAGGGTAAGTGTTTTTTTCCAACATGGATACTTCCTCAAAGTGCATCGAGCAGTGTAGACAGCAACAAGAACAAGCATTGATGGACTGTACTTGCTCATTATGTACTGAAGCAAACATAGTTCAACCAAGAAGAATGCCAGATTTTCCATTTGAATAATAGATAGTAAGACTTGTCAGTATAGTAGGGTATTATTAGGAATACAATGAAGAAAAGTAATTTAAAACATGAATGCTAGATTTTATGAGGCATTTTCAAAAGTAGATTTGATCAATGCCACACAGGCTGCTTCCAACAATATAAAAAGTGGTGTCATTCAAAACTTTACCACTTTGTTGGAATTAGCTGCCTTTAGAAGCCTCAGGAGGAATACATATGGAGTGGGAACTGTAAGCTTGACGTTCAGTTGCTTTAATATCGTAGACTCCTGCGAAGAGTTACTATCAATTGATCAGTCAATCTGAATGTTTGGAGATTATGTTGCAATCAATGACAAATAATTATCAGTTAGAGCTAATTACCATGGCCACTATCTGTTCTGACGTGCATTCATTTGGGAAGATGTGGATGAAGTCATTGACCTGTAGGCAAGTATAAACGAGCTGTTATCAATATTGTGTTACCTATTATAATATAATTTTTGTGTTGATTCCAGCATAAAGCGTAATCTTCTGTAGGAGTAGATATTGCTGGTGTATGTACTTTTATACAGCCAACAAAGTGTTCTTTTAATTAGATATATACACATCCTTTCTTATAGATGTCAGCAAGTCATCCTACCTGTGGAGGACAGACTTCTTCATATTTACTAGCTATAAACATTGCAGCGATAGCAAGTAATGACAAATTCTTCCTTGCAATACTCTGAATAGAAAGGTATCTGTCAATGATGCTCACAGTGAGATACACCATCTCTAACATTAATTCCAATTCCAGATGCACCTGAAAATTTTAAGATTTGGATGTCAGGCCTAAGAGATAGACCATATAAATCTCTTTTAGATCTAAGTTTGATAGAAAATGGAAGTTGGAACTAGCATAGGAACAAATTTGTACCTCCACCAACCAATCAATCACGACTGCCCTCATCTTTGCGTTGATTTTAACATGGTTTCTCATATAATCTGGAGGTATGCAACTCACGTCCCGGGCATACATGAATGCCAAATTTTAGTTAAGGAAAATAAAACTTTACCTTCACCCTAACAAGAAACTGCAATCATTGACAGAGAAACATACCTCAATTGTCCAGTAGAATTTGTATATATCTTCAATGTATTCAACAACTGCCAATTGGTTTTCAATGTTTCCATCATCAATGTTAGGAAGCACCTGATGGGAATCCCTGAATGCATCCTAAAATACATTCATCAAGATTATTAATCATTTTCAATTGACTTACATCATAAATAAACACAACACTAACTTGAGGCTATCAAGATAACTAATGATTTTCATCCAACTTACAACATGACTAAACACAAAGCTATCTTAAGGTTATAAATTTTCTAGTAATTTGGAGTGGAAGGGGTTGGGCCGTAGCTGCTACAAGTTCTGCCTCGTCCCTGACAACATAAAAGATTGTAAGCCAAAGTTTCAATCTTTTAGAAATGGAACAAAATTTTTCAATAAAATTTAACAAAAAATAATAAGAAAATAACATTCTACTTACTGCACTAGTTGACAGGACAACTCAAATATTATGGCAGTGGTTTCGGAAGTGATATTAGAAGATTCTACAAAAAAATTGAAATAAAGGCAAACTTTTGAAGATAATTATCACCATGTCTTCTTCAATTACCGCTCGTCCATATCAGGTCCATAATGTCTTTCAATTTCACCAATTGATCTGAAATCAATTCCCTTCCCTTCATTTGCATTAAAAACATCCTTTCAAGGCAATAAGCCCAAACTTCTCAGAAGTTTTATGCATCCGTTGTACCCTTGTCCATACTGAGATGCATCTTGCACTACAGAAGCATCTGACAATGATCGACATCTTAATAACCACTACTGTGTCTTGAACTTTGTAGTGAAATTCTTCCCACTCAATGAGGATATTGAATTCAGGTACTAAAAATTCATTTAGATCCAATTGCCTAAAGGCTTTCCTATTTGATTTTATATTGCTTCTATGTGCTGAAATTATGTCCAATAAACTTTTAATTGAACTCCATGAAATTACTAAGGGTACTTATTTATGCCATTTTTTCATGGTTGTTAACTCTCTGTAGATGCCTTTTAGAACATCCCTGAAGCCCTTTTCCAATGCTGATACAACCTACTACAGCCTACCCAACCTCTGTTTCTCACTTTTATTGCCTATTACAAATCACCCAGCCTCTGTTTCTCATTGGTTAAGGTCAGTTACAAACTGCTCAAACTTTCTTTCTCCCTACTTGAGACTGTTCTAGGTTATCTGCCTGACTTCTATTTATTGCTAATCAAGGTCGATGACAAACTTCTCAAGCTTGTCATTGAAGAGCCTGAATACATAGTGCATACCCACGTTGCTTGAGTGTTTGCAATTAACACCAGGGTCTTGTGGTCCTGTACAACCCTACTCACACTTGTTGAGAGTTTCCTATTTTTGCCCAAGGCCTGTACAGTCCTTCTGACACCTCTAAAAGAGTTCCCAAACATTTTTTTCCTTATCTGTGAAATGTATGCAATTATTTTTCTTGTATATGACTTGTTATAGCCCTACCCACAACTTTGTATCACTGCCACAACTTCGTATCACTGTAATAAACAACTACCTGAGGAAGCCTACATGTTGTTAATGTGATGTACACAAGCCCGAGGAAGTGTGTTTATTGTAGTACCTAAGCCCTGGTGCCGTGATTGGTGTTGTTGTGGCAATTCTACAGCTCTTACTACACTTCTATAGTGATTTGTGGCTGAATAAATACTAATTTTTCCTAGAAAAATAGTAATAGTAATTTTATGTTGACCCATCAAATATTAAATCACAGCATTAACTGACAAATAAAAATTCAAAACTAACTACAAACCAACTTCGGGATGTGATGTCTTCATCTTAGTGTTTGCTTGACTCTTCATTGTTGTACACATGCCAACCAATCCTTTGGTCATGCTACCCTTTCTCCAATATGTTGTAAATGCATAAAACAATCACAAAAAACTAAAAGCACCAACAATGAAACAGGGAATACCTAAAGACGAGACAGATTACCATTTTAAAAAATCATTATATCTATCCAAATCAAAGTGACTCTTCATATTGACAAGTGACACTTCATATTCCACTAACCTAAGCCTAATCAAAAGCAACTTAAACTAATCTAACTCATTACATAACAACAAAGCTAGGTCATATGGTTTGGGTTCAAGTATGGGTTTGGCAATGATTAGGTTCAGTTCCAATTCAAATTTTTGATGAGGTTCGGATGAGGTTCACGACTAGATTCATATATATATATATATATATATATATATATATATATATATATATATATATATATATATATATATATATATATATATATATATATATATATATTAAGTTTAAAATGAAATATACGATAAAACACTAAGATATCAACATCAATAAACATACAAAATTCTCTCATGAACATGGAAATTGCATGGATAGATTACAAGCTTGAGTTGTGACATGACGTTATGAGTTTTAATCTATGGACTTGGTCAATGATCATGAGGTTCGATGAGGTTCGCCAAACCTAAAAAAAAAATTAAAGTTTGCCAAACCTCAAAAAAAATTAAGGTTCGCCAAAATTCAAACCCCAAGGTTGAAGTTCAACGAATCTTGTGACATAGCAGCAAAGTACCATTGTGGTACCACGTACTTTATAAATGTGCGTGACTAAAGTACACCCTAAAGGCTATATGACCATCACGCAAACTTTATCATCTGTACTGAAAACAATTAGTCTAACCTTTCTTGGTCCACAAAATTCTTTCACCTTAAGGTTAATATAATTATAATTTCACACAACCCTAGTTGATTTATGCACGCCATTATGTAAAAAATGCAACAAGTTTGAGTTCTCCTAAAGGTGTTAACCAAAATCCTACTAATAAATGTGAATAGACAGCTTTGTAAAAGCTAAAATGGCACTATAGGTAAGGCCATGTTCTTGTGCACAAGAAGTTGAGAGTTAGAAAATGTATGCTTCAAGTAGCACACTTCATTAGAAAATGCCCAAAGAAATGAGTGGTAGCATGAATTTTGTTGAGCAGAGCATCACAAGGAACTTTATATCCAATATACCAGCCAGAAAAATATTGATATGCAAATCAATATATGGTTGGTTTAGTTCTATTCATGATCATTGTGAATCATGATTGCTAAGGCTGGTCATCTAAGCATTCTAATTAGTATCATGAAGATGAGATACGGGACTCTGAATTTGCTTTGAGGATGGGGAGAAATGTTCCAAGGGCCTTTCTAATATATACCCTTTAATTTTGTGGTATAATTGTCAAATCATCATCGGATTATTCATTTGATGGGTGTAATCATGAAATGACTAGTAAAGTTTTCAAATTAGCATAAATGGTTGAAAGAGGGAGAAATATGATGGCTTCTTTGTGCGTAGTGCCTATCCTTTTGCGTCCTTCTCTGGCTCAGATTTGCTCCTGCCAATCTATCTGTGTATCCATCTCTATCTACCTATCCATCCATCCATCCATTCAACTATATGCATGTCTAGATATACATATGTAAGCTTGCAGATCTATGTTTTATAGTGTGTGCTCTCCTAAGATTTTGGATATGCGTGCACATTGCATTTATAGGGTGTGCCTTGGGAAGTATGTATCCATTTGACTTTTTCTCCATCTCATTTGCAAGGAGAAAAGATATATCGAATTGGTTAACATTAAATAACAAGGAATTAGCAATTACTGTACAATAAATAAACCATGCTCATCCTGATTCAGGGACCAAATAATTCCCTAGTCCATTAAATCAGAGCAACATACACCAGAGAAAATTCAGGAAAACAAAAATATTTGATAATACAAAAAATTACAAGCTACACAGGCAACATCCTTAAAACTGCTAGTGCTCTAGTTGCACCTCTGCTTCAGTTAGATTTTTCTAACCTTTCTTCCTACGATAAAATATTGGGCAGTCACGACTGAAATAAGGATAGGACATCAATGTAAGTATAAAAGAGATAGTAATTGTCAAAAAAAAAAAAAAAAAAACATCCTATTAATTAAAAACAAATACATGATCACACAAATGTTACAAAATACATCCATAATGTAAATTTAAATCATGTTATGAAAATGTAATACTTGAAATATAGCATTCAAAAACCTTGTGCAAAGAACACCTTGGTGCAGAGAGCCTTGGCACCACTGACATTGTGTCCATAGTTTACTGAAGATCATTTCTAATTCCCTCACTGACATTGATCAAATATTAGTGTCATATGATAGAAAATCTAGGTGAGAACAATAGACACAAGGCCTACTTTAAATTCTCAAAATAAAGAGTAATGGTATTAGAATACTAGCTCACCATTTGCAATTGTTTTCTGGTACAATTCTGCTTCTCTTCCTTTGCAATGTGAACAAAGTGTCTAATCTTCTTTGCTGCAATGGAAACATGAAATCAGGTAACATCATGAATTTCAGTATGAAGCAACCTAACCAGACATTCTTATTATAAGAAAGCTAGACAGTTTCTTACAAGGAGAGCAAGCATGGAATCATGCAAGCTCATAGATTTGTCCACATCAAAAAGATGAACCCTATTAGCTTTCTAAAGCGCCAAACTGAAATAATAGTTACTCTCAATTGTGCACTACTATAAGCAAGGAAACCACATGTAGGACACCCTCTACTTGTATTAACTAAATACCTGATAGGTGTTTTACAACCAATACTACTGAGTTGTTTCTTGGCAAATTTACATAATTCCACTATTTGAAGGAGTTGATATGGAAACTGCTCGTGTGTGACTACCATGAAGAAGCTCCTTGCTTGCATTCTTCAAAATGGGCTCAAATATTCTCAACAACGACTACAAAGCAAAAACAGGAACTAATAAAAAACACTTAGCTGGAAAGAATTACTATCTATCAAGATATATTTGAAACACTGGTGAAATTTTCAAAAAGAGCATAAACTGCAAGTGATGATGCTTTGGTCTTTCACCTTGCTTAGTTGATTCTCTAGATAATATTATGGATCAATAGGGATGTTATTCTCCAATACATAAATTGGATTCTCAGATTTCTCATATGCCTGAGCCCAAGTAAACACATTAGTCATTATATCCATACTCCCTCTGTAAATTATGCCTCCAAATAAACATAACAAAATAATTAAAATAACCATTTTTTAGTGCAATATAGAGACTTATGCTGAGCACAAAATGGGTTAATTAACCTTGGCACCTTTTTCAACCATTATGATGACATATGGAACATGATCACCCATAGTTGGAGCAGTTGCAACATCCCTCTATAATCCAGGGGCAACTTGGCTTTAAAACACGACATCAATTTAAAAAATCCAACAATGGACTCATTGTCAATAAAAAGAAAAATATTACAAGAGTATTTAGATGCACTATAGTAATAAAAATAGAGAGATAGGATTGAAATGGAACCAGAAGGCATCGCACCATTCATTATACTTGTTCTGAGAAGTTATTTCTAGTATTTACCTTCCACATGCGCTTAGCTAGTTCCACGTGTGGTCCCTTGACTGCATAGTCATCTCCAGTCTTTATTAGACCCTGAATCAACAAAGAGATTGTTAGCACAGGCAAACAACAATGCCCTTAAGAATATGTTGATAGCCTTGATAAAGGATATGACCTGCAAACATCTGTTTCTGTCGCAGCTAAACAGTAATCAATTTTTCTCAGGATGAGATTAGAAATGCAAATATATTATGTATTTTCATGTTTTGATTCTCCTCAATTGTATAAGAGCATCCCTTGACACTTCTTCCTCCCATTGCTAGCAGTAAATATTGACTGAATCCCTTCCAAGTAGAAGAAACATGACAGACTTAAAAAGGAAACTTCCATGGCCTGCCCCAACTAGGTATATAGTATATACTTCTAACACTTGAAACTAGGAATATGTAATAAGTGACTTGCTCACAATGTAAATCTCCTCTTCCCCCTATCATATCTTCTCCATTTCAAAAGTAACAAATGGTCAAACAAATTTGGTCATAAACATGCAGAAGGATTCATTGTTCTCACCTTAGCTATCACCAAAAGTGACAAATCCATTATGTTCATTAACAAGTCAGAAATAGTGTTCTTGACATACTGCACTGCACCAGGTATGTCATGATCAATGAGTATTTTGTGAAGGCACTCTGTAACCAAGTTCTTCACCAGAAAGCAATTGTCCCTTCACACTGTTTTGATACCTATTGATATGGAATATTTAAAAGATCAGGAATATTTAATAATTAAGAAGGCATCAAATAAATTATTTTTCGAAGAGCATTTTGAGCCTTCAAAAACACTAAGGCCTGTCTTTGAAACAAAAAGATCAGGTTTGTCACCTTTAGTATCCATTTTGTCATAAGCATCTAGCTTTGTCCACAACAACTTGGCATATCTTTTCTTGTTGATCAACAGGTATGGGTAGTATATTTTTTCAAATTCTAGTTTAATAGGCTGCATAAAAGCATATGTTAAATAACGCACTGATTAGATGCCAAAGATGCACCAAACAGATGCAGATAAGCCATAGAAAAGCATAACTGATCATCTTGTCCTGTGCGTATTTACAAAGATCTCATGGAAGTGGAATGTCAAACGAAGATTAGTTTTAAAAAGAAGGTGATATTAAAACATTCATCCCTACAAAAACATCATTAACAACTCTAGAGGCTTCACGGATATTTAAAATTCTTGACATTATACCTTTGTAAATGTACCACTAATATAATCTGAGGCTTCCCTCCCTAGTGTCATGGCCTCTTCTATATTTGGTACACTAAATTGTATCATAACTGAATCTGTATCTCCATATACAACCTTGACTCAAATATAAAAATATAATATCAAGCTTTACAGTAGAAATCTTGGTTAGGATCAGATCACCCATTATGATTTCAAGAACTTGGACTATCACCAATACAACAAGTGTACTTCCTATCATTATTGATCCAGTTCAAAGGTTACAAATGCCTTTAGTTGCTAAATAATAGCCTACCTCAACATTGTATTGGTAACCACCAACTATTGTGAACCTTTCTTCAACTAGCCTCTTTGTATGCTCTATCATTTGACGGCCTGACAAGTGGAAAAAAAATGAGATGATTGATGATATGAAATTTGAAAACAATAGTTAAAATTGATATTGTCTGATGCAACAGAGAATGTGTCAAAAGATCAAACTGGACTTGTAATCAAAATATAATAAGAGGGCCTAAGCATATCATCTTAGTTGTACAAGTACACATGACTAATTAATGCAATTCAAGAACTCGATCTTATTTGTACAAGATTGTCAATTACAGTTCATACCCAAAACATTATGCCACGAGGAAGAAAAGAAATACATGGATATAATTGATGCCCAAAAATAATCAATGTGAATGGCTGATACATGCATATATAGAATAAGAGAGGACTGCAAGCATCTCTATCTTGTAAGTAAAAGAAGCACCAATAACATTACAACTAGGAAAAACAAGGGGAGAATCAAGGTGTCCATGCATTTAATGTTTTTTTCCATGGAAGAACTGTGAAATTACCATAGCTCATCACACTCGACGAATTATACCAAACATGGAAATTGGCCAACAGTGGCACCAGTAAACCCGTAAACTGAATTCGCACTGATTTGCAAGTGCACACAGTCAAAACTATTTTATGTGTTTCACCAGCATACCTAGTTTTACTTTTATTCCATGTCCAAGCCATAATTAATATAGACTTGACAAAGCTGTAATTGCCTTCAAAGCCAATTGTTGGCCATCCAAGATAGCCTTTTCAAAAGGATCTTTAGCCTCCTAAACAAGATTACATGAAGTTAAAAAATGAGATGCTAAGTGGAAAAAATACATGCATGTAACATGAACATTGGAAGCACTTAGTTCACCACCTTTAGGTCTGCCTTGGCTCTTTTCCTGGCAGCCAGTAACTCTTCTAGGATCTCTGGTAATATGCCCTAGGTAAGCATCATTTTGGGCCAATTTTGACTGTTTTCTAGGCATCATTTTGGGCCAATTTTGACTGTTTTCTAGGCATCATTTTGGACCAATTTCAACTGTGTAAAGGTACACTATATAATATGTTAACTTTCATCATAACTTCAGAGAATTTTGATTTTATGTCTTGTTATGACACGGTTAGATTATGCTATTCTTTTATTGTGCTTGATTATTATTAGTGTTGTGAACTTTCATCCAAACTTCAGAGCATTTTGAGTTTATATGTCCTGTTATGAGAAGGCTAGAATATGCCATTATTTTACTGTGTTTGATTGTTATTAGTGCTTCAACTGATGATGGCAGGATTGTTGAAGGTGCTTCTTTTTCTCTTCCATCCATCTTTTCTTCTGTAAGCTTGGAGGCTAGGAAAGAATCTGGAACAAGCCATACCCTCTTTCTCTACACTTGCCTTTGCAGAATCAACTTTCATTCAGTATATTGACACATGATCTATATCTCCCAACTACCTATATCACCCAACCACTGGGACTGGTGACTAAGCAACTGGATCAATGGATTCTGGGTCAACAACCAGTTCAACGGATGCAACTCTTAGGTGAACTTCAATGGCATTTCAACGGGTGCTACTTCAATTGCTTTAGGTCATTGAATTTGAAGTAATTTAAGTATTTTTTTAGGGAACTAAACTTATACATATATATTTGTCTTTTCATGTCTTGAATACATGTAGATTCAATATTTGTGTTTTTTGCTTTAGGTCATTGAATTTGAAGTAATTCAACTATTTTCTTTTTCAGGGAACTGAATTTATAGAAATATATCTGTCTTTTCATGTCCTGAATATATAGAAATGTAGATTCAATATTTGTTTTTTCAGGGTATAGAAATATATGATTCAATATTTATAAATTCAAAGTTTTTCAAAGCAATTCATATAGATTCAATATTTGTACAAAAATCATGTGCCTCAAATTGATCTGTACTGTATTTAATTTCATAATTGGAAAGATCGTAGGAAATGAGATAGGTATTATGAATCACTTCTAAAAAAATCATATACCCTGAATAATATAAACTTTGATAATGAAAAATCATGCCCCTCATAGTATGTTGTACTACTAAGAAATTATTGTTCTAAGAAATCTAGTGCCTTAAGCAGTGCTCTTTTTTCTACCATATTCGGAAAACATCAAAGGCAGCAAATACAGTATGTCCTGTTACTCGAAAATCAGATGTCTCAAATAACATGTTGTGTATTGTTGAGAAATCAGGTGTCCAATATAGTGCTCTTTGCTGAAACATTGTCCATTTCTATAAATTTTGTTTATTGATCTATAGCAAATTCAAATCTATTATACTGAAATTTCTTTTTACTAAAGTTTGCTTTACTATATTTGATTGAGAATTATAAGTAGCACTCTATTTGGCAGTAAATATAATTCCAAAAATTGCAACATCTTATTTTGCGGAGCCAACAACATATACTCCATAATATTCATCAATAAATTTATAATTGGAAAGCAAAGAGATTTCTTACTGCTTCTTCCTTAGAAGCAATATTGTTGCTATACATGGGAGGCCCAAAACTCCACGAGAAATACATGTCAGATCTCTCTGAATTCATCACAACTGCAAATTTCCTACAACTAGTCCAAGTTTTGGTGCCGTGGAAATCACAAGATTGACCCCACTCTGGCTATTAAAGATATTCTCATTATGGAACTATTTAAAATACCCTAACCAAGTTCATTCATTTTTAATTTTCAAACAATACATAATTCCAATGGGTCGTTTGGAAACACTATATCTTTTCACTTACAATACAGTTCAGGCAAGAGGATGGTAGGTATTTCAAAACATTTGGCCGATAGTTTTTATAATTTCAACTTAGTTAACACTCTCTGAACCGTTTTGCAAAACATGGCATTTGGTATTGCAGAACAGTGGCTCTCATAAAACTCTTGACTATGTCTCATCCATGAAATCCATTGATGGAACCTATGATGCTGCTGGGCAACTTATCTATACAAATTCTATCTTTGAGAACTCATGTCTGGAATGTCTGGCATAGGTGGTTTGAAGACTAATTATATTTTTTTATTTTTTTGATAGGTTTGTTACAGTTATTTTCAGTTATGGAGGTCTTTCATGGGGCAATAGGTAGGTTTTAATGTCTTTAAGAACACATGTCTGGAATGTCTGGCATAGGTGGTTTCAAGACTAATTATATTTTTTTTTAAATTTTTTTACAGGTTTGTTACAGTTATTTTCAGTTATGCAGGTCTTTCATGGGGAAATAGGTATGTTTTAATGTCTTTAACTGCTATTGCCTTTCTCTGATGAATTTAATGAAGAGACCAAAAAACACTATCACATGGGAAATCATTAACAACTATTGCCTTTCTCTGATGAATTTAATGAACAGACCAGAAAACACTATCACATGGGAGATCATTAGTCCTTGTTGCATCCAAGAGAATAGGTGGCCCATTATTGGTAACAATAATTCACAATTCATATGAATTAGAGAATAGCTAGGAAACCCTTTTATGAAAATGGGGTTGGAATATGAGGCTTTGCTTGCCTTTGATACTAATTTTGATGATATCTAAAATCAAAACCTTTTCCTTTTTGGGCAATGCTTTGAGAAACATGTGTGGATTGATTAGTTATGCTATGTGGATGGGTGGATGATAGTGAGGATGGAACCCTGGTGGATAGCTTCTCACTCTATAAATGCCCCACCTTGTCGGTATGTTTGGATATGTTTTCAAAGTGATACAATACACATATAGAGAATAGGCCCCCGATTTTTTTTATTGTTGTATGAGAAGTGACAATGTCTGTTAGGATATTCCGACACATAGGATATAGTTAAGTTCAACTTGGTCTAGTATAGAGTTAGGTTAGAGTTAGGTAAAGTGTGTTTCTTTACCGTTGTACATTTTGTAACTTACAATCCGACGGTCACGATATGTAGTGATCCGACGGTTCACTCTCACCTCGGTATTACCGACACTTGATCCGTGGCTTGACACCCGATTGGTCCATGAGTTCTATTTAAAGCGCATGGAGGGTCATTGTTCGGGTAATCCGTGCATGAGAGAAGCTTATGTAAATTTTCATTCTTTGATTAATAAATTGTCTGTACCCACGTTGGGACAGGCCGTGGACTGTTTCCCTCCTTGCACTCTGAGGGTTTTAACCACGTCAAAAATACTGGTGTATTGATTTGAGATCTGGTTGTGAGCGGTGTCCTTTTGGTATTCTTCTGTGGAACTTACCCTGTAAATTCCTACATGGTATCAGAGCTATTTGAGGGCCGCGTCCGTTGGTGATCCAAATCTGAAGCCGGTAGAACTGCATGCGGCTGTCGTTTCCTAGATCTGCTGTTTCTGACTGCTTTCGGGCCGAGAGGACTGCTCTGTTGCATTCGGAGCATCTGTTTCAGTGAGGAACCCCTTTCGTTTCACGCGAAAAGGTTTCCGGTAGCCCTAGCTGCGTCATTTTTCAGATCGGGAGGTATACAGTGTTTTTTTTGCAGTTTACTGTCATTTTCTCTCTGCTTATTTCGGTTTCGGTTTATTTAGCCTTTTTTTTTCCCGGATCTATACCTTTCATTTCTGCGTATGCTCTTTGCCCTGCGACTCTGTGCGATCTGGGCAAATCAGAAACAGAAAGAAAGGATTTTTCTCATGCGTATGCTCTTTTCCCTGCACCTTAGTGTGATCTCGGAAAATCAGAAACATTGAGGAAAATATTTAGTTTTTCGGCTAAAAGCTAACTTTGAGATTTTTTTTAAAATTTCTAGTTTTTTGGCTAAAGCTAACTTCGAGCCGTAAGGTTCGTTTTTCTTTGGATATTCGTGTTGGGTTTTGTGTTTTGTGTTTTGTAGGGGAAAAGAGTCTTCCCAAGGCAAGCACGCAAATCGAGGCCCCCCCCCCCTCTCTCTCTCTCTCTCTCTCTCTCTCTCTCTCTCAAATCTTTTGTATAGATCAATTGGTTCAAAGACCTTTTAAGAGAGTAGAGGTCTTGGGTTCAAGTCTCCATTTTGTGGGGGCGGATTTTTTCATTCCCGCACATTCGCGCACTTTGCCGGCAACGTCAACAATTTTTTTTCAAAAAGCCATAACTTCTTCATCCGGAAGCCTTTTTCAGAGCCGTTTTTTTTAAAACCGCCTATTTTTTCGAGATCTATCCATTGGACCACTCACTTTCAGCATCTTCAGCTTCAGTTGTTTTTCAAAAATGGAAAGTCCATGCCAAGTCATTCTTGACAGCACTAACTACTTCCAATGGGTCGCCTACATGGGAGATTTACTTAGAAGTAAAGGTCTCTTCAGAATAGCCACAGACCAAGAGAAGAAACCCAAAGATGAAGACAAGGCCGAAAAATGGGAAAATCGACAAGATCAAGCACGTGGCTTGATAGGAATGTCTGTTTCTCCTGATCTTAGATTCCACATTGCAGAAATTGAAACTCCTCATGAAGCATTAGAAAAACTTGCTAAAGTTTTTGGGATTAAAAATGAAATTAGATCCCATCAACTTGAAAATGAGCTGCTTACTTTGGATCCTAATAATTTTTCTTGCATTGAAGATTTCTTGTCAAAATTCAAGAACCTTAGATATCTCTTGGAAGGTGTTAAAGTTAAGAAAGATGATGGTAACCTTATTTATTCCATCCTCACTAAGTTAGGGCCAGCCTACTCTGTATTTGTTTCCACTTTCCATTCTACCAGGGAAGCTTTCATTTGTCAAGGCAAAGACTACAAGCCCCCTTCCTTTGACTCCTTTTGTGATTCCTTAATAAGAGAACAAGAAAAACTCTTACACCTTGGTCTTCTTAATCTTGGAAACTCTTCCACAAAAGCGTTAGCCGCCCAGCAGTATCCAAATTCAAAGAATCCTAAGAAGTCTTATCCTCAAAGGAATGGTCCTAAACCAACTCAGCCTCAAGATGAAAGATCATTTCAGCAATATGATAAGCCCAATAAAAACAAATGGAAGAAGACTGAAAGACATTGTAACTTTTGTAATCGAGATGGCCACTTAGAATCTAAATGCTTTAAGAAGATGGAAGCCTTGGAAGCCGCAATGAAGAAACATAACATCCATCTGGAGCCTACTTCAACTTCAACTTCCGGAACGGCATTTTCTGCATGTCATCGTCAATCATCTCAGTCTAGTTATGCATTAAATGTATCTTCTTCTTCTTCTCATTCTCATGAGTGGCTCATTGATTCTGGAGCCTCTTGTCACATGGCCAAAAACCAAGCCATGTTTTCTTCTTTAAATGATTGTAACACCAAAAATATATATGTTGGTGATGATAGATCTCTTAATGTTGTAGGGACTGGAACTGTTCATCTAGACAATGGTCAGTTCAATGATGTATTATGTGTTCCAAACTTATCCTGCAACCTTCTATCTGTCTATCAGATAACTCATTCAGGTGAAGGTAAAATCGTTGAATTTTCACCTCATGATGTTGTAATCAAGGATCTAAAAGATCCTAAACAGATTCTAGCTACTGGTCTTGCTGATGATTCCAAAAGGTTGTATAAGTTTCACAACTTTGGGTCATCCCATCTTCCCTCAGTATTTGTTGCTCATAATGATGAAGTGAGCAAACTTTGGCATGAGCGGTATGGTCACTTAAACTATCGCTCCCTTCAGCATCTATGTAAAGAAAACATGGTGACAGGTCTTCCTATGGTATCTTGCAAAGATGGTGTTTGTTCCGGATGTGTACTCGAAAAACATCATCGGGACAGTTTTGACAAACGTGCCTCTTGGCACGCCTCAGCCCCTTTACAGCTTGTGCACAGTGATTTATGTGGTCCTCTTCCTGTTGCTTCATTCTCTGGCTGCAAGTACTTCTTAACTTTCATTGATGATTTCTCTAGACGCACTTGGGTATACTTCTTAAAACTCAAGAGCGAAGTATTTACCACCTTTTTGGCCTTCAAAGCATTCGTTGAAAAACAATCTGGACATCAAATTCTTAAGCTAAGAACTGATAATGGTGGAGAATATGTTAAAAATGCATTCATCACCTTTTGCACCGAAAATGGCATTCAAATGCAACATACTGTTCCATACACTCCACAACAAAATGGTGTAGCTGAAAGGAAAAATCGCACTTTAAAGGAAATGGCTAATTGTATGCTGCAATCTAAAGGACTCAGTCTTAGTTTTTGGGCCGAAGCAATTAATTGTGCAAATTATATAATCAATCGCACTCCTACTAAGGTTCTAGAGAATATCACTCCAGAAGAAGCTTGGAGTTCCATTAAACCAGATGTAAGTCACTTTCGTGTGTTTGGAAGTGAAGCATGGGCCCATATTCCAGATGAAAAGCATAAAGCCTTAGAACCTAAGAGTGAGAAATGTACTTTTGTTGGATATTCTGAAGATGTAAAAGGCTATAGACTTATTCCATTTAAGTCCAAAAATGTTATCATTAGAAGAGATGTAAAATTTGATGAAAATAAATCGGCCTGCGAGCCTAGTCCGGCGGATGTGCCACCTCTTCCCATCTCTTCTATCTTTGAGAACATTTCTTCTTCTGATGATGAAAGCGAGGATGATAATCCTTCCCCACCTTCTCAGGATCCTCAACTTCCAAGATGGGTCCGTGCTACTCGGGATGCAGCAGGTGATCTTGCCGGTGATCCTACAGATCAGCGACGTACACGTTCTCAGTTTGAAAGAGCCTCTTCTTTACTGGCTCAAGCTCCAGTGAATCATGATCCTGACACTTTTGCAGAAGCTTCAGGCCATCCACATTGGGAAACAGCTATGAATGAAGAATATCATTCATTGATGACAAATGATACATGGGATCTTGTTCCTCTACCAAAGGGACGCAAACTTGTTAGATGCAAATGGGTTTACAGAACCAAGTATGGACCAGATGGGAAAGTTAACAAACATAAAGCTCGTCTAGTTGCTAAGGGCTTTTCACAGGTTGAAGGCATTGACTACACTGAAACCTTCTCTCCAGTTGCCAAAATGAACTCTATCCGCCTTGTTCTTTCCCTTGCTGCCTCTTTAAAATGGGAAGTCCATCAAATGGATGTTAAATCTGCCTTCTTGCATGGGGACTTGCAGGAAGAAATCTATATGGAACAACCCATTGGCTTCATACAAACAGACTCCAGCCTCGTTTGTCGCCTTAAGAAATCCCTTTATGGCCTCAAGCAAGCTCCTCGAGCTTGGTATGCCAAAATGGATAGCTTTCTTTTAGAATCTGGCTTTTCTAGGTGTCATTCTGACAATACTGTCTACACCAAGAAAGTGGGCAACTCTCTCATCATCCTTGTTCTTTATGTTGATGATCTTATTCTTACTGGTAGTGATCCCAACCTTATAAACCATGTGAAGTCCAGCCTTAAAAAGAAATTTGAAATGACAGACTTAGGACACTTACACTATTTTCTCGGTCTTCAAGTCTTGCAATCCCAAGAGGGTATTTTCCTTTCCCAGTCCAAGTATGCTTGTGATATTCTTCGTCATTTTCACATGGAAGACTGTAAGCCAGCCCCTTCTCCCTTTCAGTCTGGAGTCAAACTTTCAGTCTCTTGTACTTCTCCTGAAGTTGATGCTACCTTATACCGTCAACTTGTCGGAAAACTCTTGTATTTAACCCATACTCGTCCTGATCTTTCCTTTGTTGTTGGCCTTGTTGCTCGTTTTATGCAAAACCCCCGTGAAAGTCATTGGAAAGCAGCTAAAAGAATACTTCGTTATGTTCGAGGTACAATACAGTTTGGGATTCATTACAGTGCCAAAGCAGCTCCTCTGTTAGTTGGTTTCACTGATTCTGATTGGGCTGGTGACCTTGATGATCGGAAGTCTACTGCCGGTTATGTCTTCACTCTTGGTTCAGGACCTATTACATGGGCTTGTAAGAAACAGGCTGCCATTTCTCTTTCGTCAGCAGAAGCAGAGTATCGTGGTGCCGTGGAAGCTAGTAAGGAAGCCTTGTGGCTTCGTCAGATCCTATCAGAGTTTGGCTTTGAGCAGCAGCATCCAACCACACTTTGGTGTGATAATCAAAGTGCCATTCAGCTATGCAAAGATCCAGTCCAGCATCAGCGCAGCAAACACATTGAACTACACATGCACTTCATCAGAAAGCTCATTCTTGACCATGTTCTTGAAGTGCAATATTGTCCAACGGATGATCAGGTTGCAGACATCTTCACAAAGGCTCTCACAGAGGCGAAGTTCACTAAACTTCGATATATGCTTGGAGTTCAGGAAGTTGTCACTAAGGGGGGATAGGCTCTAGTGCCTCCTTCCTTCTCCTATTGTGTCATATTTGTAAATCCTTCAATCCTATCCCAAGTTGTTCTTAAGGGGGGATGTTAGGATATTCCGACACATAGGATATAGTTAAGTTCAACTTGGTCTAGTATAGAGTTAGGTTAGAGTTAGGTAAAGTGTGTTTCTTTACCGTTGTACATTTTGTAACTTACAATCCGACGGTCACGATATGTAGTGATCCGACGGTTCACTCTCACCTCGGTATTACCGACACTTGATCCGTGGCTTGACACCCGATTGGTCCATGAGTTCTATTTAAAGCGCATGGAGGGTCATTGTTCGGGTAATCCGTGCATGAGAGAAGCTTATGTAAATTTTCATTCTTTGATTAATAAATTGTCTGTACCCACGTTGGGACAGGCCGTGGACTGTTTCCCTCCTTGCACTCTGAGGGTTTTAACCACGTCAAAAATACTGGTGTATTGATTTGAGATCTGGTTGTGAGCGGTGTCCTTTTGGTATTCTTCTGTGGAACTTACCCTGTAAATTCCTACAATGTCCATGTCTTTGCAATCGTTGTTGTAGTTTTTGCGAATAAAATCATGCACAAAAGCTTTAACTTCAATAAAATAAAATCATGCACAACAGCTTTAACTTCAAAGTCAATCTATGCAGTTCTGAACCACCCGATGAAGGCATTGACTCTGTGTTATTTCCCCTAGTATTAATATTAATGATGTGTTCCCTTTGCTATAATGATTTTAATACTCCATTAAACAAGCCCAACCTTACTGACAATAATGATGTGTTCCTTGTTCAAGTATGGATGAATCTGTTCTTGAAAAAGCAGTCACAACTGAGGAGACTGTTCAAAATAATCCCAATTCCTACAGGTATACCAATGAATACAGCTGCTCAAGGAAAATAATACCAATGCCAACATCTTTGCAAGGGAAATACATCAAATTGAAAGGAAAATACCTGTGGAAAATAAACCCTTTGCTGTCTTCCTTGAAACTTCTAGCTCAGCTTCAAGTTCCTTTGCAAAATAACAGTGAAAGCCCCAACATATAAAAACTAAAACAATTTAGCACCAAAAAGATTTTTGGCCTTTACACCAAAAACGTTTCGGTGGTTTTAGCTGTCTTGTTTCCATTTTAAGATGGCCTAGCCCGCTGTTTCCTACTATTTCCCGCCCATGTCTCCCACTTTTCATAAGAGTGAGGGTCTTAATATCTATCTCCCCGCCACCCACGAATAAATGAGTATGTACTTTGCTACCATTGGGCCTCATGCCCTTAATTCCCATCACATAATCCCTAGTCTCGTGGCTCTCAAACATTGGTGTTTGTCTTTCCATTTTCTCGACAAACCCTCCATTGCAATGGGGCAAATGAGGAGGAAGGTTTGGTTGATGACGAGGAGGAAGGTTTGGTTGTAGAAGCAAAGGTGTTGGTTCATTGAAGTGTGGAGGAAGGATTGATTGATGAAGATGCAACACCATTTTCCACTAGATTCGTAATGGAAAGTCGTGGCAGGAATCAGGCAAGGAATGGAGTAGTTCTGCCAGGCCCACCGTTGGATTCCGTTCCATCAATTCCTCCCAAAAGCCCAATTTCTTTCTTGTGCCATCTGAAGAATCCCTATGGAGCAAATCGAGGCGATTCTATAGCCATCTCTTAGCACAACAGAAACAAGGTGACATTGGTGTGGCACTGTCACCATCTTCGTGAATCTACAAAAATTTATCAATCTTTTTCGTTCCTTTGCTCCTTGCAGAAACCCTATCTGTTCCTTGAAACCTCTATGTTCCCGTATATACTTTTGAATACAAATTGGCAAAACCAAAGTAATTAAAGTATCAAACCAATGAGTCATGATCCTTATATGAAAAAAAAAAGAATGGCTCCAATCTCAAACCAAGTCCACGAGCTAAGCATCAAATCTACATAACATACCAAATGCTGGTCAACCCCACACGTAGCCCAGAGCTCTAGTTTATAGCCAAACCACAAAGGGAAGAGCCCACAAGGGGTGCAAGTGTATGCGTGAACTGAAAAGAAACCCTGATTGTCGTCCTCCAGCTCTGAAGAAACCAGAAAATCTGAAATACCACTTTCTTCCAAGGAACTCTTCAAACCACCGTTCCAAGGCTAGTCGACAGAGGAATTCTCCAAAGCTTGAGATTTCGATAGACACGAAACCACTTGCAAAAATAAAAGCAGCTTTCAAACTGTAGAGCCACCCAAACCCTAAGCTGCGAATAAGCCATAATCTTGAAAACCGAAAATCCACCGAGATCTTGAAAACTGGAAATCCACCGAGATCATGGGGAGGCCACCTCTTATAGAAGAAAGATTGTGGTCTTAACCAGATGTCTGGTGAGGCCAGGGGCTCATTTGCCTTGTAACCGCTTTAGAGGCCAGAAAAGAAATCCAAACGCCTTGACTGTAGGTTTTCCAAAAGCAGCGGGTTTCCAGGTTTAGCGGGAGGAAAGGCTGGTCGGCTCCCACTTCGATTTTTCCTTGCGGCTTTTCTTACGGTTCGAAAACCAGGCTTGAAGCGGTTTCTTTGTTGATCGCAAGGCTCTCGGATGTAAGTGGTTTTGGCTCGTCGAGAGCGATGCCACTCAGCTCTCCCCACATGGCGGTGGTCAGAATCTTCAAACCACCCTTCCCCGCACCTTATTCTCCTTTCATCTTGGTGCTCCAATATCCCTCAGCGCCATCCATTTTAGTGGAAGCTTTCAACGGTCAAATCTCGTCGAGCTAGTTTGGCGGGCTGAGAGTGTGTTCACTATTTGAAAATATATTTAAATTAAATTTTAAAATTAAAAGTAAAGGTTTATCTCTCTCTCTCTCTCTCTCTCTCTCTCTCTCTCTCTCTCTCTCTCTCTCTCTCTCTCTCTCTCTCTCTCTCTATATATATATATATATATATATATATAGATAATGAGTGTTACTTTATATTATATAAAACATGTATTAAGTATAGTATAGAAATGACTCACCAAGTTTTAAGGAATGAGAAGGAATTTATATAATGTGGATTTAGTCATTTAATAAATAAGATAATAGAGCTTAAATTTGTTTAATTATTATTAAAGTATTATGTTGAAATGAGTAATAAAAATTGATTTTTTTTATTTAATATTAAAATAAGATGTTGAAATTGATAAGTTGTTATTTTACCTTATTATTTATTGGAAGTGCGAATATTTATATTATTATTATTTTTAATATATTGTGTGTGTGGTATTTTGAGTTAATAAGAAAATTAAGTGTAAATTGATTATCGATAAAGAATTTATTGTCAAATATATTAGGCATACTAAATCATTCATGGATGGTAGTGGTGGTAGTGGTTCCAATCATTTCAAACTATAAACTAAAGATTTAACGAGCGAAAATTAAGGTGGAAGAATCCCTAGTCTAACTTGAAGATGGATGAGTCTATGATAAAAGATATCAAGTGGGAACTTGATGAGATAACACAAGATTCACAATGAAAATCATGCAAGTGATGGATAAATCACTAGGGGATAACAAACACATCATTTCAATTGTGGGGAGTTGAACCCAAGCTGCTCTAGTAAGAGCCAAGTATCTTGACCTACTGGGCCACAATGGAAGCATAACAATGGATTAAGCCTCATGCAGGTGGATTAAGCATAACCTAAGACTTAAATAAGGATTACCTCATGTATGTGTTCCATTTGGATAAGCACAATATGTATAGTGATCATGGAATTTTAACATGATATTGATGATTTAAATGATTGTACAAACGATAATATCTTAACATTGAATTTGACTCAAATGTCATTGGGGAAGGAAGAATATTCGACAAGAGGTTAAGGCTAAAGACGATGAGACTCATTTGAAATTTAATGATGTAATTAGATGAGTATACCTATGATGTAATGGTTAACTTCCTAACAGAGAGAACAAGAAATGTATATTGAAAAAGTAATTGGTACCTTGATGGAAAAATGACACTAATAGTATTCATGGGATAACATAATCTTGTTCAGGGTTGGACCACATCCTCACATAGATCCTAGAGGGATGTTGAACTGTTTATACAAGTAAATGAAATTAATTCATGATAAGAATGCTTATAGTGTATTGTTGTTCTATATTTGATAAGTATTGAGATGATTCTCATATTAATGATGTTTCGTGATATGATGGTATGTGGGAAATGTATATAGTTCTAATGAGAGGCTAACGATGTATATGTGGTGCTTATTTAACTATTTGTTATGATAATGATGTTGAATTCTCATGATGGATATGATATGCATAGGGATCATGATGTAAATTGACATGTGGTTCATTTATTATGAGATGTCATGATATATCCTTGATGCTGATATGTTGATGTTATAACTTATGAGAGTATTTTATGATGTGAAACATGGGGTAATTGCATGCAAATTTTATGACATTCAAGAGTATGCAGATCTTTACTATTCAAAATGTTGTGATAACAATCACTTTATGTTATCAGGATGAAATGAAAGTGTTGGCATCTGGACTATTTCTCTGATACTATGATTATAAGTAATGCATTGGTTGCATGTTGAGATGTGGTGATTGATAGGAAATCCACGAATGGGACAAGAGGGCCAATTTATTTGATGATCTCATGGGTGCCCATACCTGCGAGGGAGAATATGTAACACCATATGAACTGAGGACAACCAAAATCAACACTACATATGCTAGTGGTTCTTTTGTATTGTATAGCTCTTGATGGATAGCTCTTGAGGGGCTATGGGACCATCTTGAGGGGCTATGGGGGAATTAGTGCCTGATATTGGCACTAATTGTCATTCCTTCTCATATGAAAAGTCATGAGCCTAGTCAATCTTGATCTGAGGCCAGTCCTATTTTGATAGGAAGAGCTCTAAGGTAAGGCTCAGAGCTATGACCTACAAGCTTTGTCGGTACCCTCAAGACTAATCAAAGTACCCAGTAACAAGGCTCCTCAAGTCAAATCCACTAGCCTGGGGTTGATATATTATTATAGAACAAGCCTATAATTTTTGTTCAAGTCATCCTCGATCCTCTCCTAGGCGTCTTCTTCTATCTGACACAGAATTATATCTATGCACTTGTCCCTTCAATATATCCATAAGAAACCTTGTAAAATACCTTACGGTGGACTATTTTTTCCTTTCTGATGATGATGATACCTTATTTTACAAGCTTAATACTTACTATAATATTGTCTGTAGTAGAAGCTTCCAAGGTGCTAAGTCAAGAATCTTTACTCAAGGTGATAGACTGATCCTCTTCTTGAGTTCAGGTCATAGTTATGTACTTTCTCAACACTTACATATAATTTCTCCTCTTTCAACCTTTAACAATAGGTCTAGTCCCTTGAAATATTTGTAGAATTCTATTGCAAGTAGTCCCAAAAGGATGCGAAATTGATCTTCCTTCAATGTGTCACAATTTGATGGAGTGAGAGGTTTATATTTGGCAAGACTTGTATAAATATAATAATTTTTTAGGATAATTTTGTTCCTTTAGGGTGTTGAGCTTTGGATCAAACCATCTAAATAATCCTACTATGCCCCTATATAGTTTGGTCCTAGTATTTTTTAAAATTAGTTTCCTTGCTACCTATTAGGACTATCTATAGTCCAGAAAAGATTAGTTTAACTAGTAACTTGATCACCTTCACAAAATTTCACAAAACCTTATGATTTTCACATATTTTTAATGTGTTACAAGACTTGTGAATTTGAGCACATGTCTTAGATCTTTCTCCTAGAATTCTCAACCTCGCGATGATTCAAACTCTCTAGGTTTGAATTTCTTATAAGTTGTATTGAGTTCCTTTTTGAATTTGAAGATGAAAAAAATCTTGTGTGTCTATTGCAACAATCAAGCCATCTAGTCTGCTTAATGAAATATCTATGTCTCATTAGTTCAATCTCATTTATGAGCTGAGTAGCCTATGATTGCAACTCTGTGGTCTTGATCTCAGACAAACATGTCTTTATTCTCCAATCTTGCATATGTTTTTCCAAAGACAATAATAACAAATGTTCATTATTGTGAAATGATTTTTGATCTGGCATCCTCTTACTAATCAAAGGCATTCAATAGATGGTTAAAGTAGTGGTTGGGAGGAGTTCATTTTCAAAAACATCCAAGGGTTTCCAAATTAGAGAAACAAGGGCATGTGTTTGATTGATGGGCTAATGTTTGAAAATTTTCTACGAGAAGAGGAGTTGGTGGGAGTCCTTATGGCAAGGGCTTGCACCTCTTCCTTTATTTCTTAAAGTAGGCTTGAAATAAGTGATTATAGATATATGATACATATAATATGCAAAGCTCTCACCACACAATAATATTGAACATTTGCATGAGACATAACTTAATTTATTTTCAATATATTTTTTATTTAAAAAAGGAAATATATGCTACCATGATGCAATACAATGATTCACCAATATTGGGCACCAAACAAATGAATTGGACCATGGATGTTACGTACGATCACAATCATCCATGATAAACTATGATTATTAGCCACTCTGCAATCGAAGGCACAATGCAGGGACAACATGTATCCATCTTGGAGGATAGTGGGGAAACCCAAAATTTTATTGATGCACAGTTGGTGGAGTGTAGAGGCATTCATAGATTGATATATATACTGAACAGCGTGAGTGAGAGAGGATTCCCATGTTTCACCTCAGTTGTCTTCTTGAATGTTGGTTAGATATGTTGAGGATATGGTTGATGGGACAAATGTTGAGGATATGGTTGATGGGTCGATATTGAAGTCAAAATCCTCCCTTAACCCTTTAGCCAAAAATATGTCTCCTCAAGTATCTCCAATAATATCATATGAAGAGTCATAATATTTAACTTGGAATTAAGGCCCACCATGATCATTTAATAATTAATTGAAACAACAGTAGACCCCAATTTAGGGATTGGGTGGATCATATGGTGGGACTATGCTAGTGGGAACCCTAAATAAATGACTTGAAACCCCCTTGATTTTCTACCTTGATGGCATTCATCTCCCAAATTTCTTGTTGGATACACAAGTCCTGAAAACATGACAAGGAAGATGAGAGGAAGTTGACAAGGACATTAGGTTGTCGTAGAACATCATAAAGTGCGTCCACATGGATGAACATGGAATGGGAATTAAGGTCATAAAGTCATAAAGGTCACAAAGGTGCATCAAAATATTTTTGGAGTGTCCCAAAGGTAAATATACAATTCTTGTCTCGTATAAAATAAAATATACATTTATTGTGGTGATAGTATCCACAAGATTCTTAGAACTAGTGATATAGTGTTTGGCAATGAATGAATAAGAGTGAAAAGGGGGAAAGTATCTAACAAATATGGTTAGAGTACACAACAAATTCCCCATCCTTGAATGATATGGTGGTTTACACAGGGCTCATGAGAGAATATGGGATGGAGGGTAGATTGGCATGGTCAGAAAATGAGAGAAGGGTTTTATCTACTAAAGGAATATGGGATGGAGGTTATGTCTAAGTTTAGGGAGGCTTTTAGATTTTTTGACAAGGATGGAGGTGGATGTATCACAACAAAGGAGCTCAAGAAAATAATGAATTCTTTGGGTCGAAACCCCAATGTATATTGGAAGTGGTCCAAATGTTTTATATTCAATAATCCAGTCTCAAATACAATCAACCAAAAAAGAGTACTTATAATCTGCGTGTAAATGAAGCATATTAAATACACCATTCCAAAATGATTTTCCTGAGGAGAATCAAAGAAATAGATGAGTCTGGCTATCCATTGCCTCCATACATAGTAAACAACAACCAGGCCCACTCTGTCCTTTACGACACATTGTCTCATGCCAAGATGAAGCCAAAAATATACATTTACTGATATTCTTAAGTAAAGCGAAAATATGAAGCCAATATACAAAGATTCTCTGAAGGACTGCTCAAACTAGAGTCAACCTGCCTCCTAGGGAGAGCCACCTCTATGCCCATGATAAAAGTTTACAATGGATTTTCTATATAAGTCAACTCCAATCCTTAATTCCATAACAATTAGGTTGGAGCATAAATCTAATATTTTCAAAATCTGCATCCAATTCAGTGGAGATAACAGAAAAATTATGATAAATCTCCAATACTAATGCATTATATCGGTAAGAAGAAATCATATGAGATTTATTATTATTCATAAGGAGTGCAGATACCGATCAAAATAGGTCAATCTATCAAATAGTAACACATCATCGACAAATACCAAAGGAGTAGCTGTGACTTGTCTACTGCATAATTACATTTAATCTATCTACCTCCACACCTGCAACCAAAATTACTACCCTCGTGAATTTTGTGACTAATTCTTCCACAATCCAATATTTTATCCTCAACGTCTTCTTCTCGCAAAAGTTGTCATAGATACTTTTAAGTAGGGATATTGTCTACTAACAAATATTCTGTAATTTTCCTCCACCATCCTTGTAGAAATTATGGTGTAGAGTTGCAACTACTTATGATGTTTTAATCAAAATCACAAGACACAAACCTACTCTATTGCTCTCTCGAAGTTAATTCACACAAGTTAACATCATCGAAGTTGTCTGTTGATGTGGAAATTTAAATTTTTTCAATTTAATCAAGGAAAAATCAAATAGAGAATTTCTTGCTGCATTTTTCAACACATAGTTCATTGGAATGTATTACTTTCACTATGAACTTGGCATAGTTCACATGTTAAGTTCATAAGATTTTGGGCTGATGTAGTTCTATGTGTTGTGTATATAAATAATAGGTGTCCAACTCTTGCTATTAGGAAAAAGACTCCCTATGAAATTTGGTATGGCCACATTCCTTCGGTGAGACATCTTAGGGTTTTTGGTTCCTCATATTATGCCTTTGTACCTAAGGAACAGATAAAAAAACTCAGTGCAAGGAATCATAAATGTATCTTATTTGGGTACTCATACCTCCAAAGCATACCATCTCTATGATGAAGTGAGTAAGAAGTTTATAATATCTAGAGATGTGATCTTTCTTGAGTCTTCCAAGATTGACAATGTTGTTGAGTGGTAGCTTAATTGTTTGGATATATTCAAACATGAAAAGTATTTTCAAGAGTTCGATAGTGAGATTCCACTTCTCCTTCTCTTAGCTCTATAATTTCTATGAATATCCTTGAAGAAATCAGGTTGAAAGAAATTCCTTCACCTGCTTTGTCAGGAAAGAGTTAAGAGACTATTGGCAGTAGGTAGCCAAATATGACAAGCGGTGAGGGTATATGCAAGATACAAAGCAAGGATTAATGCAAAGGAGTAATGCAGAGGAGTTTACTGACTACATACATACCATAAAACATCTTTCATCCCACTTAGGATGCCTTGCATCATGCCTGGTTAGTCATAAGATCATGTTGGTCACAACCTCAATAGCCTAAATAAACAAGTGGTAATGTTCTTCATATTTTAAGCTATGTAATAAACAAGCGAAAGGGAGCAAGACACGTAGATCAAACACATAGAATGACTTTTAGTTCTTGAAACCATGAATGTCATTGAAGACGGAATGATACGATAATGATAAGCAAACTTTTAAGCTACATTAAGAGGTGTATTTCAAAAGACGTGCTTTGTTTTCCATACCTAGCCTCCAAAGGCTTATGCATTAGATGGAGTCTTCATGCGGTCCTAATATTCTATCATACCTTGGGTTTCTTGGTCTGCTTATTTTTCTCCTTAGCTCCTTGAGAGTCATCTATCATGTCATCTTTCTTCGTGGCCCATGAGAGACATAATTGTGTAGTTTCAACGAGCAGTGACTGTTGCGGGATGAGGCCTTGGTAGGACACATTTACACAGTTTTAGGATGTAAGGAACTACATGGGACGAGGCCCTAGGAGGACACATCTATGCAATTTCTGGATGCAAGGCAGATTGGTTAGTCAAGGGACAAAAATGCACAGTTTTTGGAGACAGTGGGTTCCGGCTGAGGGAAGGACACTGGAGGAAACCACTGCACATTTTTGAATGGTAAGGGAGGTTGGGATTTTTGCACATTGCACGGTTCGAAAAAGAAACGGAAAAGCTTGAGGGTTACATATGTGAAGTGTGTAGTTCAAGAAAGTTGGATGAGGCTAGGTTGCTAAGGAAACTCCGAAATTTAGCTAAGTGTGGGATTAGTGGAACTTATGTGAATAGTGATAGAACTTCACTATGATCACACACTTGAAAACTTATCAATACAACATAGACCATCCAAAACATATAACACATACTTCACTTAATGCAAAAACCTTTGTGGTAGCTTACGGCAAGTGCGGCTTCGATTATAGAATTTGGGAGGATAAAGGCGACACTTGTCCAGACTGTCTTTTGGATCATGCCAACAACTATCCTTATCTCTGCAGTGATTCGGCACATAGATATTATAGATGATAATGTCTTGCTGATCTGCTTTATTTTCCAGAGTTGTCTTGATCCAGTGTTGATTTATTGTTTCCGAAATACAGTTCCATATACCTTGATTCCAAATTGTTGTTATTCCTCCTGAGGCTCCTCTTGCCTCACTAATGCTTCCTCTATACTGTCTCTACTGCTCAATGACTTTATTCATTTCCTTGTGGTTTTGTTTTGTTTCTTGTAACATAATAATCCTTGGCTTCTCAGAAATGATAAGATCCCTTAGGGCTGCTACATTAGAGGGGTGCCCAAGTCCCCTGATGTTCCAAGATAATATTTTCATCATTGGATATGCGGTATACAGGGAGGTGCTCGCCCCCCTTGGTCCTTGTTGATTGCTTTTTTGTGATGCTGCCCCAGGATATAAGTTTCTATGGGTGTCTGTGTTCCCATTGCTATGTCCTTTTTCACGTTCTCATCCCTGTGCTGCTTAGCAGATTTCCTGCCTAGGCCAGGTCTCTTGGAGGGTTCACTAGAACCCCCGTGATCTTTGGATGAGCTTCTGGTGATTCTGTTGAGGGGAGAATCAAGAAGAGGCTGAGAGAAATAGTAAGAGGCAGTGAGGATTCGATAGTGTCTTGGCGTTGGCCTTCAGGGAGAGGGGGCTCCTGGGGATCAGTAGGAGAGTGGGGGGATGAGGGGTCTTCTTCGTCCAAAGATTCGAAGGGGTTTGATGTAGAGGGTAATGGCTGAGTCAAGATGGGAGGGGGGGAGAAGGATGCAACCTGGATTTCTGGGGGAGGCTTTGGTTTTGGGCCAGACTGTTTTGGGTTTGCTTTCTTTTTTTTGACTTGTTCCCATGTCTCTTCACTGGCTTCAAGATTTTCATTCATTTCATTTTCTTTTAGTTTACTACACCTATTAGCAAAATGACCATATTCATGGCACACCTTACATTTGAACGGGATTTGTTCATAGTTTAGCTGCTGAATATGGGTCGATTGGTCCACTTTGATCTTGATTGCTTCTAGAAGGCCCTTTCCTAAGTCGACTTCAACACAGATCCTTGCACATGCGTGCATGTTTTCCTTTGGTTCGCATTTGTCGATGTATTTTCTGACAACGCTCCCAATGTCTTTGACTAATTCATCTCCCCAGCAATGAAGAGGGAGATGGGGAAAGCGAACCCAAACTGGGACTGCATTAGGTATATCCATTTCTGGGTCGAAGTCAGGGGACCATCTGTTCAGATAGAGACCTCTCGAATCCATGAAGTAGGGACCATTTTTGAAGATGAGATTCCGGTCTTCTTTGGTTTCAAAGAGGAATGTGTAGTAACCCCTTCCACAGAATCTTATTGCGATTTTTCCTTGGATGTTCACGTTCCAGTTGCGCTCCACCCATTTCTGTATAGCTCTAGGAGAGGGCCACAGGCTAGTAAATTGTCCAACCAGACCTCTCTCTGCTAGAGAGATCGATGCGTCCTTGGGAGACTAGGGGGAAGGGAGATTTCTGGGATGTCAACGAATTTCTTGACGAACTTTGAAGATGTGGGTTTGTTTCGGATGGTATCATTTTTAGAAATGAGAGAGGCGAAGATCTCAGCCTAGTCTTCATTGTCTTGCATCTAGGAGGGGTTGATCCCAGCCATGGAAAGGCCAGAAGGGAGCCAGTTGCAGCACTGGCCGGAGGAGGAGGGCAGAGCCCGACTGCAGGGGTGCCGAGGAGGAAGACTAGAGGCCCAACAATAGGGGTTGCCAGGCAGGAGGCCTGCGGAGGGCTGCAGGAGGTGAGGTTGCAGGGGTGTAGGAGCTCCGGTTCAAAATCTCGCGCACGATCAAAAGGTCAACATTGGAGCTTGTACATTTTTATGCCTTCTGGTGGTGTGAAATTTCTCCATGTCTTTGTTATCAGGTTATGAAAATCGGGGTGATTCAGCCACAAGGCTTCAAAGCGAAAGGGCTTGCGAACATTGTCTCCCAATCTATGCCAGTGAAGCCTAATAGGCCAATGGTTCGAGCCAGATAGTGGAAATATAGAGGCCAAGAGATCCCCGCCAAGATGTATTTCATTATCAAAGATCAGGAATCTGTCTAAACGAGATGCAATTTGGTGGGCATCTGCACACTTATTGTTCCAAGTATAAACGCCATTGTTGAATTCCATATCTATAAGAATGTTGTTATGAACGTAGTTTTTGAAGTGCGTGCTTTCACAGGCCAGCTTGATCTTTCCACCTCTTTTCTCCTCCAATCTTGTAATCATGTTGAAGTCCCCTCCTGTGATCCAAAGTGGGTGGGATCTTTCTGAGTTTGTCTGAGTTAGGGTGTTCAGTGTGTCTACTTTGTTTATTACCTCCTGGGGGAAGTAGACATTAGTTAAGTGTCCATGAACATTTGTCCTTGTTAAATGAAACTTGGCCTAAATAAAGTGCATACTTGCATGTATGTTGGTAAGTGTTATAGCTATATCATCCCAAACGATGGCTAGCCCTCCTGAGGCTCCCATGGCTTCCACTGCCACTTCTTTTCTTCCTGGCCATGCTTTGGCAAGGATCTGATCCAACGTTGTGGAATTACAGTTGGTCTCCTGCAAGAAGAGAATTTGAGGCTTTTCCTATTGTAGCATGTTCTTTATTAATCGTCCCTTCCCCAGGCTATCGATCCCTCTTATGTTCCATGAGATGAGCTTCACGATTCATGATTGGGAAGGGGATTATAGTATTTGGTGAGCTTGGAGTATCTTCCAGATACCACCAGCATCTCCCCTATGCGGATGGTTCTCTGAAGATTGGTTTTCTGTCCTCATTTCTTGTTGTCTTTGAAGATATTTCTTCCATCCCACTGACTACAAGTTTGGATGCCTAATGATCTTTTCTTTTATGCTCTTGAGAGAATTACTTCTAAGTTCTCTAGCTGTCACTCAGGAATTTTGTCATATTCCTTTTTCTTACAAGCCTGTTCAAGTCCTAGTATATCTAGATCTCCGATGTTGAAGCTCTTCGGTTCCTCTTCGATGTGCTATACTATTTATTGCTCTGCCTCTGTATCATCTACAATTGTGAGCTACATCTAAGTGCTATCTACCTACATACCCTGAGCAGTCCTTCTTTGCATGTTACTAGGAGAGGGCGTTTTTGTGTCCGCGGGTTGCTTAGAAGTGAGGGCTTTCTTTGAGCTTGATGGAGCAGAATGGGCAGAAGTCTTAGGAATGGCTTCAGGTTGTCTCTGATTATCTAAAATATGAACCTTTGGCTAGAGTAGGATTTCAAAGATGTTGCTTGTTGAAGGCAAGGAGGTGCTGGTGATAGGTTTTTTTACTGAGGCAGAGGGATTTTTATGGGTCCTTTGGCGATTGGGAACTTTTCTGAACCCATCTGGGTTGGATTTGTCCATTGAAGGGGTGGTCGTGGATTTCATATTGGAGGGACAGTCTCGGAATAAATAGACAGGGCATGGCATTTTCGACAGTGGAATGGTACATGCTCGTAATCTATTGTTTGTAACCATTCATAATCATCATGGTAGAGGCTTACCGCGTCCAGGAGAGCTTTGCTGAGGTGCATGTATACACAGATCCACGCATAGGAGGTGTATCGGTTCAGCTTTGTCTCCTCTGCCACTTTGATGAATTCGCCTAAACCATTCCCAGTGTCTCGTAAAGAGTCTTCGTCCTAATACTCCAGAGGGAGAGAATAAAGGCGCAACCACATCGGGGCCCAGCTCAGATCTTCTTTGTCCAGGTTAAAGCGTTCGATCAATCCTCTTAGGTACAGCCTTGCTGCATTGAAGAAATATGGTCCTCCATCCAATACCCTGTTTCGGTCCTCCAAACAATTGAAAATGGCAGTAAAGAAGCCCTTAGGTCCTAACTGCAGTGTTATATGCCCTTTTGGCTTCCATTTGGCTGTGATCCAACCGTGCAAAGATTTCTCCCTTGGCCAAAGGCCTATGAACTTTCCTATCAAAGCATGATCCCTCATAAACTAGGTCTAACTGTTGATGTGATGACTTGGGAGCTTGATTTTGGGTCTGTCAACTGCTACTGGCTTGCAGGTGTTTGACGTCACTCGTGGTTCCTGATTGTGTTGTTATTCGTTGGCGTATTTTCATTCTCTGTTGTTCTATCTTCTGTATGGTCCATCCTGACATTTTCAGTCTTTCACAGGCCGTTTTCCATATCAGCAGGGGGAGGCATCATGTCCTCCCCCTGAGGAGAGGGGAAATAAAATTAATATATTATTATTTTTTATTAAAATTTAAAAAAATTAAAATGAAACTTTCTTTGATTAGACACTCTCTTGTTTTATTTTCAATATTAGTCATTTCTGTCTATTTAAGATAATTTAAAAAAATGGAAGATTAAATGTGGAAAAACATATAAGTAAAATATAATAATATAAATGACAAAACTTTAAAACTAAAATGTGATTTAAAAAATAAGATACTAGTAACTGGTAGGCTTCATGTTATCTTCATATACCAACGAATTTATGTCAATCATTGTTTTTTTTCGATCCAAATTTATTCAACAATAACTATGTCTAAATTTTTCTTTAGGGTGGATCACCAAAAAAATGCTTTTAAATAAATTCCAAACAAATAATTATTATAGTTACGATAATAACTATTGTCCAACTAACCACTAGCTATTATCCAATTAAATTATAATACTCGAGAAAATATATTTTAAAATATTTAAATTTTTTTAATATAAAATGTAATTTTTTAATACAAAATTTCCATTCATCAATAAGAAATTTGAAAAAAAATAAAATTGTAATATAATATTTTAAATACAAAAATTGTAAGTCTACCTTGGCATAATGCCCTCGCGCTCATTCATAGAAAAGAGAATTATAAGTTGTTTGGGAGCATCGTGCCCTTTGTTGAGCCTGGCTGTTGAGAATAGCAAACGAAATGTCTTCTGCCTTCGCTGATTGTGCTGTTTGGTAAGCCTATTTGCTGAGAATAACAACGGGGTAGTTTGAGGTCTTACTAGATAAGATTTGAACTCTAACTGGATACGGAGAACCGCGCTCACTGTCAACTTCAACTAATTTTATAAATAAAAATTCCGTATTGTATTGAAATCAACCTATTATGTTGCGAACAGAATTGTATCAACAAATTACTTCAACTAATTTTATAAATAAAAATTCTGTATTGTATTGAAATCAACGTATTATGTTGCGAAGAGAATTGTATCAACAAATTTTCAAGGGAATACGTCCGAATTTGGGAATTATGGTTTAAACATCTGGGGTACACTAAAATAAACTAAGAGAAACTGAAATAAACATTATTATGTCAATAGAATGTGTTTACATACCTGTTGAACTCGTGCAATCACCACAATATAAAGGGGGTTTTAAGACAATATTTAAGATAATATTTGCGTAAATTGTCTTAACTTGAGACAAAAGAAAAATTTTCTATTATCTTAAATATTGTTTTTAAGTGGGTGTCTCAAATTAAATTGTCTTAAAATGTTGTCTCTATAAAGACAATATATAACATTGATAAAAATGCAATGTTTGTACTAATAAAATAAAACCCACTGGTCGGCTCTACCAAAGAGAGTCTGAACCACAAGAGTTTGGCTCTGCAGAACACTCTACATTGTTCATGCACATTACACATTAAATAGAAAACATGGTTTTAGGGAAGTTAGAACAACATCCTAAGAAATAGAAACTAATTCCTATCCTGAGGTTACGTGAACCAACTCTATCCATTCTAGGATATTCTCCATTATCTTCAACACTCCCCTTTCATGGAGAATGGGTTCACAAGTATTCCGAACATCTCCTTAAACACTTGAAACTTGACTTTGGATCTCCTTAAACATTTGAAACTTGACTTTTCCAAGAGGCTTAGTGAAAATGTCCGCAACATTATCACATGTATTACAATATTTCAGATGATTTTTTTTGGATTGCACTTTCTCCCTGACAAAGTGGAATTGAATATCAATATGTTTAGTGTTTTTGTGAAACACCGGATTATTGGCCAACTTGATTGAACTCTGTTTGTCACATTTGATTGTTGTTGCAACTGTCTGTTTTTCCCCAACATCCTGGAGAAGTCTCCACAACAAAACCGCCTCACACATTGCTGCACATATGGCTTGATACTCTGCTTCCATTGAGGACAAGGAGACTATGTTCTGCTTCTTGTTGCTCCATGTGATCACCCAGATCCAAGATTGAATGCATAATCTATTATAGATCTGCGATCATCTACATTTCCAGCCCAATCTGAATCTGCAAATTCTGCCAATCTAACATCAGAAGAGTCAGTGTAAATAATTCCATAATCTACAATACCTTGTAGATGCCTCAAAACATTCTTTGTTGCATTCCAATGGCTTTCAAGTGGCTTAGACATAAATTGGCTTAGCACACTGACTACATAAGCCAAATCAGGTCTAATGGTGGTTAGGTAGATTAGACTCCCAATCAGTTGTCTGTAAAGTGTTGCATCCGCCGCTTTTGAGCCATCCTCACACTACAATTTGATGTTCTGCTGTAATGGCACCAGTGCCAGCTTACACTGATCCATTCTAAATTTTTCTAGCAAGCCTTTGACATACTTTGCTTGGGACAGAAATGTTTGACCTAAATCTCTGGGGGGATGCTAGGGACAACCATCATACTTTTGTAACCTTCTGTTGCTGAGTAAGAGCCTAAAAGAGAACCCCACCCTCTTTTTTACTTAGAAGAGGCCTTTAAGGGAGATTTTCCTTGGAGAAAATCCAACAATAAATTGGCTTCACCATCCAGCCAATGAGGGACCTCCCCCAAATTCCAACCTTCCCATAGACTTTTTGCAACATTTGTCCAGTTGGAGATGTCCCAAAGGGTTTCTAGATTGATGGCCTAAAGCCGAGCTCTGATATTTTCCAGTTCTGCCATCTGATTCAAGGGCTGATCTCCAAGAATCGAATCTTCCCAAATTTTTATTTTTTTCCCATTACCTGGGATCCAATAAAGCTTATGACTAAAAAGTTTCAAAGTTGTGAGACAAAGCTTGAAAATTGGCGATCCTTTGGAAATTCTAGGAGGCTGGTCCAAGCACCTCAAACACTGCCATGAAAATATTTTTTCCACAGAACTCTCTTGCTCCAACTAGAATTCCCAGAAACAATGTTCCAAAGGAGCTTGAAGCCTAGAGTAAGATTTTGGGCTGCTAGATCCCGCATTTGGAGACCTCCTTCCAAGAATGGCTTCTTAATAGTGTCCCAATTAACTAAATGGAGCCTTCTTTCATTATTTATCCCTCCCTCCCATAGAAATATTCTCAGGAGACCATCCACTTTACTAATAAAGGTTTTAGGGGCTAGTAGAATGGAGTTCTTATAAACTGGGAGACTCATGAGAACAAATTTCATAAGGATTACCTTCCCAGCATTATTCAACCATGAGGCTCCGCAAGCTTGTACTCTGAGTTTTAGCTTGTCCAGCAAGGGCATCCAGTGAGCTACCTTATGATTTGATTTGAAGATTTGGATCCCAAGATACTTAAATGACTCCCAGGTCAGGGCCCTTTCCATTTCTAATAGCCTTGCTATGTCTGTCAAATCTTTGATCGAGCAATTCCAGCCATAGATCGTGCTTTTTAGATAGTTAATCTTGCTGCCTGAAACCTCCCTATAAATGTCCAGCTCCTTCTTGAAGGCTCTAGTAGAATTTATGCTAGCCCATCCAAGAAATAATGTATCATCAACAAACTAGGCATGATTTATGCCTTTAACATTGTGAGCCATTCTCAGGCTTGGCATAGTTTGGATCTGTTGACAGTAGTCTAGCTGGAAGCTGAGCACTGAAGCTTGAATGGCATAAAGAAGCGAGGACAAAGGGGAAGCTTGTCTTAACCCCCTCGAGGCCTGGAAAAATTCCGTTGAATGACCATTAACCAGAGGCGCTATCCAAGGGGAGGCAATGCAGGCTTTCACCCAAGTTATGAGAACTTTTAAGAAGCCAAATTTCTCCATCACAGAAAATAGGAAATCATGTCTCACCCTGTCAAAGGCATTTGTCAAATCTAGCTTAATCACCATGCCTTTCTCTTTTTGATGACAGCTTGAATGAATTGCTTCTTGCACCAGCACAGTATTGTCAAGAATCTTTCTCCCTTTTATGAATCCTCCTTGGTTTTCAGGGATGATGACCGGCAGAATTTTCTTAGTACAGTTGGCTATTATTTTTGTAATCAGCTTATAACTTGTATTACACAAAGAGACGGACCTGAATCTGCTAAAATCGACGGCGCCTTTGTCTTTCAGAATCAAGGCAAGGAAGGCTGAGTTCGTACTGCCTCCAATCTTGGTGTAGGGCTGAGATTTACGAATCATTCTCAGAAGGTCTTTTTTAATTATAGGCCAGCATGTCAGGTAGAACCTTGCAGTGAACCCATCAGGACCCGGGGCTTTACCCGGATCCATGCAATCCAAAGCTTCTTTAATCTCATTCATACTGATCAGAGCAGTCAGCATAATATTATCATAATCTTGAACACAGTGAGGAATAAGATCAATCAAATAGGCTTGAGAATCGATAGGAGGGTCTTCCGGGGCAGAGTAAAGATCTTTGAAGAAGGAGTGGGCTGCTCGTTGTATGCCTTCAGAATATTTAACCACAATGTTTTGATAGTGAATTTCATTTACTCTTTTTAAGTGCTTGCGTGCCTCAACTTGCTTATGGAAGTAGCTTGTATTTTTGTCTCCAGCCTGTAACCAAAGATTTCTGGACTTCTGTCTCCAGAACTCTTCTTCATCCCTACTTGCTCTATGGAGATCTTTTTGCAGCTCTACTTCTTTTTGAAGAAGGATTTGAGTTACATCGGAATTCTCCATTGTTAATTGATGGCCTGCTAAACTGTCATGCATCTCCTTTCTTTTGGCGATGGGCGTTTTCAACCTTTTAGCCCACTCCTTGAGCTCGCTTTTAAGTCTCCTCATTTTTTATTCCTACACAAATAAAGGGGATCCTTCATGAACTTTCTGGTTCCAGGCCTCGGAGACCACCTTCGGGAATCCGTCTTGATGAATCCATAGAGAATTGAATCTAAAGGGAATGGGGCCAAGATTTCCATCCAATGAGAGCTCAAGCAGAATGGGTTTGTGGTCAAAGGTGTAGTTTGGAAGAATTTTAGAGGTGGCCATTAAACCACAAGTCAAGAAGGAGGATTGGACTAGAAATCTGTCCAAACGAGCAGCAATGTGGCCGAGGCCTATCCTTTTGTTTGACCAGGTGAATTTCCCAGATGTGGGCTTGATATCCTCCAATTCCCAATCTAAAATGAGGTCTTCAACTCATTCTCTAGCTGGGTCCCTAACCAGCGAGCCCCCATTTTTGTCTTCTGCTGCTAGCCTAACATTCAGATCACCTGCAATAATAATATTTTTTGGGTTGTGCAAGAAAAGATGGGACTGGAGTGAGTCCCAACAATTCTTTTTCTCAGATGGTAAGATCGGAGCATAAAGATTGAACATACTTACTTGGTGGCCACATTCTTTATGGAGGAGCTTAGTGACTAGCCAATGGGGGCAACATTCTTCGTGAATTAGATCATATTTGGAGCTGTCCCAAAAGGAGGCAATCCCTCCAGAGGTGCCTCTAGTGCTGACTGCTCTCCCTTGGCCTTTATGCTAGAATGCTTTGCTTGCTTGGAGGAGTAGAAGCTCCTCTAGTTTTGTCTCCTGGATGAGAAGGATTTAAGGCGAGTACATCCTTACAATGTTTTTCAGAGCTTCTTTTTTCAACCTGCTACCTAACCCTCTGCAATTCCAGGAGACGTATTTCATTATTCACTAGCTTGGAAGGTTGTGGCTCCTTTTGGAGCTTGACCATGCTTGCGCCTAGATCTGGTATTCATCATTCCTTTGAGAGTTTTCTGAGAGCCTTGGAGAACATCCAGATAAGTTTGTTCCTCTCTCTGTTTCTTCTTGGACTTTCGACCCCTGGCCGACTTGATAGGAGTGACTTGCGAGCTATCTGAATCTGAGACAACATATTCTGAATCTCCCTTAGAATTGGAGCCTAGACTGATGCGCTCCTCGTTTTCTTATTTTTCCCCTTGTTCATCCTCTGATGGAGGAATAGTTGAATTTGCCTTTGCTTCTTTCACTTCTTTGATGGGTCTTCTGGTTCCTCTTGGGTTCCAATGGCATTTGTCTTTACCCCAGAGGAAGAACCCCCTTTTGGAACTTCTTTGGCTTTTGGTTTAGGCCAGGGCTTCTCCAATGGCCTTGAAATTTTTTCTCAGTTGGTTTTGGGACTACCTTGCCCTTTTTTATTTCTTTCTGTCCTTCTTCGTCCACTTTGTCCCCGGTTGGAGCTTTTGGGCAATTTCGCTGGAAGTGTCCATGTTCATGACAGGTTCTGCCTTTGAAAGGCAGTTGCTCGTAATCCAATTTTTGATAGTGATGCCATTCTTTGACTATAAGTTTTACCGCTTCGAGCAGTCCAGCTTCCAGATCGACTTCCACACAGATTCTTACATAGATATATTGGCCCTTATTATCTGCTTTGTCAATGAAACGGCCTAGGCCATTTCCAATCTTCTGCAAGGTGTGATAGCTCCAGCAATCGATCGGAAGAATTGGAAGCCGGACCCAGATTGGGACCTCTTTAGGGGTATTGAATGAGGGATCGAAGTTGGGGGTCCACTTATTAAGATACAGACCCTGATTTCCCATAAAATACAGACCGTTTCTAAAAACCAAATCTCGATGTTCTTTGGAGGTGAACTAGAAAATGAAATACACTCTTCAGACAACATAGCAGATCACATCGTTTTCCAGCTAGGGCCTCCAGTTGCTTTGGATCTAGTCATCTGTTGTTTTTGTAGAGGGCCATGTCCCATAAATTGTCCTACCAACCCTCTGTCAGCCAGGGCTAGGGCGATTTTTATCGGCTGGTCTTCCGACAAGGTGATCTCAGGAATTTCCTCCAGTTTTTTGATGAATTTCGGGACTTCTGGAATCAAACGTTTCTTCCCTTTCTACGAGAGCAATATTTTGAATGCTTCTTCTTAAGAGATTGGTGGGGTGGGACAAGGCTCCCCACCCCCAGGCGCACTCATGGCGGCAGCTATGCTCCTCTGTATCGCAAAACCCAGACGCAGACGCTGTGCTAGTAGTAGCACTGGCCGAAGGAGGGAGGCAGAGCCCGATTGCAGGGATGCCGGGAAGGATTGAGAGCCCAACAATAGCGGCTGCCAGGCAGGGGGCCTACGGAGGGCCGCAGGGGCCAAGGAAGCAGGGGCACGGGAGCTCCAATTCAGAACACAAGCCCAGATCACCCTGAAACTCAGCGTTGCCCTCCATTTTCATTCGAAGTGAAATATCATATTAAACATAGGTTTGATCTAAAAAGGTCATTGTATTAAATATAAAGTTTTGTCTCAAAATATTTTTGTCTCAAAATGCTTTTGTCTTAAATATAAAGTTTTGTCTTAAAATAATTTTGTCTTAAATTGTTTTTGTCTTGAAATAATTTTATCTTAAACTATTTTTGTCTGGAATATAAAGTTTTGTCTTTAAATTTTTGTCTCAAACTACTTTTGTCTTAAATATAAAGTTTTGTCTCAAAGTATTTTCGTCTTAAATTATTTTTGTCTTAAATATAAAGTTTTGTCTTAAACTATTTTTGTCTTAAATATAAAGTTTTGTCTTAAAATATTTTTGTCTCAACCTATTTTTTTCTTAAATTATATATCTAAAACAAATCAATTGATATTATTTTTTAATGTAAAATAACTAAAATAAAAAATGAGTTTTTGAGACAAAATATTTCTTTTGTCTTAAAAAAATGTCTCAAAAGTTCCCTTGGTGTAGTAGTGACTCTCAAATAATATTCACAGAACTCTTCATATTCCTGTATATTCGTTGTTGCAGATCCATCTTCATTTTCATCTTCAAGCCTTTCTACAACAAGTTGTACAACACTACTATCTTCGACTTGATTACTCCTCCTTTAACCAAAATTATTTTCAAAGATATACCAAGGATCCTTTGTTGTTTTTGCATCTGCAATGAGGGGATGGACATTGTTATCTACACATTGCTTTATGTATTTTAATGCAAAGGCATTATTTTGCCTTTTAAAGTCCAACTTTGTTAAATTGACCTCAAACAATGCTGCTTGTTGCATTGACTTTCTCAACCTTTTAGCTTTTCCCATTTATTTAATCACCTTATATTTTACAATGTTCACCAAATATAAATGATGTTGTAAAACGAGAAATTTTTCTTATTCTTTCGGAATTACTAGCCTTCTCCTCAGTGAATGTTCACCATATTTCTATCCAATTTTTGCTTCAAGAATTCAAACTTTTAATTTGTAAATAAAACCACAGTAAATTCCCTTGTTGACTCCTCAAATGCTGACTGCTCCATAGGGAATTTGTTGCACTCAATGGTACATACACCTCCGCTCTTTAGATGAAAAAATTTTGAGGCTGGTTGCTTCACAAATGGGTTGAACACTACGAGTTCAATGCTCTTTACCCAGTCATTACTTCCATGGACTCAAAGCTCCATAGAAACAGACATAGTTCACTAGATGATGCACACGTCCTCAATTTTCAGCATATACAACAATCACTCTTTATAACATCTTGTGGACTTTAACAATAACTTGATACAAGTTACACATACAGACTCGATTTTGAGTGGAAGAGCATATTCCTAACAATCCTTTTTGATATAGTTGTAGCTCTACAGTCTCACGACTATCTAAACAATAGAAACAACTTTGGCCACATGCACTTTGCACAACTCTGTTCAACCTCACACAACAACGAATGCTCAAAGAGAATTTACAAAATTGCTCAACCTTGTTGTCCCCTGTTTATCTCTTCGAAATCTCTAACAACTTCAAATAATAATGGGCAGATAATAATTTCACTTACACGCTTACTCTGACTTTAGAGAACACTGTTCTACATACTAGCTCTGACAAAAAAGGAATTGGTTGTGGTCACAGGACGATTACTTCTATTACGACCATGAGTAGAGGCAACTCTTCACTTTAAGATGGCAATTGTGTGAAGATTGAGTTGTTCTACATTCACTTTCAGCAACGAAAATGAAGAACGATTCAAATATGGTCAATTCCTATGTCGACTACTCTGGCTCTTCTTCGGCTCTTTCAACAACAATTCAATGGCCAAACAATTCACAAAATATAGCCGATAAAATGTGTATCACATCAAAAAAATGACCACAAATATATCACCTCATAAGGAGCTTCTATAATTCTAGGAATAAATACACTGCGATGTTTAGTAAGTGGCTTATTTCAAGCGCTCATAAGCGGAAACTGAACCAGACTTTAAAGCAATGGTATACATTGACTGTACAATTAGGAATATTCGGGCTCATATGCAACGTTCCTTAGTACTATGACAAAAAAAATTGACAACACTACATAACTTAATGCGTACCATAGTTGCACGACATAGGCTTAGGATTCACCACGGTTAGCTCAATACTTCAATTCTATGCTCGATGGGAGGCTACAATCTTCACGTGTCCAAGCTTCATACACACTCGATAAAGTTTCAAATGCAAACATGTTCTCAAACTTCTAGCATGTGCAACATTCCATACTATAAAAATTCGCTAACATGTAGGCAAATTGATACTGGTTGATCGATGCTTTGTTCTAGCAGTTTTTCCGCTTGAACTAAAAAAATATAAGCTGGGTACTCTTTAATATAAAAAAAAATGTTGGACACTGGATTCATGGCTTTTGAAAAGAGAGAAATGTTGGAATGATAATTTTAAACTGCTGGGAGCTGACAGTTGAGCAACGACCCAACTTATTCAGAAAACAGCGATTGGACTTTCCCTGCAATGCGATCTGATCGCATATCGCACTTTCCCTCGTCACCCTTCGCTGCAGGCTTGTATTATCTGCGATATGATATTTGCGATGCGATCGTAGATCGCATGATTTAAAAGTTATAGAGGCGGTGGCACATCCTCTCTCTTCTTGCGATGCGATGGTGTGATAAGCCATGCATTAAATTTCAAATAGGATATTTTGAGCCGTGTAATTAATGATATTTACTAGGGTTGGTAAATGTAGGTGAAATCTTAAATTTTATTATTTTTGTTTTCACGGAAGTAAGGGAAAAGCAACACGTATTGTAAAAGATATTTTTGTGTTGTTCAATATAAAAAGAATGCAAGAGCAGAGACGTGTGGAGAGTATTAGCAAGAAGAGTTCTTTCTTCTCTGCAACGCACAACAGTGCTGAACTTTTTTTTCTTTTCTTTCTGAGATAGTGGAATCAGATTCTGGAACTGAAGTTCCTGTTGTAAATCCCTCTGAGTTGAGGAAGACAAATTCTGTAACAGTTTTTATTGTTATTTTATATGATTAAGATCCTGTAGAAAACCAGAGCGTTGTTCTCTGTGCAAATTTCTTTAGTGTTTGAAATTAACAGAAATTTCCATCATGGTATCAGAGCTAGTCTAGGCACTCAGTAAGTAAAAAAAAAAAGAGTTTGTTTTTTCACTGTAGGAGCTGTAAGAAGCTTATTGAGCAGATTTTTCCCAGCAGAGAAAGTTCTTGCTTGTTTTTTTTCAGTTAGTATCTCTTCTTTATTTATACAGGTTAAGATGGCAGATGTTGGAACTGGTTTGACGAATCCCCAACTGCCACAGTTTAATGGGAAAAATGACAGTTATTGGTCCATAACAATGAAAGCGTTGTTTGCTTCTCAAGGAATATGGGAGTTGGTTGAAACTGGCTATGCTGAACCGGCAGATGCAATAGCACTGGCTGCTTTGACAGTAGCAGAAAGAGACCAGTTGAAGAGCGACAGGAAGAAGGATGCCAAAGCCCTCTTTTTTCTCTTCCAATCAGTACATGAAAGCGTTTTTCCACGGATTGCAGCAGCAACAAAATCTAAGGAGGCATGGGATATTCTCAAAACTGCCTATCAAGGCATGGAGAAGATGAAGACTGCAAAGTTGCAGATGTTGAGGAAAGACTTTGAAAATCTCAGCATGAAGGAATCTGATACAGTAGACTCATTCTTCACTCAGGTTATTGGCTTGATAACTCAGATAAGATCTCATGGTGAGATTCTTGAAGATAGAAGGATTGTAGAGAAAATCTTGAGATGTTTACCCTCAAGGTTTGAATCTATTGTGGTAGCAATAGAAGAAACAAAAGATCTCTCACAGTTCATGGTAGATGAGCTGAGTGCTTCTCTTTTGTCTCATGAACACAGATTGAGTAGAGGAACAGATTCCTCTTTTGAGCAAGCATTCAAGACTCAGATGTATTTTGGCCAAGGAAGAGGTCGAGGTAGAGCAAATAACAGAGGTCGTGGAAGAAGCCAAAACAGAGGCAGAAATTATCCTGCAAGCACAAGCGGAAGGAGCTGCAACCAGAACCAAGATGAAGGTTCAAGCAAACAGCAAGCTCATGGACAAAGGTATGACAAATCCCAAGTCCAATGTCATTATTGTAAGAAATATGGGCACTATGCCAATGAATGTAGGAAAAAGCAAAGTGACATGAATAATAGGCAGAATGCAAATTTTGCAAATGAAGAAGATAAGAACCCAAAGAACGTGCTGTTAACATGTAACATAGCACAAGACAAACAAGAAGATTTTTGGTTCTTAGACTCAGGTTGTAGTAATCACATGACTGGTAATATTGAAATGTTTGCCAATCTGGATGAAAATGTGAAATCTGAGGTAACAACAGGGACTGATGATACGATATCTATCAAGGGTAAGGGCAGAGTCAGTATCCGAGAAAAAAATGGAGAACAGATGATTGTGCCAGATGTATACTATGTACCTGGTCTTAAATGTAATCTTTTGAGCATTGGACAGCTCATAAACAAAGGTTACAACGTGTTCTTCAAAGATGATTTGTGTACAATCAGAGACATACCTCCAAGTAAGAAGATCATTGCACAGGTGTAGATGACCAGCAATAGAATGTTTCCTCTCAAACTCAGGGCAGATTTGAAGGAAGGCAGAACTATTGCGGCTGTAACACAAGAAGTCTTTCAGGAACAACTGAAAGATGTGAATTGGTTGTGGCATTTGAGATTTGGACATCTCAATTTCGGAGGCTTGAATCTGTTGCACAGAAAGGGAATGGTAAAGGGATTACCATTGATTGAGAAACCAGACAGCCTTTGTGAAGGCTGCATCTTGGGCAAGCAACACAAAGAAAACTTTCCAACAGGAAAGAGTATAAGGGCAAAAGCACCATTGGAAATTGTTCACTCTGATGTGTGTGGACCGATGCAAACACCATCATTTTCCAGAAATAAATATGTTTTAACTTTCATTGATGATTACACCAGAAAGACATGGGTGTATATGCTGAAACAGAAGAGTGATGTGTTTGAAAAATTCTGCCACTTCAAAACTCTTGTTGAGAAGCAGTCTGGGCATTATATCAAAGTGCTCAGAACAGATAGAGGAGGAGAGTACATCTCCCAAGACTTTCTGCATTTTTGCAGAGAGAATGGCATACAAAAGCAGTTCACCACAAGATATACACCTCAGCAGAACAGAGTTGCTGAAAGAAAGAATAGGACCATTCTTGACATGGTCAGAAGTATGTTAAAGGAAAAACACTTGCCGCATGAGTATTGGGCAGAAGCTGTCACTTGCGCAGTTTACATCTTGAATAGATGCCCAACTAAAGCTGTCATGAATAGAATACCAGAAGAAGCATGGAGTGGTCAAAAGCAAACTGTCACTCACATGAGAATATTCGGTTGTGTGGCATATGCACATGTACCGGATTAGCTAAGAAAGAAGCTTGACAGTAAGGGGGAGAAGTGTGTCTTTATTGGCTATTGTGATGAGTCAAAAGCATACAAACTCTATAATCCATCCACCAAGAAATTGATATTAAGCAGAGATGTGCAGTTCATTGAAGATGAAGCTTGGGATGGAAGCTTAGAGAAGACAGTGAATGTGAAGACAACTGTGTCTCACGAAGAAGAAGAGGATGGGACAGCAGCAAATAATCCTTCCTTGGTGGCCCCTCCTACACCACAGCAAGTACAACAAACCGCACCACAAACTGGAATTCGAACAACCTTGAGAAGTCAAGGAAGTGCTTCTCCAAGCACACCACGGGGATCAGAAATACCCTCAAGTTCGGATGGAACTCCAAGCACACCAAGAAGACCAAGATTCAGAAATCTGAATGAGATTTATGAACAAGGAGAGGTAAGTAACAATACCGGTCTGAATTCATTATTCGCTTTATATTGTCATGTTGATGACCCAGTTCATTTTGAAGATGTTGTAAATGAAGATAAATGGATTGAAGCAATGAATGAAGAAATTGGTGCAATTGAGAAGAGTAAAACATGGGAGTTAGTGGACCTCCCTGAAGGCAAAGATGCCATTGGAGTAAAGTGGGTCTATAAGACCAAAAGCAATGCTGAAGGCAAGATTGACAGGCACAAAGCAAGACTTTTTGTGAAAGGCTACAAGCAGCAACAGGGCAAAGACTATGATGAAACCTTTGCACCAGTAGCAAGGATGGAAACAGTCAGAACAGTGTTGTCTATTGCAGCACAACACAAATGGAAGATTTATCAGATGGATGTTAAATCTGCATTCCTGAATGGGGTGTTAAAAGAAGAGGTTTATGTTGAACAACCTCCAGGCTATGAAGTTGAAGGCCAAGAGCATAAAGTCTGCAAACTGAAGAAGGCTCTTTATGGGCTGAAGCAAGCTCCAAGAGCATGGTACAGCAGAATAGATGCTTATCTGATTGAAAATGGGTTTGATAAGTGTGATGGTGAACCCACACTCTACATAAAGGATAATGACGGTAAGATTCTTATTGTTGTTTTATATGTAGATGATTTAATTTTTACTAGCAATGATGCTTCTCTCATTGTTGATTTTAAAGCAGTCATGAAGAGTGAATTTGAAATGACTGACTTGGGCTTCTTAAGATATTTTCTTGGAATTGAAGTAGACCAAAGTGAAAATGGTGTTTTCATTTCTCAAGATAAATATGTAGAAGCTGTGTTGAAGAGATTCAACATGCAGAACAGCAAGGCAGTTGTGACTCCAACTGTAGTGGGGTTGAAATTGACCAAAGAAGACGGCAGCAAATATTTTGATCCAAAATTGTACAAGAGCATAGTTGGCAGCCTTATGTACTTGACTGCAACTAGGCCAGACATTATGCACGCTGTGAGCTTAATCTCTAGATTTATGGAAAGACCAAAAGAGACTCATTGGCAGGCAGCCAAGAGGATTCTAAGGTATCTGAATGGAACGAAGGGGTTTGGTGTTTTATACTCCTCTTCTGAAATTTTCATGTTGACAGGTTACACTGACAGTGATTGGGCTGGAAGTGTTGATGATAGGAAAAGCACATCGAGATATGTGTTTCATATGGGATCGGGAGCCATCTCATGGGCTTCCAAGAAGCAACCAGTTGTGGCTTTGTCAAGAGCAGAGGCAGAGTATGTGGTAGCAACAGCAGCAGCATGCCAAGCAGTATGGCTAAGAAGAGTTCTCAGAGACTTGTGTCATGAACAAGGAAAGGGCACAACCATTTACTGTGACAATAGCTCAGCAATAGCATTGTCTAAAAATTCTGTTTTTCATAAAAGAACAAAGCACATAGACACCAAATTTCACTTCATACGTGAATTGGTTAACAATTGTGAGATTGTTTTGCAGCACTGCAGAACAGAGGATTAGCTAGCTGACATCCTGACAAAACCATTGGCAAAGAAAAGCTTTGATCATTTCAGGAAATGCCTGGGTATGCAGAATAAACCCAACAGTTAAAATTAAGGGGGAGTGTTGGAATGATAATTTTAAACTGCCGGGAGCTGACAGTTGAGCAGCGACCCAGCTTATTCAGAAAACAACGATTGGACTTTCCCTACGATGCGATCTGATCGCATATCGCACTTTCCCTCGTCACCCTTCACTGCATGCTTGTATTATCTGCGATGCGATATTTGCGATGCGATCGCAGATCGCAGATCGCATGATTTAAAAGTTATAGAGGCGGTGGCACATCCTCTCTCTTCTTGCGATGCGATGGTGTGATAAGCCATGCATTAAATTTCAAATAGGATATTTTGAGCCGTGTAATTAATGATATTTACTAGGGTTGGTAAATGTAGGTGAAATCTTAAATTTTATTATTTTTATTTTCACGGAAGTAAGGGAAAAGCAACACGTATTGTAAAAGATATTTTTGTGTTGTTCAATATAAAAAGAATGCAAGAGCAGAGACGTGTGGAGAGTATTAGCAAGAAGAGTTCTTTCTTCTCTGCAACGCACAGCAGTGCTGAAATTTTTTTTCTTTTCTTTCTGAGATAGTGGAATCAGATTCTGGAACTGAAGTTGCTGTTGTAAATCCCTCTGAGTTGAGGAAGACAAATTCTGTAACAGTTTTTATTGTTATTTTATATGATTAAGATCCTGTAGAAAACCAGAGCGTTGTTCTATGTGCAAATTTCTTTAGTGTTTGAAATTAACAGAAATTTCCATCAAGAAAGAGCTCCATACCAGGTTTCTCCACATGCTGGAGACAGATCTGTCCACCCTTAGCCTGCTCTGGTTCACATAATTTATTTACCACACTCGCTTCTTTTATTCTTTAATAGCTGCCCAATGATTGGCAACAATCTTTATGCTCAGTGATGGCTTTCATAGCCTCAGCGAATAGAAACTCACCACCGAATCTTCACACTTAGCAGCATAATATGAACCACGCAACAAATATCTTACCATTCAAACAGGAGACATCGCACGACTCCACTTTCCCACAACGTCAGCCAACACTCACCACTTAATCTCCACACTTAGCAGCATAATATGAACCACGCAACAAATATCTTACCATTCAAACAGGAGACATCGCACGACTCCACATTCCCACAACGCCAGCCAACACTTGCTCAATACGTTACAGTTTTTGAGTTCATCCAGCTCTAATACCAATTGAAAGATTGACTAGCGTACATAACTCAAACACGCAGCTTCTATTGCCAACAAAAAAATTACTCATAACATTGAAACAACAAAGCTTATGTTGATTTATTTGGTTTGAAGTGCTTCGGACTTCATAAGTGCTTCATGAAAGTTATACAAGATACTTTATAATGTCTTTTGAAAGGATTTTAAAAGGAGAATTTTTAAAGAGTTTATTATATAAAAACAAATTATATATAATTTTTTTATATATATAAAAATAAAAGAAAATAGGAGGGTTTTATTATAAAGAGTTTATTTATAAGTATTCTTTTGAGAAGGAGCTTTGCAAATTTATAAAAGAAGAAATTTGTGTGTTTTTTTAAGTGAAATTTTCGAAGAAAGATGGCTTTCTCAAATTTTCAGCACTAGTTCCCACCCTTGATAGGAAAGGATTATGGTGTGTGGGCCATTAAGATGACCAGATTGCAGGCTTATGATGTTTGGGATTATGTCACATTTGGGTTTTCAAAACCTAAGGATGAAGTAGAAGAATGAGCTCTCACTAATGCAAAGAGAGAACAATGGAAGAGAGACAAGAAGAAGAATGCACAAGTGTTGCAACTTATCCAACAAGGTGTGGGCCGAGTAGTGTTCCAGAAGATTATGATCACGTCTTCAACAAAGGAAGCATGGGATACTTTGGCGAAAAAATATAAAGGTATGGCCAAAGTGAGTGTTGTTAAGTTGCAGAATATTAAGAGAGATTTTAAAATTGCGCATATGAATGAGACATAGGACATTGATTTTTCCATGAATTGGGTCATAACTCTCGTAAATCGGTTAAAAATATATGGTGAATAAATTGAAGATCAAACAGTGGCTGAGAAGGTCCTCATATCTTTGTCTACCAAATTTGATGTTTTCATAGCAACCATAGAAGAGGCAGAGGATTTGGCATCATTGACAATTGATGAGTTGATGGGATCACTTCTATCACATGAGGCAAGGATAGACAGAAATAAGGATTCCACTTTAGAAATCACTTTCAAAATTAAAGTTTCTATCTCAAGAGACAGAGGTCGATGTGGAAGTAGATTCAGAGGTAGAGGATGAGGTGCAATACATGGTGGTGTGAGAGATGGCCGAGAATATCATGACCATGAAAGTGGAAGCAACTGCAAAAGATTTATCAATAATCAACGAGTTGACAAATAAAAGGTGAGATGTTATTATTCCAATAAATTTTGTCACTATGCCTGTGATTGCAGGAAGAGGTTAGCTGATTAAGGAAACCAGAGAGCTAATGTCACTACAGAGAGTAATAGCTCCATGTTCCTAGCCTTCGTAACATACATGAACCTTTTGATAATGTGTGGCTATTAGATAGTGGTTGTAGTAACCACATGAGAGGCAACGAGAATTTGATTGCAAATTTGGATCAATCTGGGAAGATAGAGGTAAAGTTGTGGACTGACAAGACTATGGATGTAGATGGAAAATGAGTGGTCAACATTCTGACCAAGTAGCGGGAGTAAAAGACAATCTCAGAGGTGTATTATGTCACAGGTCTCAAACATAATTTCATAAGTTTTGGTAAATTGACACAGAAAGGATATAGAGTTATCTTTCAAGGACAAGAGTGTGCTATATATGACAAGCCCCCAAGCAAGCAACTCATAGCAAGGGTGCAAATTGTTATCACCCAAAAATTCTCTAAACTTGGACAATTTACACTTGTTCCTAAGTCATAGTGTTAGACATGGGTTAAGTCATTTTTATGTTTTTAGAGTCTAAGTCATAGGGTTAGAGTCTCATTTCCATCGTCAAATAAAGTTCACCAACGTTGTTTTACACTTCATGGATCCCATATCATGTTTTGAAATTCATTTGTTTAGCCATTTAAAAAAAATTAAATGCGTTTCAAAACTGTCTAGTCGTTTTCATAGAACAAAACCCTGAATTTACACTAGATGCGCTACGAAACTTCTGTAGGTGCAATTTTGGTATTTTGCTAATATTTCAAAGGGAAGAAACAGTTGGTTTTTTGGAGTATGATTCTACTAGAGGGCATGAAGAGATCACCAATGAAAATTTAAGACTCAACGCAGGAAAAACTAAAGGGTTAAAAGATATGTACAAAGGCAAAATTCTACGCTACGAAAATAGCAGACAGTTTTGTAGCACAACCGAATCAACCTTCTTTATGCTCCTTCAGGAGCTTGTTTATTTTGTACAGGTGGAAGATCAAGGTTGCAGGGATGATAGAACACAAGTCACATTTCTTAAAGGGTCAATTTTGTTAGCATAAGGATTCGAAGACAAGAATAAGGATGAAACCCTAAAAAGGAGGAACTATGTCTCCTTGTTTTTAGCAGTCAACTTCCAAGGGGGTTCCTGAGCAATTGAAAACTCTTTTGTGAAAAGTGAAAGAGGTTTTTATTCCTAACATACCAAACTACAAAAATCTCTTTTAGTTTATTCAAATTCAGTATGAGGTGGGAGAAATTGATGGTTTAACTTGCGCTATGAAACTACTGAGAAGAACTCTATTTTCTCGTTTTAGCAATCTTTTTCAAGATCTGTTTCTGGCCACATGCAAAAGTATTTTGGAATTATGAAGGATGTTTCTCTTCATAACATCTCCAAATACAATAACCTATGTCACGTTTTTCATAAGTGTTACCAGTTGGGAGATACAAGGCTTTCTTTGAAGCCATATTTTCAGAAATCAGAATTTTCCAATTTTATACATGATGTTCAAAGATAGTTTCTACGGAGTAGGAGAGGTATTGCAAAAAACAAAGAGATGTTTTTGTTCAAGACAATAGGGTTTCCAAAAGCCTCTTTCTGTTTCTCAAAATACATTTTGGATAAGGAGATAAAAGCTCTGTCTCAACACCTAGTTTTCACGGGTGAAGAGGCACATTGAAGATTTTGAAATTCAACTAACAAAGTCTAAAGGTCAGCTACAACAAAGATGAATAAAGAAGTGGAAGGGAACAGTTATATGCAAGTGATAACACATGTCACTTGCCTCAAAAAGTGAAAATTGCCAACAAGATGGTTTTAAGATCATCAATAAAGGTAAAGTCATAATTGCACAAAACAGATTTCCTGGTTTTCAGGGCAGTTAGGTCATGGAACAACAGGGTTCATAACAAGGTTGGAGACATCACCAAATTTGACCTCATGGGTTTGCAGGTGGCAAAGGATTAATTGAAGACTAGATAATTTTGTTAGAATTATATTTAGAAGTTTTAGTCCTACTTGAATTAGGACTCTTCAAAGACAATCAAGCTATCATTTTATAATTAATAAGCCTACTTTATCGTTAGAATAGGTGTCTGGGATAGGAATTCGAATTCCTCTGATGGTGGATCATAGAATCCAAGGTTGTAAAGCTATATATGAAGCAAGAGGTCGAATTAGCAAAGGTTTGGAGAATTTTTGGCCTAGCTGCTGCTTTATGTGAAGGAATACAATCAATAATACAAAGAGGTTTTCTTGAACAAAACTGAGTTTAGATAGGGTTTAATCCTTTCTTGATCTATATGTTATTTTAATTAATTGCAGTAGATCTTATTGTTAATACACAGAATTCATAATCTAATGCTCTGAATTCCTTTAACAATAAGATGATTATGTTTTATCTTTGAACCACCAGCACTACATTACATTGGTATTATTCAAAATTCACAACCATGTGCTCTGATTTCTTTTAGTAATGGAATGATTGTGTTGAGCAGTAGATCTCATTTCTATTCCTCAAAATTCATAATCCTATGCTCTAACTTCCTTTAGTAATGAGATGACTGTGTTTTTCTGAATCTTGTGAGTAAACCACCTTTGAACCATCAGTAGTAGATTTCATTACTATTAATCAGAATTCATAACCCTATGCTCTAACCTCCTTTAGTAATGGAATGACTCTTTTTACCTATGTTATTGAGTCAATTGTCTTTGTTTAAGAACCTTATTTGTCTTAGCTTTCATGTCAAAAACCTTGCCAATGAATTTATTGACTTGTTGACTCCAGAGCCCAATGGTAGCAAGCCTTCATCTTTTCAACCTACAAACACACAAAACGAAGATAGAGTTAGCCATCTATATTATCATTAATCAATATCATTAACCCTTGAGAGAGCCCTCTCATGCTGAGGAGGCTAAGCCTTAGCTAAAATATTGGTTTGAAATAGTTACACTGTGATAGTCTGATCAACAGCCTATCGAAGTCCTATTTTGGTGATAACATAGATGACAAGGAACATACTCTTTCCTCTAGGTATGAATTACAGTGATCAAGTTAGTTATTTTACAATTGCATGTTATAATGATTATTGGTTATGGTACTTTCGATTTAGACACTTGTACTTTTTGGGTTTAAGATTCATGCAGAGGAAACAGATGGTCTACGGATTACCTTCCATCAAAGAACCTACTAGTAATTGTGAGTGTTACATCTTGGGAAAGAAACACCGTGAAGGTTTTCTAAAGGGAGTTGCATATAGAGAAAAGAAAGCTCTTGAGCTATTGCATACAAATTTGTGTGGAGCTATGAGGACACAGTGGATTGGTGGAAGTTGTTACTTCCTCACTTTCATTGATGATTGTAGCAAAAAGACTTAGGTTTACTTCTTGAAGTAGAATTTTGAAACTTTTGCAAAGTTCATAGAATTCAAAGCCTTAGCAGAGAACCAAAGTGATCGATAGTTCAAGGTATTGAGGTCAGATCATGGTGGAGAATATGATTCAAAGGCATTCCATGATTATATCAAACAACATGGAATCATAACTTAATTTAAAACTAGATACAAACTACAGTAGAATGGTGTAGCAGAGAGAAAGAACAAGACAACTATGAACATGGCAAGAAGCATGTGGAAAGGCAGAAACTTGTCTAATGAGTATTGGGCGGAAGCAATTGCATGTGTTATTTATGTGATCCACAAATATCCTACAAAGAGTGTGATGAACAGAGTGCCAGAACAAGCATGGTTAGGTATGCCTTACAACGTATCTCATCTCAGAGTATTTGGATGTGTAGCTTATGCACATATGCCTAAAGAGCAAAGAGATGAATTGGATGATAAATGTGAAAAATACATATTTACTGGTTATAGTGAGCAATCAAAAGCTCACAAATTGTATAACTTTGTCACCAAGAAGACCATAATTAACAGAGATGTTGAATTCAAAGAACACGAGTCATTGGATGGTAGTATAGACAAAACAATTGATGCAAAAGTGCCATAGATGGAATAAGATGATGTAGCATAAAAGGAGCAACAAGAATAACAGGTGAAGACACCAAACATAGACACACCAACAAGGACTCCAATTTTTTTTTAGCAGCATGGATCTTCAAGCAGATCAACAGATCGAGATTCTCTCGACAATCAATCAGGTGATGAACCAAACAATGGTAAGAAAGAGATGAGAAGTCTGGAAGATATTTATGATGATTTGGATGTTAGTTCAAATTTTCCATTGTTATCATTCCAACCTTCTTCATTTGAAGAAGCAATCAAAGATGAAAATTGGGTGCAAGCCATGGATGAAGAAATTGAAGCTATTGAAAACACTAATACATGGGATTTTGGTTGATTTTCTAAAGGTCAAAAATATCATTTGTGTAAAGTGCGTTTACAAGACAAAATTGAATGTAAAAGGAGAAATTGACATATTTAAAGCATAATTTGTAGGAAAAGGAATGTTGTAGCAACCGAGAACAGATTTTGAAAAAATGTTTCTCTGGTAGCTAGGTTGGATACTGTAAGAGAAGTTCTAGCCACAACAACTCTGAACAAGTGGAAAGTATATCAGATGGATGTGGAATCAAATTTCTTGAATGGAATTCTAGAAGAATAAATTTATGTGAAACAACCTCAAGAATATGAAGGTTAAGGTAAATAAGATAAAGTTTACAAGTTGAAGAAAGCACTCTATTGGTTGAAGCAAGTGCCTAGAGCTTGGTATAGAAAAATTGACAGCGAAATGATCAACAATGGATTTTGTAGAAGCAACATTGAGCATACGTTGTACAAAAACGTAAATGAGCAAGGACATATTTTGATTTTTTTCTTATATGTTGATGACATGATTTATACAAGTGATTTTGAGTTAGATGAATTTAAAGCAGCCATGATGAAATAATTTGAGATGACGGATATTGGCCTCGTGATATATATTCTTAGCATAGAAGTTGGGCAATCTGAAAAATGAATTTTTACTTGTCAAAATAATTACGCTATAGATTAGCTGAAAAGATTCAGGATGGAGAATTGCAAATGCATCCCTACACCAATTGCAACACGTACAAAGTCAACCAAGGATGATGAAAGATTAGATGTCAATTAAACTCTATTCATAAGATTTGTTCGTAGCCTCCTATATCTCAGAGCTATAAGACCAGATATCATGCGAGGAGTGAGTTTGATTTCTAAATTTATGGAGACTGCAAAACACACACATTGGAGTGCAGGAAAAAGAATTCTAAGATACATAGTAGGAACTAGAGATTTTAGCATAATGTATGCAAGAACAAAAAAGAAGGATTTTATTGGATACAAAGATAGTGATTTTGCAGGAAGTTTGGATGATAAGAAGAGCACTTCTAGTTATGTGTTCCATCTTGGTTTAGGTGTGATTTCATGGGCATCTAAGAAGCATCCCATTGTGACACTTTCGTCAGGATATGCATAATATGTAGCAGCAACATTAGAAATATGTGAGGGAGTCTAGTTAAGAAGAGTATTTGATGGACTCATGAAAAAACAACAAGGACAAAAAAAAATATTGTGACAACACCTCAGTGATTCCTTTATCCAATTATAGTGTGTTTTATCAAAATATCAAGCATATTGATACTAGATATCACTTTATTAGAGAACTTGTGAGAAATGGAGAATTTCACTTGAAGCCTTGTAAATCTAGTGATCAACTGGTTGATATATTTACTAATTCACTAGAAATAGATGTGTTTGAGTTTCATAAAAGAAACTTGGGTGTTGTAAGCCTAGCTGAGACATAGACCAACAGGCATGTTTGAGTTGGCATGAGTCATGTCTTAGTTTAGCGGTTGTAATAAAGGGGGAGTTTTAAAATAAGCTAATTACTCCCGCATGAGGATTTGGATCAAAAATTAGAGAGTCAGTTAACTGAGCATTGAGTCAAGTCGAGTTAAGTCATAATCAAATTTATAGTTTGTGTTTTCATGTCAAGTTGTGTGGCTGCATGTCAAGTTAGTTTAGGCTAGTCTCTAGTTGGAAAAGGTTAAATACCTTTCATCAGGTTCATTGTAATAATTAAGTTTTGTGTGATTAATAGAAGAGTCGCAACTCATGTTTTTTGTGTGTGAATTTGTATTTTAGCTCCTCTGCCTTTCCAACAGGTCTAATTCCCTTGCTCAATTATCTCTTCAAAATATGTGTGACAACAAGGTCTGTACTCAAATATGAAGGCCGGAATGTCATCATTGCAATACTACATCCATGCAGGATTAGTAATGTTCTATATGTGGATCGTGAAGGTGGTCATGCTAAGCAACTGAGAAAATTGACTCGTGTATCAACTGATTGTTGTTTTTGTTATTACCAAACAATGAGAAAGATAAACAATAGTGAAAATATCTATTGTCCATCGCATTATTCGGTGGGTCTCCTTCTCCCGTTCAATTATTTATTGTGCAAAAAATTAATGCTATTGAGTGTAGGGTTTAGGGAATTTTTTAAGTAGAAGTGTTGGATATAGCTTTTAGTGATGGAGATTTATGTAACCAATAGAAAAACAAATTGTTTCCCACATCCATCAATTGATTGTTGTTGTTTTTGTGAACTGATGAGATAAATGACAACACAAATCAGCTGGCTATTATACACTGGACTGCTCTATTAGGTGGGAATCATTTGTTTGTTCAATGATTTGTTGTGGAAGAAATGAATACTATTGTGTCTAGGGTTAGGGTGTTTTTGGTAGAAGCATCGGATGTAGCGTTTGGCGATGGATATCCATGCAAACATAAGAAAAAGAATTGTTTCCTATGTGTATCAAGTTATCAACTAATTCTTGTTACCATTTCCAAATGAGGGGAAGGAGAAATGGTAGTAGAAATCAACTGGCTACTCTACAGTTTGCCTCTCTATTCGGTGGGAATTATTCGGTTGTTCAATGATTTATTGTGAGGAAATAACTAACTTTGATTGTAGGGTTAGCCTATATCCATTTTTTATGAGCTTTAGAAAATACAAACGTGACACGATTTTTGATTGTTTGTGTTACTATGTATTCTTGTGTGAGTAAACACTATATATAAAAACATTTAGAATTTTTATAGATATAATAGTATGAGAATTAATAAATTTTTATTCAAATATAATAAGAAAAGAAAAAAATCAAGGTAGATCAGTTTTAAAGAATTTATGGAAAATTTATATAGATCAAATCAAACTTTTTCTCAAATTTTATACTCAAAAAATTGTACTTCTAAAACTTTGATTACACTAAATATTTGAGATATCAAAGTTAATATTGATCTAGGTTTTTCTTATAGAAGTTATAAGATGGTCGCGATTAACAACGTATATTAACAATGTAATTAGATTTTACAATGACATATATGAGTTGCTTCACAAATGATTCTGTCGGTGATTGATATTATAATAGTAAGATTATGTATAATGTAAAACACAATCAATTATTAATATATATCATGTATATTAATTATTTTTAAAATAAATAATATTATTTTAAAAAATAATTTAATAATTAAAATAAAAGTAAAAATACTAACCTAAAAAATAATGATTTAATATTATAATAATGTTATTTTAAGTAATCATACAATTCGAATTGAATCAAATTCAAGAGTTGTCCATGACAACAGTTTTTGAAGTGAATTGTAATTGACGATTACATTGTTCGCGAATGGACGACTTGAACGTAGAATCTTGAGGGACCAATGTCGTAGCTCACAGGACCATCTCCACTTGGAATACCTTACTTAGGCTAATTGTAATTGACACTATTTAAGTATAGTTAATTTAATTCATGATTTTTTGATATAGTTTATTATAGGCTTTAATGGTTGACTTTACTGATTATGGTTAACTTTTTAATGTTATGATTAATAATGGTTGAACGTATTAAATGCATTTTACAAATAATAATTGGCATCATAAAGTACAATGTATCATCTTAAACTATTTATGTCCAAATACTTAAACACAAAGTGCAACTCTTTTATGTTTTGGTCTTTCATTTTGTCATAATTTAGTAATAATTTTTTTTAATGAAATAATGGTTTTATCTTTTCTAAAATATTTTTTTAATGTATGAATAGTTGTGTTGCATGGGTACCCGCACTCGAGGGTGGGGTTCTCGAACCCGTCCTGGGTTCCTGCACCTAAGTACCGGATTCGGGTATGGGTTCTTCCCAGACGAACCCAGAAGAACCGGGTTCTTCAAAAAAAAATTGGGTTCTTTTCCTTTAACGGGTTCTTGGGTTCTTCGGGTGCTTGGGTTCTTGGGTTCTTCGGGTTCTTTGGGTTCTTCGGGTTGGGTTCTTTGGATTCTTCGGGTTCTTTGGGTTCTTCATAAAAAAACTATATTAAAAATTTAATTTTCAAATAATTTTTTATTATTGAAATTTAAAAAATAACTTATAACAAAGGTAAAACTTATAACAAAACCTAAAAAACCCTAAATCAATTCTTGTAAATCAATTTTGAATGAAACATTCTTCCATGGTCCTTACTACCATCAAAACCTGTGTTGCAAGGGTACCCGCACCCGGTTTTTTAAGTTTTTTACAAGTCTTGTTTTTTAAGAATTCTTGTAAATCAATTTGGAATGAAACATTCATTCCCGAGCCAAATAACCATCAAATTATAAATTGTAAATGCACACATATAGGTTCAGACATTTTCGGTCAAATAGAAAGTAGGATTGAGACTAGCCATAAGCTGTAATCAGCTAATGCTGTTAAATGGCGAAGGGCTATTTTGGAAAATGGCTAAATTACATATCAAAATTTGCCAATTTCTCACAGCATTCTGATAACATCATGTTAAGATTAAAACTAGGAAAATATGCCTAAATCATATATGGTCTCTATAGACTTGTACACCAAGTAATCTCTAAAAACTGCAAAGATGTTTTATGTTTAGATAATTAATATTCAAGCAGAGCTTCGCACTCAAAGACAAACTATCCCTCATGCCATCAGATGGCTGTTGTGCATTTTATTGGCAAACAAAGACTGATAAGCGTGTTTTGTGGAAGGGTAAGGCTGCCACTGTTTTTGGGATTGCTTTACCACAGAGCACACCATGCATGGGGCAGGTGGATGATTAGACATCAAGAAAATTCTAGACCACTATCATGTTGAGAAGAATCTCCTATGAAAAATTTGTGTTTTTATATGGGAGAGACTAAACATTCAAAGCAAAGTTACAAGCTCAAGCTCCAGCCAGAATGAGCAATTTCAATAAGGAGAGAAGTTGTCCTGAAATTAGAGCAGGAGACAGAAATGCTAACACTCCTTGGCTTTGTAGGAGGAAGGGTCTGTACGACCACAGCCTGATTCATTGATATGCATCCTTGCAAATGAACCTAAGCTGCATAGTTATTTTAAAGCCTGTGTGTGACAAAATTTGTCCCAAGTTTCACCAAAATAGCTGAGTCTAGCATTTATCCTAGTATGTATTTTGAATTTTCAGTTTTAGTAGTAGCCTTGAGCTCTCTTACATAGCTGTCACAGTGTCATGGTTACTCGGAAAAGATTCAAAAGAACAATTTTTTGGTGATAAATTTTGAAATTTCAATGTCAATGTTGAATGTTCAATGATGTGCATGTTTAAATGATTATCATTAAAGTTTTCTTGCTTAAAGTTGAAAAAATATACAAATTCAAATTTCATATATATTATTAATTATAAATTTATAATTTATAAAATATAATTATTAAAATTTAATATTATTATATTACCCAGCGAACCCACGCACCTGTTTCCAAAAATTTTGTCCCTGTCCCCATCCCCACACCCATGTTTATTGGCAACATGATGAATAGATTCAACACTCAAAGAAAATCTATGCTAAATTTGGATTATGTAAATTCGATAACTCAAACTTGTGTTTCCTACAAATCCCTGTAGAATTTAAACACCACAAAAGGGCTAAAACATGGAAGATTTAGACTATGGCATAATTAACCATTATTTATTATATTCTAGTAAGATGTTTTACCACTATTGAAAATGATTATCTATAATTTCCTATACTTGGTTATGATTTCTTCTAATTCGTTATGGTTTACCATAAGCCACTTATGGTTAAATTTAGTTATACATAGTTGATTTTGATCTAATGTGGTTGATTATGTTTGATTGTGGTTATGTGTATTTCATTATAATTGATTATTGTTAACCATTTACTTGTGTTGACTACTATTTATTATCACTAAATTTGTTCAACAATGATTGAATTTCACTGTAATAAAATGTACCTTATACAACAACACTTTAGTTTCCTTTCCTAAATTTTAGTTGATTTTGGTTAGTTATTGTTGAGCCTTGATTAAATTTACTTATTTTAGACTGACTTTCATTGTTAATTCTATTTGACTATCACTAAACTTGGTTTATAAGTATTAATTTTAACAAATTTCAATTAGAGTTAAGACTTCTGTGAGTAGAGTAATTTCGATATGGTTTTTCCCTATCTATCACATTAAAATTTTTAGTTGAATTTTGAGTCTTCAAGTGTGTCTCATTATTAGGAAATGATAAGAAATCTCATCATGCATTGAAATATAATTAGGTGAACCAAACTTGCTAGCTTGAAAAATAGACTAAAATTTTTAATGTGACAATCCACAAATACAAGATCAAAATTCCAATTAATAATTTATTATAATTACTTATATATTGAGTATAACGAATTTCAATTAATTAAAATCAACTTTCATTGCATAACCAAAGTTGGTTTACCATTTGCATAAAATTTCTAAACAATATAAAAGTTGATTTAAGTAAAGGCTTCAAAACTTTGTAACTATTGTAGCAGCTACAACAACCCTCCAAAATTTTCCTATGCTTCATTTTGGAGCCTCCCTTCTAAATCGCAGCAGCTCATCTTGCATCGATCCAGGTACTTGTGCTTCGATTGAGCCGCAATCTTTGCATCTTGGCTTGTTTTTTCTTTATTGGTTCATTGTCTAACCCACACGTCGATCTCGTGACTTAGAATTCATCCAGTTCTGAGCTTGCCTCAGAGAACTGTGTGATCCTTAAGGGAAACCATCCTTGCTCTTGGGAACTATGCAGTCCAAGCAGACAGTGAGCCTTGAGCTCAAGAATTGCGCAGCATCAGATGACAACCAACCTTGAGCTGGGAAATTGCACAGAGCATGAGAAGTAGCCTAGAGCCACTCATACAGGAAACTATGTAGAATCCTTTTTGTGGTCAAAACCTGCACAGTGCATGAGCCAGAGATTTCTCCAGTCCTTCCCAGAATTGGGAATTTTTTTTGGCAAATGCGTGGCAGGTTTCCCCCAAACAATAAAATAAAAATAAAGGGAAAGAAGCATCCCTAGGAAGTATGGATCTATTATTAGTTTCTTGAAGGTGGCATATTTTTATTGTTAAAAGTTTCTGCCAAAGGGTGCTTTTGTCCTTGATCTCAGGCATGTGCATCATAAATTCCAATTTGCTCAATTATATGTAATGGATGCCTCTAGAGCTCATTTTTAGATTCATCAAGCTATAACATTCTCAAGGAGATTAAGGAGCCTTCGAAGCATTGTCATCACTTTTCCAAGTGACTTTTTCTTTTATCGTCTTTTGCCTCTTTTTCTATCACTTTTAGTTGTTTAGCTTGTGTGAGTGTTGTTTCACTTGTTTCTTTACACAACTCGTGGTGTTTTAACTTCTTTTAGCTCGTAGAAGTGTTTTTTCCAGTTATAGGTTTCCTTTCCAAAGTGTTGCATGAGTTTTCCCATTTTTTCACCAATGGTCGCTATTGTGGTGACTCTCTTCACACACTTTGTTTTCCTTTAGTTTAATCAATTGTTGAACTTTTCTCACATGAATTCGTCAATACATAGTTAAATCTACAGACAAAATCACATAATATTTTAGATCTGCTTGATTTTCACACTCCCCATGGGAAGATATGGGCTTCCTTTGTCCAGATCTCACACTTCACTACATGCACTGTTCAATCTGCGAGCTCAAGGCCTATGCCTTGGCTTTTGAATTCCATAGAGCTTCACCTGGATTAGCTCCAACTATGCACTACATCGTTCCAGGAGCCAGTTTCCTGGCCATGCCACTTAGACTGCATAATGCGTAGTCTCTCCTAGGCCCTAGAAAATACTGAACTGTGCATTGCACAATTCTACTCATCAAGCTTCGCATTAACTGTTAAGACTATGCAGTGTGCAATTTCCATAGTCAGTCACTCACCCCTACCAGTCAAAATTGTGCAACCCATCTCATCAGATGCCCTGATTGCTTCTTGGTGATGTTATGAAGTTACATTTGCAAGAGTTAATGTTTGCTTATCATGAGTGTCCTTTTTGTACCATAGGTACCACATTCGTTAAGCACTTCTCTCTAACAGTAATTGTATTATGGCACCAAAGAGAGATTATTCAAGAGAGACTACACTGAAAGCAGTACTGGGGAAGCAATTGAAAAAGCGCCAATTAACTTTCCAATATATGCAAACACTCAACTATTCATAGAAAAGGAGTCAACACTAACATGGCATCAAGTCCACCAGTAGTAGAAGAAGGCAACAATCTAATACAAGATCAGGGAAAGATGTAGTTGCTCACATAATACAGGGAGAATAAAGCTACAGAGTGAAAGAAGATTCAATCTTCATGCAGGTAACTTTGGTAGAGGAAGAAAAAGGAAGTAGAGGATACAAACAATAGAGTAGAGGAAGAGAGAAAAGTGATCTTCCAGGTAGTAGAACTGAGATCGCAATAAGAAGAACAAGAACTGAAGAAGAATGAGAGTTGAGGAGGAAAGAACAATAAGATAAGTAGGAATAGGAAGAATAAAAAAGGCAAGGCGTGATGATGTAGGAAACAATGCCCATACAAGTCGAAGAGTTGGAACAACCAACAGTAGAGGAGGAGAGTGAAAAGATGCAAAATCAGGAGCTTTCTGAGAAGATTGAGTAGCTGATCAAAGTGACAGATATGGTGTTGGAACAAGAGACATAGAATGAAGACACTGACCTTATGTCGAGAGCACCAGAGGTCATCTCTTATTCTCGACCACCTCTAGTGTCAAAACATGTCCTGAGTGAGAAACAAGATAATGTTCTCCTTCATAATGGTGTAGTCATGGATGTGTACAATCTATCGTTTGATGAGCTGCAGAAGATGATTGTACAGGTGCGAAGAAGCCACTTTTGAATGATCACACAACACCTGCATTCGTTAATGAAATGTTGGTAGTGTCAAACACCAGGAAGAATCCATCTGCCCTTGTCAAATCTAACTAGGCCTATGAAATGACGACAACCTCAAAATTTAAGTACTTGATGACTGAGAATGAATAACTTGAAAAGACCTTACATGCTGTTGGGCAAGAGGTAGAGCGACTCTGAGCATCAATTCAAAATTTAATTTTCACAATAGGGGAGATGAGGAAAGTGATACTTGCTAAAGTATCAACTTTTGATGATACCATGCATAAGCTCTATAACGGATTTGTCACCAAGCATAAAGCAGTTATCCCTGAGCATGGGCTATAACAACAAAACAAAGAGTTTGTTCAAACTCTAAAGAAAATACATGTTACCATCACCCATGCACAAGAGCGAAAAATGCAGTACAATGGGGCCCCACTTGGCTTAGAAAATAAGATGATGCCATAGGTAGAGTTGGACAAAGCGAATATATGAATTTTGCTCTAGAACTACTAACAATTTGCACCATTCATCAACAGCATACATACCTCATATTTGTAGTTGTACAATAGTTTGGATGTAATGGTGAGAAAGCACAAGATTTGGTCAATCGGTTCCCTCACCGATGCTAAACCCAAGAACCAAGTCCAAATGGAGATCGATGAGTATGTGGAGAATCTATGACGAGAGGCCACCAAGAAAGACTTCGAGATGAACATGCACAACATGGATAAGTTCATCGGTGGTCTTGTTAAAGTCAACACCATGCTTCTCATGCTCTAGAATGAGTTGGATACAAGTTCTAAGACCATATACTGAATGCCATGGTTCGCTTCCAAAAGGACACCATCATGTAATAATAAGCTTGGAATCAATATGTGACTGAGAAAAACCAAGTGGAGGTTGTTGAGTTTGTCTTTACCCAAACTTCGTAGCCATAGTGTTTTCTCTTCTTAGGCTATCTCTAGCCTATTTTGTCTTACATGGGTACATCTGGAAAGTGTAATATTATTTGTACATATCTTGTAAGTGAGATTCCAGGTGCCATTAGTTAAATGTAAAAATTAATCATGTTATGTAATGAGTTACTTGCAAAGAGGTTGAAGAGTCATGAGGAAGTCAAAGAGCCACAAAGGGGAATTTCAAGGGTCATCCCACCCTTTGTTATAAATAGAACCACATAACTCATAGAATAGGCTTTACGGAGCCAAGATTTTGGCTAGGCTTAGCCTTCAAAAATGATTGGGAGTATTGTGATGAGCCTTGGATTCTCCACATCGTAGAGTGAGTATACTTCTTTGGAGAATCAAGTGTTCTTGATTGTATTGTTCCACTATTGGGACTAGTGGTCATGAATGGTGTATGTATGGGTGGAACTTTCACTTATAATAATAATATCAGAGTCAACATGCTTTCAAGCATATGTTGTTATTGTAGTTGGACTATTCTAGTTTCTTTAGAAATGTATGTTGTTAAAATTACACATTTTCTTTTGAACTACTTTGTATGCAATTGTACGACTCCTGTTGAATGTGTGTTTTTGGATTAACATGTCACTTTAATTTGTGGACTATTCCACATTTTGGCTTGTGATGTCATTCCAAGAATGTGTTCCTTGCAAGCTGCATACTATTACAGACTCATAAGGGGCACACTTCCTTTTCCCCTCCATGTGTCAGAACCTTCATGCATCCCACTTAACTCACTGTAGGGTCACACACTTGCTCTCACCCAAAGTTGTCTTACTTATCTCTGTGCACTACTGTGGTCAAGGAATAACACTACCACCCAATGTTGGGACTTCTACTCCAAACAGTTTGAGGTCTAGTTGGGACTTCATATCAGCGAGATCCCCTGAATGTTGGCGGGTCCATCACTGTCAACATTTATGGCCCTAGAAGGACAACCATATGAAATTTGAGCCATTGAAATCTGTTTTGAATTTCCACACCCATTTCATGACATCTTCCACAATAAAATTCACGGTATGTTTTTCCATAGATATAAAATTACAAGTTTCGATGAATATCATCAATGACTTGTCACATCTTAAGTTTAGTGGTGAGGGTGAAACAACCTTTGTTGATACTGAATGTTTTCTTCAATTTTGCACGGAGCACAACATCTCCGTGGAGTATGTTTCCTCTAGGTTGTTCATTATCATGTTTGGAGGGCATGTAACATAATGGTGTTACAAATTGACCGATTCATCTATTCACTTTTCAAACACATTTTCATAGGAATTTGCCATGCTTTTTGCAGATATGATCATGAACATCTGTGCCAAAAAAATTCAGAATTGCAAAAATCACCTAATGAATCATTATGCCATTTTCACAATCATTTTCTACATATTTGGTGTGAATTTACAAGAAAATGAAGTTGATTGGGATATCTTAACCGAAGAATTTCTTAACCGAAGAATTTTTACATATTGTTTGAATTTAAATAACTTCTCAATACTTAGAATACTTCAAGTCACTCCTATCTTATTGCGAGGCTAGATCTTCCAAATCTGTGATGGACAAAGTTGTTGTTCAAAGTAACCCACCATCCGCTTCTCATCAAACAACTCTAGTGTCGCAGGTTGAGGTGGAAAAAATAGAGAATCGGCCTATTGAACTATCATCTTCTCTTCCCATATCGCATGCTTATAACTCCTGCACATTTGGACTGCAACCGCGATGTGTGTGAAGAATTATTTTTCCCTCATCCTCCACCCATCGGTCCCTCTGATCCTCTGAATTACGAGTTTGCGTGTTCATATATTTCAAATACTTTCTTTGGTTTTCATGATGATCATATGTTGGATGGAGTTGTTGTTGAGCAGGAAAACTGTGATATCATTTGTGATGAGTATGTCCGGGAGTAAAGAGTTGAATAAAAATCTACGATGAAGGATGATCCTATTCCTTCCGCACCTCTTCTGCACTATCCTGGCACTATCCATGATTATGTCATTGCAGTTGAATCATGTGATAATTCACTTTCTAATAATATTAATACTCCCAAGCATTCACAAAATTTGTGGAATGCGAGTTTTTCATCTAAATGCAGATAGGTTGAATTCGCTATCATGGATCTTCCCAATTCCTCATCATGCCTTTCTAGAAACATAGAGGGTGAATTTTTTCTTTTTTCATCTTCCCCTATATACAGTTCAT